>OY365810.1:40306314-40606314 GCA_959347315.1 Bimastos eiseni
CCATCAATCAATCAATATATCAATCAACCAACGAACCAACCAACCAATCAATCAATCAATCAATCGATCAATCAATCAATGAGTTGATATTGCGAATCTTCAAGAGATCCAATCAGAAGAGCCTCCTGTCCGCTCGGTCAAATAAGACAGATTTCAGATTGGAATATAAAAACGGGATAGAGAGTTCCAAGGCAAGAGCCGAAGATTCATTGGGAGGCCATTCCAAGCAGTCCTCAAACATAGAAAACAGAATACTACGTTTTTAATCGCGATTGATTGCATCGCTTTCTATATTTCATCTGCATTTTATTTAAGCTGCGGCTCGTTCCTTTCTTTGCTACTACAGAGGAAGAACGTTTCGAATTGGTCGCTTTGAATCCGACAGGCATATTTGGTCCTCTGTTGTGCGCAGTTCCAGGGACGACAGCTCTGGTAAATAGTAGACCTACTTCACCAGGTTTGCATTGTATAGCCTAACTAAGATTCTCGGGTAAGCAAGTTAATACGGCTTCAAAATCGTTATTACAAGTGTAATCTGCATAGCAATTATTGTCCGTTGTGAGCAGCACGGTCGAAACCCAATTAGAAGTAGAAACCAGAATCGTTTAGTCATTAAAGATGATGATGATGAAGGTGGTGGTGATGATGGTGATGATGATGATGGTGACGGTGTCATTGGTGGTATTGGTGGTGTTGGCGTTGGTGATGATGATGATGATGATGATGATAATAATGATGATGATGATGGTGACGGTCTCATTGGTGGTATTGGTGGTGTTGGTGATGATAATGATGATGATGATGATGATGATGATGGTGACGGTGTCATTGGTGGTATTGGTGGTGTTGGTGATGATGATGATGATGATTATGAAGATGGTGATGATGATGGTGATGTAAAAATCAACCAATACTTAGGAAATATATATTTCTGAGCGCTGATGATATCTTTAACCGAAAAAAGTCGAATTCTTTAGATCGTGAAGAAACTACTGACAAGAGAAATTCCACTGCTTCCAAGACTCAACTTTGGAACTATTGATGTCAGAGATGTGGCAGTCGCTCATATGAGAGCCATGACACTTCCACAGGCAGCTGGTAAGAGTAGGATTTATCATCTCAACAATCTCAGTGAATTGGAGCATTAGTCACTAGACTATAATCAGAAGTAACTTCAATTTCCAGCGTGCAGGTTCCTAGAAAGTTAGAGCTTATAATAACAGTGATTTTAATACAGATTAAACGTCTTCTGAACAACTTTATATTCTTGTTATGTTAATTATAGTTGTACTGACAAATGCAAGCCTTACATTTGTACCTGGTCGTAATGAATCGTGCTTCCTTTCTAACATCTCTTTTCACTCCAATTTTGAACGCTCTCCACAGATTCTTTGCCTACGTTTGCCTTGGACATCGACTTATAACTATACGTGACTCTAACCATGTTTTAATTTTACCATGGCTCAGTGCCAGCTAACAAGTGATCTGCTCGACTTTTGGAGCTGAGATTTTAAGCAGAATTTTCATTGACCCATTTCATGCGCACTGGCTTCAAGTCTGTTCAGCTCTCAAAGTGTTTCCAGTGTTAGAGGTTTACTGTCTGATATGTAATAGGAGTAAATAGAAGCCACCCTCAACTGTAAAACCTATTCCTCAATTATTCCTAAATCCCCTGCGTCGAACTTACCTATCGGCGTGAGTGATTACTGTTTAAACATATGCAGCGTTATATTTTAAATAAAATTTTAAATGGCTAAAACTAAAATACATAAACAGCAGTTTCACCAACAGTAGGCCTTGAATACCTGTTTTTGGTTATTTATAGGAAAACGGATCATGCTATATAGTGGGACGTCTCTTTGGATTGAAGACGTGGCCAAGATACTTCAAGATGAATTTTACGCACAAGGTATATAAGAAGGCCTACTTATGTAAAGCCCGTAGTACACGCGTTGAGTAGAAAGTGAACAGCGATTACAAAACACAAATAAACAGTTTAACTGATTCCCTGTTTAAGGTTATCTAACCTATAGGGTAGCGGGTAGTTATATATAGGCTCTAAGCCAAGTGCATTTTTAAACTGACTCGGGCAGTGCCAGTTCCAAGCCTGGATAAGGGAGGAGGGCGATGCTAATCCAATTGTTTTTATTATCACACGGTGTCAATTAACTGTAGCCACTCAACTCGCCCTCACTTAGCCGCCATACTTTGATACTTGCTCTCAGCAAGAGAGACATTTGGGATGTAACTGAACACGGAAACCTTTAGACCAGCAATCATGAACCCTCCTTAAAGAAACCGTCTCCTAAACCTCTATTTTCTTCAAACTCAGGTACTTGAATTTCAATGTATTTTTCGTAGATTCGTAGAGCAACAAAGTAAGTATGTAAAACATATGTTAGCACGTCATGTCGTCAGCTAAGCATGGAATGATAGATGTGATGTCATTTACGGTGATTAATCAACACATGCAAGAATGCCCGTACAAAAAGGACCCCTTGAACAGCATGTTGCATATCGACTCCCGGTAGCCTATTACCTAAACATCGACATCATGCGCTCCGACTCGGGAGTCAAGACTTTGTTTTACCGGAAAAGGTATTCGAAATGTTATACCCAGAGCATTATACAAAAACATATATAAACATAATTTATCTATTGAAATGTCAAACTATCTGATTGTCTGAATAGGCGTAACCATAAAATGTCTAAATATTAATCTTTTATTATCATGGCTATTGTAACAAGCTGCTTTTTATGAGCACGATATCTGAATAAACGAAAATTTATTGATTGATTGGCTAATTTCTCTAGCGAGATACTTCTTTGAGAAAGCCTTAAACAAAATATTTATCGTAACCGTTCGTTACCGTTGACAGGGTACCATATTCCAACCATAATCTGCCCCTATCTTCTACTGAAGATCGTTGCGATAACCGACAGGACAGTCAGAATGGCTTTGCCGCTTTATGACAAGATTCAGACATACGACGGCTCAAAAGTAAGTCCACTACACTGTTTTCTTTCAATAGCATTCCGTGATATATTCCAACAGCTGTACCACCACTTGCATGAGCAATTACACCCATATCAGTTCTATACGAGTCCCATTTTGCGATTTGGTTCCTATATGAGTCATGTGTGAACATTCTGGTCTAAACTTTGGCTGTTCTTCTCGTTTAAATGAAGGCTATGATGTTACTGGTCGAGAAAGGGTAAACTGAGAGACTACAATCTTATTGGAAGGCCTATTTCAAGAATGAAGCAGTAATATATCAGATACAAATTTAATTGAAAAATTTAGCAACTTAAACATCAATTATTATTTTATTCTTGTATTAATTAGATAGAATTATTAATATTTATGGGCTTTAAAATTTACATGTATGTAGGTCTGTGGCCTGCACACTACAGAGAAAACATAAATTAAATCAGTTTACAGAATCCGTTATTGTTAAAATAATTATTGCTCCACACATAATTGAGCCGATTCTCTCGAATATGGGAATACGAGCGCCTTCGAGAGGTTCTTATAAGGCGCTACATAAATAGCCTAATACATACATACATACATACATACAATGTACATACATACATACGAGTAGACCGGCTTTCTGATCTTTCAACACGACAAAAAACATCTAAGTAAGTAATTTAATAATGCTAGTATTAAATTTTATTTTAAATAATATGGCAGCCGTAATTGGGGCGATGATAAATGAAGCAATTGTCCATTTCAATAGATGGACTTTATTCCCAGACAGTGTAAGGGTGACACATATTAGGCTATTCTAGTCCGGAAAGACTATTACTATGCAGGAGAATTAGCAAGTGCTTCTTAGGTAGGTCAGAGACGCTTCTGCCACGTGCCTTCGTCATATTGCTCCAGTTACAAATGCTGTCCAAATATCACAAGCTCTTTTGTTACATGCTTTTCATCACTTAGCCTACCCTTGAATCACAAGGTCCGCGATGACACCCCTTAGCCGTCACCACGATACAAAGTCCCCAAAATGTCAATCCGTTGTTTCATTTCCTAATCAATGATAACAAAAAGAGCTTGATTGTTCACCGATCATGCAAACAGTACCTTTATTGGTCAGTTTATAATTTGCGACAATGGGGAAAGCAGGGGAAAATATCTTCTCGTAAATAGGGTCGTCGAGTTTCACACGCCGTGTACATGCCAATAGATTAGTCCGTAAGCCTAAATACTACAACTAACAAAAGCTCAACGACAAACCAGTGAAAGTTTGCAATCGTCACAAATATGCCTAATATCTGCAACAAATCTCACAAATTTAATGTCATTACTGTAACATATAGTTTGGACATATTAAAAAGTTTCCAATAAATTAGAAATAGGCTTAACACACGAAAAATCCATCTGCTTGCAATTTTTAGCACTAAATTTTACAGAAACATGACTGTCTTTCTCAGAGATTAAACGTCGTCTCACGAGAAATTATTTCAACGGAGGATGAAATATTTTGTCTTCACAGAGACTTTGTTTTGAAATATAATCTCCGAGCGGCGAATTCATTCTTAACTAGATTCACCGGAGGTAGGAATATGTTCCAGAGTAGATTAGGCCGATCCAGTGGGAAGCTTTAGTAGTAGAGATAGTGTCGGGACAGTCTTTTATGAAAGGGATAGGCCTACATTTACTCTCTGACTGTATTCAACCCACTCTCCGATGGAGCTCTTCTTCCAGTAACTTCCGTTGGTTTCAACGCTTGTCTTCATCGAGGCAAATAGTTTAGCTAGACTAGCTTCGTCTAGTTTGGATGCAGTATGTGCTTGGCATCGCTGGTATATCCCATAGTCACATGCCCGATAATATACCGCCTGTTGGAAAAAACTCGTGATCGGCATAACCACATGCAACTCGCGCAAGGCATCAAATTCACGTGATATTTAGCAATGGAAATTCGCTTTCAACAACGTTCCACACAATAAGTATTAACTCCTCAGTCTATACTTGTCATCAGTATGGTTCCTTAAACGAGTTCTGAGGCATCCATGGGTATGAAGTGTTAACGACTTCATCCTCTTATAGCCTTGACATATGATGGCGGATCGCCTGTGCCCTCTCTCGCCGTCTCATCTTTCCATATATTCTAATGTTTATGGATACATGCACATATTAGGCCTACGCGGTTAGGTAAACTACTTAACCTGATTCTTCCACACTCCTCCTAGGTAGACAGCTTTGCATTAAACTTTTTTGTATTCCATGAGATTGTTAGTCTTGAAACATGCGCGACAATCTCATTTTATATTTCTGTAGATGAAAAGTATTCTGGGAATTACACCGATGGATGTTCGTCAGAGCTTCCTCGATATGGCTTACAGTCTGATCGAAGGAGGATTTGTCTGGAAGACTAAAAACTACTCAGGTCCTCCAGTGACAACTGACAACAACTCTCCATCGCAACTGTGACGATAGGACAACAACACTAGACAGCAACACTAGACAACAATCCAAGACTTTGTATCAACGGCGAAATCTGACTTTCTTATCATACAACTATCTAAAGGGCTAATTAAGTGCTTGTATGTTTATACGAGAAGTAATAATGTCTGAAGCATACATTAGTATGCAATGAAGAATTATTACTATAATCGAGACAGTTGAAGATCTCTAGTAATGAATTTAATTTATTTATCTTCTTTCGCATTTATAACACTGTTTCTCTGGGGAAAAACGAATTTTTTAGACTATGTGACTCATTTAATTACCAATCCAAACAATTTCTATGTTTGCATTCTTTCAAAGCTACAAAGTGGATTTCTTCATTTTCTTCTCCTTCTTCTTCTTCTTCTTCTGGAAACGTTTTGAAAAATCTTGTCTAAAGCATGCAGTTCATGTGTACATTTAGAATCAATGCGCTAATCTGCACAAGTTGCTTTTCTGTAAACGCAAACCAAAGCTTACAGCAATTCGCTGTTAACATCTATCCGTTTAAGTGGAAGCACATTATTTGGAAGTACTAATACAGCTGCGAAAAAATGTTTTCTCTAAACTAGTGACTGCTTTGCTTTTAGACCAGCCACCTGACAAGTCACAATTGAGATGAACTACTTAAAAGAGACAAAACCGTCATCTCGACATAGGCCTAACTGTTTCGTGTTTCGCGCATTCAATATTTATTGAAACAGCCAATAGCGAGAATCGGTTAGGATCCATACAAGCTTAATGATAAGGACACGCTGAGGTTTAACTCCAGCACTGAATGCACTCTCGCAGTGCCAGTCCCAAGCGGATTCTGAAGGAGGAAGAGGACGACGCTACTGATCTTTGTTATCGCACAGTGTCGTTAAACTGAAACAACTACTATAAAGTTATGTGTATACGTTGGGGTTTTAGATTTGGAGCTCAGCCACCTCAACATAAACAACTTCACCACTGCTCCTTTCAAAAGCCTTCATGCAATGCTACAGTTATTGGCGGCAAGACAGGGCTCCTATTATCGGGGGACCCTGTCAATACCCCACAACGCGACACTGAGGCGCCACACTCACACTAGTTACATGGCCGTAACAACATAACACTGGTCTGAGAATGCGAAGGGTGAAAGTTTTCAGTTGCATTTGTTTGTCAAGCTATCTGCATGCTTGGTCGCTCTAGCATGACGTTGTGATCAAAATGGGTCATTTTAGGTTACCTCATGAGTTGGACGAAGAACTGAGTCTACGTCTCAGTCATTGTTTGTATAATCAACTGATTTGTATGTAGCGTAATCTGAGGAAACAATGGCCTCCTCGTTTTGCGTATCAAACCGAATTGGATTGACGACATCTTATTATGTAGCACCGAACAATGGAATACCTTCATCATTCGTTTCAAGGGATCCTGGAAGTTAGTCTCATCGCGATTGACATACTTTCAATTAGGGGGCCTACAAACCATGTTAAATTGTCATCCTAAATGGTACACTAGAACGATCTTAATGCTTAATTTATAGATCTCAAATCATTTTAGTAATCCGCAATCCAGTTCTATTTAGACAATAACGTTCATGATGTGGCTCTTATATTTACGCTGAACAAAAGCTTAAATTAAAAATTGCCAGATTGTAAGCAGACTGATGCTATTATAGCCTGGAACACGTGAAAATCCGACTGGGTTTCAGGACAATTCTGAGTCGAAATCGAGTGAAGAAAGCAGAACTAAGCATAAGCTTAATTACATGAATCAATAAACGAATTAATTAACAATGAAGAAGCATTCGCGCAGCTTTAATCACATTTAAATCGTGCTTAAAGCTACAGAACAACTGAACTAAACTGGATATCCAGTTTAGTTCTGTTGTTCTGTATTACTGTCTTCACTAACTTTCCTTCATTCATCATTGTAATGTTGTAGCTAGGTAAGAGAAGGAGAAGGGTGGACCATCCTCCATCTCCTCTACATTAGGGCCTATAGACAATGTGTAACAAAATGACCTTCTTTTGAAACACTAATGTGGAAACATTCAAGCCTCTCATCTGACATTGAACATTCACCTAAAACTATTTACCCAGAAATTCACATTGATCGTAAATGTCAAGGTAGATTACTCAAACACTCAACATCAGTGGACGCAAGCTGGTCTACTCCGATGATAAATGATCGCCAGTTGTATAGGTAAATAAACCGGTGGATTTAATTAATTTATCAGACACTATGTCAGTCGTTCTGCATGTCACACCAATGCATCACCAGATAGAAACATTTTATCCTGTAGGACATACGTAATTATAAGAGTGGAGTACTAAACACCCAAATGAAACAAAATACGTGCAAACACATGCGCATTTTGTATGCCTTACACCTCTTGCCTAAAGATGCCGCATACACATTTTTTCAACACATGCAACAGCTCATTTCTCCTTCGTTGGAACCTTACAGGAGGCGCTTCATAGGTAGAGAAACGCTTAATACAGTGATTAGCAAAAAATGGATGCAAGAATGAATGGAGAAAAGAATACAATGGCCCCAAATGATCGAAATATTCATAGTTTAACGTGCATGTTACTATGTTGCATTTGTAAAAATAGCTCTCTATGTGCAATCGATGTATTAGGCTGTCTGTAAATGCTCATCTGCAAACGCATGCGAACACTGACAAAGGTTTTAGTCTCCAACTAATCATTTTTACAAAACTATAATTAATTCAAGAACAAATATGGCTTCTGATGGGCAAACTTCGATAGATGAAGAGAGTAAGTAACATAGGGAGACTACATAAAATTTATTCTATTCAAAACCAATCTAGCATTCTACTTAGATCGAACCCAATTTTCCAATGCAGAATAATACTTTTTAACGTTTGTTCGACCCATTTAAGCTGATCATACTTATAAAGGTGAGATACATCTGCTTTACATATTGCCTTCCTTTCAAGTTCAAAACATTAACAACGAACGACTGTGCGATAGAACTTTGATGTTGTAGGACAACTATAAAAATGAAGGGTTCTACGTCTTTTGATCCCCGTCAGTTGATCCCCCGACGATTGGTCCCCTACAGGTAGAGTGTAGTCAACATTTATCTCTTCGTCAATTGATAACCTGCTTATTGAACCAATCCAATTGATACAACATTCATGTTCCACTTGCGACCTTTTCCATTTATTAAAAGAACGATGTAAAAGAGCATGAAATGTTAAAATGATAAAAAAATAACAAAAGCGCAATTGAGAGTCATAATATGATTAGTTTATCAGCATAAAGTGCTAAGCATAAGGCTAGAGATGTGAGGGAAACAGTTGACGAGGGGATCAATTGACTAGGAGACCAAATGACGGGGATCAATTAACGCGATACCAAATGAAGGACTGGCTCAAAGACTCCAACTCATATTTCTCTCTCTCGAGTGCCCTAACCATAGTAATCCCCACATTTCCAAAGCCATACTGTAGATCTAAGCGCAGGGTACAAGCTTATTCAGGAGCGCTGCGTCATTTCAGAAGGGTTGTCCATAGATCTATGTCCAGTGGAAGTCCTAGGTATTTTACCAGATAGACCAGATAGGTGAGGCAGAACCGCTGATATGGTATAATCCACCTACCGTGCAAAAATTATGTCTTATCGTACTCAAAAGCATCATTTTCTTTTGCACAGTCGTCTTGGTAACGGGGGCTTCCGGTTTCATCGCAAGTCAGATCGTTGATCTGTTGATGCGTAGCGGGTACAGAGTCAGAGGAACGGTGAGATGCCTGAATAACGATCTGAAGGTGAAGCCATTGTTAAAACTCGGTCCAGACTCCAGGTATCCACTGGAGTTGATTGAAGCGGATCTCAACGACCACGACTCATGGGATCGGTTCGTATACACGCTCCAATAGTCAGTCTATTCCGTTAAAAACCAGATATCGTTGCTTATAGGCCTAACAATGTAATTGTTATGCATTGTGTATGTTGTTAGTTGACCATCATACTCATGAAGTCGTTGCATCTATAGCCTACCTTCTCCCATATCCTACATCACATATCTTTTCCAACTACCAACGGTTATCAGGTGATTATTCATTAATCAGTGCAAAATAAGTATCTGGCTAATAATAATAACTATAATAATAATAATAAACATAGATATAATAATAGAATAATAATAATAATAAAAATTTTGACAATAATTAACTAATGCCGAATACTGTAATAATAGTGATGAAATATTGCCGAATAATAATAATGTACGTAAGGCCTGATGATGATGATCATCAGCATGCTCATTTACGATGATCATGATGATGAAGAGAGGAGCAGAGAGAAAGATAGGGAGAGAGTGAGAGAGAGCGAGAGAGAGAGAGAGAGAGAGAGAGAGAGAGAGAGAGAGAGAGAGAGAGCGAAACAGACAGACAGAGACAGAGACAAAGACATACAGAGAGAGAGAGAGAGAGATAAGCAGAGAGACAGGCAGAGAGAGAGACAGAGAGAGAAAGAGAGACAGAGAGAGGGGAGGCAGAGCACTTGACAAGGCGGGTTGTGTAGAGGACGAGATAGTATCGAAGGCGGGTGATTGGCTGGATAATGATTGGCTGGATAATGATTGGCTGGATAATGATTGGCTGGATAATGATTGGCTGGATAATGATTGGCTGGATAATGATTGGCTGGATAATGAAAGGCTGAATAAGAGTAGGATTTCTTGAAGAGACTTCGATTTGAAATGGAAGCCTCAGCCTGTGGGGTGAAAACTGAGAGATCTGAAGCAGATGAAGGCGAATGAGTGGTGGTATCAAAAATGAGTTCATTCCAGCTAGAGCTCCTGCATAATTGGATAAGGTAAATAAGGTTCACAGAATCTTCCATTAAAAGTGCATCCAGGCAATTCGTTTCTCTTCTGACTAGATCGTTATTACAAAGGCCGTTGCTTCGAAGGGCAGGTAAACTGGAAAAAGCAATAATTAGAGCAATTTATAATATCAATAGATGATTGAATTTCTCTCTGACTTACATAAAACAGGCGCAAGATAAAAACTCTGGCTAGAAAAAAACAGATGAGTGCGTAATGTAGAACACAACTGTGGGGAAATCACCTGTAGGGAAATCACATGCTCAAAAATTAATCATATGTTAACAATTCACATTAAATATTTGTTATATATATATATATATATGTAAGGAAGGTGGGGCAAGTTGGTTGCGGGGGCAAGTATGTGTTTGCGCTATATCATAATAATGCATGGCAGGAAAGACGTCTAACAAGAAGTTTATCGATGAGCATGTCAAGCCTGATCTTTTGTTTAATGGCGGCCATGTGCTAGGGTGCTTTATTTTCGCTTGTTACTTAAAAATAGGTTGTCCTATTTACTGCTTAATATATTTCACTGTTATAAAATGTCGTATATCATAATCCACATAAATGCCACAAATATGGCAAATATGTTTATCCAAATTACGTTGTGCAAACAGTGACCACGAGATTTTGTAGTGTGGACCTGTTGGGACAAGTTGGCGGTGGCAACCAACCTGCCCTAAAGGTCAGCCAACTGGCACCACTATAGTAATTATCGATGTGTCTAGTAATTGTTACATTAAACTGATGTCATCGTAATAGTAAACTCGAAACTTGTAAAGCGACAACAAAAGCGGTGTCGCCGCTACTGGCTTATTAACTTGTTCTTAATCAAAACAAAATCGACAGGCAGAGGTCAAGATCCAGAAAGCCAGTCAGGCAGTCTGACGGTGTTTGGAGCCAATAGATGACATTGCGATTTTTTTAGAAATTGCCATTTTAATTATGTAGTTTTGTCTGACATCTTCATTAAGGTAACATGCCTTTAATAGAAACAAATTTGATTCACGCTTAACGCATTCGCTTTCTACTGTTCAGTGTTGGCACGAGACCAAAACCTCGAGACCGAGACCAAGACCGAGAGGTCCAAGACCAAGACCGGGTGGTCCGAGACCAAGACCAAGACCGATGCTCTTTAAAAAAACAATTTAATCTATTAAGGCGCTAAAACGGAGTACCACGCTTAAAACATTAATTTTTTTGATGAAAATTACTAATCTTTATAATGGTCCAGAAACAGTTTTACCGGCCAGTCTGAACTTTTGCGGGTTCAGCCCTTGGCTTCGGCCGTAGAATATCACACTATAACTTACTTACAGTATGCGATTTAAATACTAGATACTTTAAGACAAGTAGATGAACGTTCCGTTTGAATGATGTAACGATACTTGTACTCAGAATTGTTGGTTAATAATGACTAAACGAGGCTGGCCACATAATTATTAGATTGTTCCAGAACCTTGAAATTTGCTTTCACAAATTTTGAAATGGCTGGTTCCGTTGCAAATGCATTATTCGCCCTCAGTAACATATATATATATATATATATATATATATATATATATAAACGCCGGTGTCTCTAATCGAAAATAATCGACAAATATCAAATAAATTGCTCTGATACGGCAATTGACCAAGAACGCTAACCTAAGACGAACACCGTTCCTTTAAGACCATGACCGACGCATTCGAGACCAAGACCAAGATCAAGACCGCAGTTTTCCGGTCTCGAGACCAAGACCGCGTTGCGGTCCAGACTTTGCGGTCCAGGCGATGCCTGACTTTGTGCTCGAGTGTACCCGTTATTAATAGCTGTGTTTTGAGATAAAAATTATGTCAGCATTATCGTTGACGATCACGTGCGATAAAACTTATTTTTAGCCAACTTGCCCGCACATCCCCTAGGGTCTAAAGCTGATAAACATGTTGTAACAGCATAGCTTTTCGCATACTGTACCATCTTCTTTGATGCAATGTTATCATCGAAAAATGTCAGTCCTTAACCAATAAAGATGCACACTCTTTTAAATATCCAAATTATTCGAAGTCGCACAAAGGCCTATTTAGACATTATATTAATTATTAGGTCTGATATATAATATCCGTATACATGGCGCTGGTACACCAAACATATCGAATGCAATCATCCTCTTCATGGTTCTTTGTTCATGGAGTCAACGATGAATTTGAACACAAAACTTACCTACTTACTTTTTGTAGCGCCGTTCAAGGCTGCCGTAATGTGATACATGTCGCAAGTCCTTTTCCAGCTGAAACCCCGCTACACGCGGATGACATCATAAGACCTGCCGTGAATGGGACTCTATCTGTTCTTCAAGCCAGTCACAAACACCGCGTTAAACGGGTCGTTCTCACCAGCTCAATAGCCGCCATCTTCGGTAAAGTAAACTGCTTTTGACATAAGTGGCTGTCCATTTAGTCTGTACGCAGTAATTCTGAAATACTGGCCCCTCTCCGTGCGAATGTGTACGATTTTAGACCCACGCAATAGGTGTATCATAGGTGAATAACAATGACATTAAATATAGTATATGGTAAAAAAACAAAAAGCAATAACTCTGTTCATCGGCATAATTTATCGCCAAATGACTCCCTACATGGCTAGAGTGGGCTATCCGGAATAATTCTAAGGTTATTGTAGTGCATGAAAACTCGGTGGAAAGAAAAACGACGATAGGGCTAACGAGAAGAAAAGATGGAAAGTAATAGAGCCTAGAGAGAAAAGAAATGGTTATACATGCAGGTGCATATAAAGGTCTATATTTGATAAGTAAATGAATTGTTTAAAATATTAATGCAAATGCCAATCGAAGAAGCTGGCAATTTTGTGACTTTTTCTGATGATGACTTTACTTCTGCAACAATCGCCGTTCAATGCATCTGTCTTGCTTAAATCGCTGCAGGTGATCTTGGAGACAGAGACCCTCCTGGAAAAGTGTTTACAGAGGATGATTGGACGGACCCAGTGACTCCAAAGGATGCCTACGTCAAGAGCAAGGCGCTCTCTGAAAGAGCTGCATGGAACTTTGTCTCTCAACTTCCAGGTAAAATTTGGATTTAATCAGTCACGCTGGAAATACCTCAGACAAACTGGTTTACATTCTGTAAGCTATTACACAAACTTAGTAATGTAGATCTCAATCTTAGAAATTTCTCGACACCACACGAAAACCGCGTCAGATAGACTAGCCAAAGCAGCGGCGCTATATCAATCAAGTCCATAATAGCCAAACTTCTTTGTTTGCTTCGGTGCCAGACCAGAATATTGGAGGTCAAGCAGAGGAAGAAACATATGGTACAACGGTGAAATGTGCTAATGCTATGTTCACAAATGGCATTACTAATTGATCTTAATAAACTTTCCTTGTGTAGATAATGAACGTTTCGAACTGGCCGTTCTCAATCCAACCAATGTCTTCGGTCCGCTTCTGTGCGGAGTGCCTGGGACGACTGCATTGGTAGGATAATTAATTACACGACTTAAGCCTAATTAAATCACGAGGATCTATAAATTGTTTAATCTAGGAACCAACAAATCTCAAATGTACCCCGGTTCTCCACCAATCATGGAAACGTTATTATTACTTGTGTGTATGTTGATTTGCGTATCATGAACTGTACACCCGATAATGTAGCGCCCATCGTTAGCTTCGACATCACTGTCATTCTTCAGTGTCCTGGCTAAGTACCTGTATATACATATATGATACCCTAATTTATATTTGTCGATCTGAGTTCCGCAGCTATTCTTGAAGTACGTGAATCTCTAAATCACAATATCTCGATACTTCAATGACTCGATCCCGCAGCCTTTTTGCTGTACGTGGATTCATAAATAATTTCCTTAGTCTATAGGTAATGATGGGTTCTACAACTACCAAACTGAACAATCAGCAAGGTAATCAACAACACCACAAGGCTCCATAAGGGAATTAGAAATCTAGCTCACACGGACACCCGATAAACGACTCATAAATAGCTTTCATCAGTTTCTTATCATTTTGCTCACAAATATAAGAACGAGGAGACTAAATCAACATTGCCTGTGAAGATAATCAATATTAAGTACACAATTCATTACGAATAAACGACATACAAGTAATAAAGGACTTGCTCATATAATCTCATAATCATAAGTTCGTAACTACTTAATCTTCCTTAATCATCAGGGACCTAATACTCGTCTGATAATCCTTCTCATAAAGTTGAGCCTCACGGTGCTACTACAGTAATTCAAGAGCATAGTCTCGATAATAATAATAATAATAATAATAATAATAATAATAATAATAATAATAATAATAATATTTCAAATAAACTACATAATAATAAGTTCCCTATATAATAATAAGAATCACGTTACACAGACTTTACCTCGTATGAGCTGAACAGTCAAGATCCAGCTAAAACACTTAGGCAGGGTATTATATACCCAGGTGAGCTAAGGCATGCAGTCACTGAAGTCAATCCCAGAAGAGCTACTTCTTAGAGCACGGCCCACCGCAAGTGCCTGGTATAATAGAAAGGTATGAACACCAATAGAAATGACCTGATATTTATAATATATAACTTCTAGTTTAATGATAATTATTATGTCTAATAATATTAGCTTTATGATATCACTCTTCTGGCAGACGGATTTGTTTTCGTGAGCATATGAAAATAGAAAGAAAAAATAAAGCAAGAAGGAAAGAAAGGAAGGAAAGAAAGGAACGAATGAAAGCTAGAAGGCCAGGAGATTATGATAGAACAAAGGACAGACTTGCGTGAAAGAAGGGACACCGCAAGAGCGCAAGATCTCTTCAGTGGAACGGTCTTTGCCACTCAATTGATAGCCGCGCTGTATACCAGATCAATCAATCAGTCAGTCAGTCAGTCAATCAATTAATCAGTCAATCAACCAATCTTTCATTCACTCAGCCAGTCAGGCAGTCAATCAATCAACTAATAATCAATCAATAAATAATAAATCAATAATCAATCAATCAGTCAATTAATAAATCAATCAATAAATAATCAATCAATAATCAATCAATCATTCAATGTGAGCTTTATATAGCGCCTCTTCAAGATATCTACTCAGATACATGTAATAGCCTATAAAATTAAAACCTAAGTCGTAATCTAAGCGTTGGATGATTTTGCAATAACTAGGCCCTAAAGACGGAAAAATTTCTGTAGATTCTGCAGAAACTGCTGACAAGAGATATTCCTTTGGTTCCGAAATTCAACTTTCCATCGGTCGACGTAAGAGATGTGGCACTCGCTCACATGAGAGCCTTGACTCTTCCACAGGCAGCATGTAAGTATTCTTCGAATCTAGTGTCTAAGCTTTACGGATCTAAATCTTATCACATCTAATAATGTCGTTATCTTAAGTAACGCACACCGTTTTGAGATGTTCTTACAACGCCATAGAGAAGCTAAGATACAAAGTCCTACATGTACCTAAGATCGCTGGGGATGTGTAGGCCTATACACTTCCCACATTGCATGTATTTAGGTACAAAGTTCAGCAATCACCCTGATAACGGCCATAGTGTCAATGCAATTTAACTTAATAACACAACGATTGAATAACATACATATCTACTGTTGCGAGAACATTGCTTCTGCGCACACTTTTGTACCCGGTGCCCTATATCACGATTTACTATTATATTTTTGACGAAAGTTGTAACTTAAACGCGTTAGTGTCTTCTTGTGGTGATGTGTAGGGAGGCGGACCATAGTGCACGGTGGTGGCGATCTGTGGGTAGAAGACATGGCCAAAATCCTCGAACGTGAATTTCAACCTCAAGGTATTCAATAAATTTTACTTCTTTCCGTTATATTACAGCCCAGCTTCACCTGTGATTGACTTTTGATCTCATTGAGTCCGGGTCTTTGCCCCTGAAATTCGCCTCGATCGCGAGTGTTCCGTTTGGCGAGCGCTCCGAGTGAGTCCATGTGTATATATAAACCAACGCTCGTGAATGTATATTAAAATTAGCACAGCCTTCAGAGTGTGCGAATGCAAATGACGGTTGCTATTGTACCGAATGTCGGCAAATTGAAACTAAGAATGTAAAAATATCGGAATTGAAAGTTTATTGCGTGTTGAAAATAGTCAAGCTGACCTAGAAATTCGCCAGCGAACGTCTTTTAAAAATTTTCATATATCCGTTCGTGAGCCTATCCTGGGACCAAAATAACAACGACAACCAATATGGCGTCGTAACGCGGCAACAATTTTCTGATTTATGGTGTAAATTATTGATGTTGTACCTATAGCTTGGCCAAGACTGTGACTCGTAGGCCTATATGAGGTGCAGACCCAGAACAGTCAACAAAAAGATGCTATCTAAATGATAAGGTGCACAATAATCTATTGACATACATACATGTACGCTACACACCGTGGGCCTTATGCGTGACCAATACGAATAGACACACATGTACATAACTATACCAATATATGCCTATAAATAAACAGTTGCAGAAATACATACATGCCCCCATAGTTAAACTATATCTTCAAATTGATAGGCTTAGGCCTACAGTCTAAGACACATAATAAAGGGACATGTGATATATTTCTCCCAATAGGTTACGATATTCCGACGCAGGAGTGTCCATCGTGGTTACTAAGGATCATGGCCCTTTTCGACAGAGCGGTGAAGAGGGCGCAGCCACTTGACGGAAAATATCAAGTAATCGATGGCTCAAAAGTAAGTTCGATCAACTGTTCAATATGACCTCATTCGTGTTCATACGTAGATCTAAGACCACAGTAGGCTACTTCACAATATGACCTAATTAACAGCATAGGTTAAGTAGGCCTAAATTGGGTCAAACCCTAACCTTTGTTAAAGAGCGCCTGGAAAAAATCCTAAGAAGAGTCAAATGAACAGGTTATCTAGATCAATCCTTCCCAACAGTCTCTGAACATCATAACACCCATGTAGCAGATGCCAAACTCCTTTTCTCCATTTTACACAACCCCAAGCATGTTCTTCGCCCAGAGGCGACGATCTCGTTGATAAGTGGTGGTGCCCAATCAGAGCGGTAGGAAATGTGGGGCGACACACGTATAACGTGTCCACCTTTGTAATAGTTAGGGAGACTTGTCCCCCTCGACCTCCACTTCTTCGATGCCACTTTCTTCGCCAACTCATATTTCCACTCTAACCCCTTACATTCACTAATAAAGATATAGAGCGCACAACCATATTCCCACTCAGTGTCAACTCTCCATTTATCCACAGATCATTCTATGCAAATATTTACAATTTTATTGTCATTCCTTTCTATCTACTTTTATTTTCCACTGTCACTCATGTTAGCACTTCTACGTTCTGTCAGATTGTTTTCTTTCTAAATAGAAATATTTCTTAGTCATTACGAATAAATTATTAGATTGACACCAATGATTCAAGTTAATGACGTCGTGATTATTGCCTCACGTAGGCCGACATTGTCTCCTGTATGACATGATAAATAATTGCTATTTTTCCGTCTGAAGAGAAGTTGGATGATGAAAATTTATCGTGCTTATAAATAGAAGTTTAATTGACGACAAATATATTTGCTTAAATAGAGACTAAATAAATGACTTTCAAGGTTTGCATGAAAGACAGATAGGAGGCGTATACTCGATCGGTGTCTCCCAAAACGAACAAGGTTAGACTCTATGGCTTGCCTTAGTGGCTTGTCTATAAGCCTCTGTTTCGGAAGTTGCGACAACTTTGGTTTCTTCTCTTGGATGTCAATAGGCTAGGGCATAAATTTAATACTCGTCTCTTTTAACCTTCATAACAACCCCTCAGCCTGGTTATTGGTCCCCTAGTCAATCGGATTTCAACGCAACTTCTCCGTGACTTTTATTGCCATTTCACTTTATGGACATTAATTAAAAAAATGGCGCTACATAAGCTATTGGATTAGATTGGACTCAACTGGATGCGGACCAGCAGTGATCGAAAGTAGGCCACTACATGCCTGTCACGTTCGAAGATAGAATTTCAATAGAGAATGTTATTATTAGGTTTTTCGTGCATTTAGTAATCTTATAGGGCTTACTTTGTTCTTGAACAGACGAAAAGCATCCTGGGAATCACGCATCCGCGAGATTTGCGTCAAAGCATCGTTGATATGGGCTACAGCCTGATCGAAGGAGGATTCGTCAGAAAGACAAGAAAATACCGTGGACAATCGACTTACAATAACACACCAACGTACACTACATGAGAGCCCACTGTGGGTCAAATTCGTGGCTCTATCTGGTAGATAGGAGTCCAACTGAGATTAGCCTATCATTATTACGTAAGAGTATTCACACAGCAATCCTGTTAAGTAACCTTCGTTTTCGTGAATTTGAATGTTTAGACCTATAATGATCAGATTTAGATCATGATGAAATAATCAACTAACCTGCAATTGTTTAGTTCCTACAGATGTTTACTCATAATATTTTCTAATCACAAATTTGTCCATTCCAAGTTATTAGGCCTACATAAAAACAATAACCGTAATATATCATGCGCCATATACGCGCGTGTTCATAATTACGTCACTATCAAGGACTTATTATGCTTGCGTCACGATCGATCCAAAGGTTTAGTGCATCGACGGTTTGGAGACTACATGAGTGCGGGCCAAAGGAAAGAATAAGTAAGTAAAACTAAGCCTAGATTACAAAATTCTCCCAGTTGAGGTCTAGCTGTTCCATAGTGTTTTCAGTTGTTCACAGTCTTTACCTAGGCCTACAAATTTGAAATAGTTTATACCTACTTTCCACAACACACTCCAGTAGTCTACTGTATAATGGCCAACGTCAGCTGCACAGAGAACACACAATAATTTTGGGCCCTGATATAATTATATAGGACAGCGACACACTAATCAATTGAGACCGCCTTGTAACATTGGTATTGGCCTACATTATTATATTAGGCTACATATATAGCTTGTTGCCTCAATTTCGTGATCAAACTTAATGCTTTCGCTTCTTCGCAAGAATCACAATGTATGGGCTAAGAGGCCGTTCACATGTTATATATCACTGAAGGGGTAGGTGGGTGGGTGGGTACCTGTTTTGTTAGCGTTATATTGTGTGGAGTGACGGGGTAGGTTGAAGGTTTCGCTATATCAAACTTTTTCAGCTATTGTGCTATTTTGCCTGGTTATTTGCCAATTGGAAATTACATGTACACGGACCTTCATTGTTTAATCGAAGTTCACAATACGTTGTGAATCAAAACAAGCACCATTAGCTGCCACCTGGCGAATTGATTTGACGTTCCTACTTATTATTTATACAGCCACTGTTAACAATTTCCTGTTAACAATTTTAACAATTTCCTGTGCATAGCTTTAAACGCTCTTAAATTCAATTCTGTGTGCTTTGTTTTGATTCTGGTTTAAACTAAAATTAATTCATTTCAAATAATTATTTCGATAGGTATTATCAAGATGTTTGATTTCATTTTCTATAGTATGTGTAAATAGTTTATGTTTTCTTAAATACCCAGGATTTACACTCTGTATACATCATACCATATTCAATAGGTTGAGTTGTATCGCAAACCTTATCGTTATCGAACATTATCGATAAATACCATTTAGTGCAATATAAAACCAATCGATTCTGTGTGATACTGTAATCCTCATTTCTAGTGCGAAACAGGAGGGAAACTAAAATGGTGTTTTTAGATAGGATTTATGTCACTACCATGTATTAAATCTGCTATATTAGGAGGCCTACATGTAGATACATGGTGAAAATCGTCGACTACCCAACTATAGTTACAGTAATTAATACAAGTGAATTTAGCGCCATTAAAAGTCCGATTATTAAGATGCAGAGGAGCTCCATACATCCGGTCTAATTATCATTGGCACGAGAGAGGACACAATTTTAAGAGGGCTTTTGTTACATAAGTAATTGGGTGTATGATGAATTTTTTACTGCAGTTCCTGACACGGATAAAGGCAATTATCAGATGAATCAATACTTTAAAGTGCTAACTAACATTGCATTGTTATAAAGTTTCAGTGCAATATAATTATGTCGATTGTATGTCTTGTAATGTGATTTTAGACTGGGGTGGGGTAGGGGGTAGGTTGCATATCTGTTATATAATATAGGGGGTGACAGCTGCTGTTATATAACGTTATTAGGGGTAGGGGTGGGCCAAAAATTGAGATTTTATGCGTTATATAATATGTGAACGGCCCCTTACGAAATTCAGCGAGTGAAGATTTCTGCGCAAGCGCGACCTTTGGCGAATGCGCACTGTCAAAAACACATAAAATTCACTATTATTCTTTGGCTTTCAAGGATTTGGAAATCTAATTGCACCTTCTGCTTTTGACTGGGGTATTATGGAGGTGTCATAAGCATAGATATGGGATCATACGTTTCAGTGCCCGCACTCCACAACAAAGACTTAGCTTTTGTGCCCATGAAATGTAATTTAGATAAATTAAAGTAACTCTTGATAAATTGTACTTTTATGTTTTTGACACTCTACGTTAATTCCTTGTGCTATAACATATATTGAACTGTCGATTTTCAACAATACCTTTTATTGTGCGTTTTCGTGTACTTTGACTCTGACTTGGACATTTGGGACTCGGACTCTAGCAACTCTGGACTCAGACTTGACTCGGCTGAGGTGGACTCGGACTCGACTCGGCTTAAGTGGACTCGACTACTTCACTGCTAGTTTAACATCTAGCTAGGCCTACAGCATTCCTTGCAGCGACATCAGTTTCTTCATGACGTGTCGGCCCTATTTGGGACAAACCAGTTGTCAGAAACGTGACCGCTTAAGTCCGATAGCATTTAACAGACATAATAAATATCGACATAGGGCGTTACACGCGCAGAATACCGTGAAACGTCAACATGCAGTTACAAGACAATAGAGAAGACGCAAAAATACGAAAGACGTTGTGTAGGCCCATAATTATCTGTATAACTCTACAAAGGCCTACACTTATTCCTCGCACATCTCAATCACATTCTGATGGTGCTACCAAACGGAGGATACAAAATAGCTATTTAGTAGCCTCGATTTGATATGGGCCTAATTTATAGTGCCACTGTTTTTGGACCCGTGAAGTGCACTGAAGTCCTTCATAGTGTTCACGTGGCCTACATACGTTGCTTGTACGCGTGCTGCGAACTAGTTAAAGGAGATGAACACTGGACGCGCGTGATAGTAGAAGTGTAACAGCGCTGCCAAACAGAACAAGCGAGCTAATCTTACTAATCGAACAATCGCGATTTATCGATTAATCGAACAATCAATTAATCGAACAATCGATTAATCGAGTTTTATTTTGACCCTCGATTAATCGATTAGTAAAACTCGATTAATCGGTTAGTTTGCCTAAGCCTAGAGATGATAGAACCTAAATTACAAAACCATTGGCTGTTGATCCATTCTGCTGCCAGGGCCGTACCGAGCTATAATTGCGCCCTGTGCCTAGCATCAATCTGGCGCACCCACATTTTGAAAACGGTGCATTTTATGGAAAAGTAAATTATTCTATCCTGAAATTTGCGTCCTTTCCATGTTTGCGCCGCTGGTCGCCCCCTCGGCACGGCCCTGTCTGCTGCACAAATTAAAATTAGGTCCAAACCAGTGCAACTTATTTTGACACGTGATTCAGCTTATTAGAAACGACCCAGATAAGGCACCAATAGCAGTTGCCACTAGGGCACATAGTAAGTTTGGAATAGACAGAGAGACACCCGTGTACAGACCACGAACAGCACATTAGTAGTAGCTGTTGCAGATTGTAAAATCCTAGGGCAAAAGAGGACTATGTTGAACAGTGGTGAACCTATCAAATTAACTGGCTGTCTGTCTTTAATTCTTTGTGAATACAATATTCAATGTGTAGCTGAAAATATAAATAAAATGTTGAATTATTATTTAAAATACAAAATAAATATTACCTAGTTTAGATAATGCTAGACCGAAATATGTTCTGTAGGTAGAGTAGGTTTATGTATTTCCTTATCCTTAGACCTACTACTGTGCGGGCTGCAATAAATAGTATTTTAAACAAAGTATTTCATATTCTGAATATATGAAATACTTTGTTGAAAATACTACTTATCATGTACAAAACTCTTAAAAATATTTCAAACCTAAATACAAAATACATCATTTTTAAAGTATTTGAAATATAAACATATAAATACTTCTATGTATTTTAATTACTGTTTTAAAAGACATTGCCAATATTGCCAACGAAAATCACCAACACTGCTAAAAGAAAACTGGTGAAATTTTTTACAGCATGATATTATAAGACAACTCCACAATACTTCTGGTCCAGAGATAGTAATTTTAAACGTAATCTCGAGATATCTACAGCAAAACGAAAGAACTAAGTCACAGGAATATGTCCTATACACAGGGGCTTAGTCAAAACAAAATTGATGAGTAGGTAAGTACAGATCCAAGGGTCAGACTCTGGATGGTGTAGGATTGGAGCATTGAGAGAGGTATAGGGAAAAGTTTAAATAGCCTAATACATTAATACATACATACATACATACAAGAGAAGGATGAATCAGGAGAGGATTGGTAGATAAACTGTGTTTTCAGTTTAAATAGAAAGACCAATGGACAAATTTCAACAGGTTCAGTTTTGGTAAGTTTGTATGATCAATCAAATAATAGAAAATAATAAATAAATGATATGTACTTAGAGGTAGGATACTCTTAGTCTCAGTGACACGAAAAATGCTTCCAAATACCTCTTAGACCAACAATGGTTCATTTTTGAAGAAAGAACTTAAGGTTTAACCAATGCAGTTGAAACTGTGTTAAAATAACCAGACGACACACCTAATCAACTCTTGACTTCTTTGCTACTGGTTCTTCTAATTCACAATCATCGTCACAAATGTCATCGAGAAGACTGTCCAAGTCGTCTTCTGCCCAGTCAACCTTAGCGTCACTGTCATCGATGGTTGATTCCTCACAAGTCTCTATTGAGTATTTTGCATTGTCTGATGCTTTGAAGTATTGAGGCAGTGTCTTGGGGGCTTTTGACGTATCCAATGACGATGAGGCATGTGGGTCGGTGGTGGATGTTGCGTCGGTGAGCGATTCAATGGGGAAATCATCTTCGGGGCAGAGATCTTCATTGAAATACTGTAAAATATCTTTCTGCTTTGGATCCTTAACAGGAAAAGAACAAACGACCAATGAATTAGATAAGGAAATTGGGGATAACACTGTGGGATGTGAATAAAGGATTACTAAATAAAAGCTCACAAATACAAATATAAACAGTAGAGAAATAAACACATGTATGTACGAAAGCACATTCACAATGTACCTTTGTGAGGTCACACATAGCATTCACATATTTTGCATGCATGTGCAAATGCATTAATGCATACATTCATACATGTATAAAAATAAATACATTTCAAAGCCATCTTCGAAGTTCTGCCTTGGTGTTACATGCATCGTGCAACATCATCTTAACTATAAACCAAAGATCAACATTTTATTTGGGCCGCAAAAGCTCACGAACGGAACGTTCTGGCAACACGAAAAATTTCTACAAAACGTCCTTCACCCAATTTCTTAGCTAACGTGAATATTTTCAGCACACAATTTGCCTTACATTCCAATCTTTCACATTTAGTTTCAAATTGACAAGACTCACGATAACATTTTCATATTTATGCTGCCATACAAAGACGGAGCCAATCTAATACATCATAATTTACTATGCAAATCAGTAGCGTTTATTATGAGACCTAGGAGAAATTACAATCTCCTATGGAACATTTAGAGTCGAATTTCACGAAAACAGCTTCACACAGAGTTCTGAACTGGGCTGTATGTTGGAACATCGAGAGCAACAGAGCAAAATCATCCCACAAAATTGTACATCATCGCTGATGAAAAAGCAAAAGCCACAAATGTTGCTGAAATAACAAAGATACCTCAAATTATGATTAGTAAGGTCAGTTTGCTATGAATTAGCTGAAAAACATGAAACATCGGTTGCACAAATCAAACCTGAAGATGTTTTGTTTCCGCCTCATCAAAGTCATCTTTCGAAAGACCCGCTTTACTGAGAACAGCCAACTTCTGTTGGATCATTGGCCTAAAATCAAGAAAACGTAAAACCATACAAATAGTAAAACAAACTGCAGGGCTGGATGTCCATCAGTTCAGGGCCCTGATGGTAACTGAAGAAGACCAGTCCCTTAAACTAGCCTTGCAAGGCAGCCATGGGTATTAAATGTTGGCAAGTACATGTCTCATCCATGGGCAGTGTTGGTGGGTGGCCAGTCCTCTCCCTCGCCACCTAAATTTGTCAGTGACAGCGTGCAATCAGTGAAGTCATTATAGCTGAGTGTCATAAGAGGAGCATGTGGAGCTGAAATTGTGCAACAAATTTCTGAACTGGTTCGGATTGAACTCACGAAATCTCAGTTGACATACCAACCATTGGAATATCGAACACACCCTTAATGGTAGCTGAACGGCAGATCTAAACAAGGATCAGCAATTTAAAACCCATTTAATCCAAGTGCAAGAATGCCTTGCAGGAAGACATTGTCTCTTTAACTAACAACACAGAACAGCAGAAAAGGTGGAAAAGGAAACAATTACGTCTGCAGTGAATGGACAACAGTGATCATGACGATGGCATATAGAAATTAAAAATAATTAAATGATTAAACAAAAAAAGGTGATTTACGTTAATGGGCAGTGACTTCATACACTTAAGGAATGAATGAGGGAACCAAAGAACAGATGAAAAAGGGACAGACCAGACATAGTCATCCGCCGTGTTGCGGGCAACCAGATACTGGATGTTGACGGAATCCTCCTGGCCAATGCGGTGCACCCGATCTTCTGCTTGGACCAGAATCTATGGAATACACAAACAAGGAAACCGTCAAAATGTCTCATCGTTTCCATGTAACTGCTTTGCAAGGAACGTCTTACTTTATTTTCAACAGTTTCAGTGCAAGTTTCAAACTGGTTCAGACATAAATAAGGCAATCATCCCATTGTCAGTCCAATATGATCAATCAATTTTCAATCAATTTTCGTTTATTCAAATTTCATGCTTGCAAAACCCCAGCTTGTTACAATGGTCATGATAATAATAATAATATTAATAATAAATATGATAATCATAATCATAATAATAATAATAATGCAGATGTCAATTGACACTGCACTGAAACCTAGTACTAATCAAGTATATATATAGCGCCACTTTAAGTCAGAGGTGCTCCCAACCATGTCCCACAAGTCTGTCTAATGGTGCAATGTTCTGCTATATACAGGATACTTTACGCACATTCTTATTAAACAGTTCATGAGATATTTAAACGTTCACTTGGCTTATTTTAATAAAATATATTCTCTTAATTATAAAAACTTTCATCGTGATTACAAACAGCTCACCTTCACCAGTTGGAATACCTAAGAATGGCTAATGCATTTACTATAGTGTCTGACTGTGAGACACTGACCCCGGGATTCCAGAAGAGTTCAGCAAAGACGACGAGAGACGCAGCCGTTAGGTTGATGCCTGCGTTGGCGGCTGTGATGCTGAGGATCGCAAGACGAACGTTTTCATCATCTTGGAATTTATCACAGAAGAAACTCCGCTGCTCGGGATTCGTACGTCCGTCAATGCGCACGTACTTGTACTTCTAAATATGTAAATACCTTGACATGTAATGCACGCATGCACAAATGCATGAATTCATGCATGTACTCGTGTATGTATGCAATCAATATGTATTGCATACATATACAATATTTTTTTACAAATATGTCTTTATTAATGTATTTATTAATTAATATACAGCATCTGTACAGAATTTCGATAGGTGCTGGAACTAGAAAAACGATGCACTTTAAAGTAACTTCAACTGTCTCTGGTACAACAAAGGATAACTTACCTGTGGCCCTAGCCAACACAGAAATAATGAGGACAGATAGAAGATGAGGACATAAGGGAGAGGACTTGTCATCTGTCCTCATGCCAAGGCTTAGACATGATGTCACAAACACTTCATACCCATGGACCACCTTTAATGGTGCTATATAAATTTGCAATTACGATTACCATGGTTGTCTCGCTTAAGGAACTGATCTACTGTTTATAGTATCAGGTCATGCTCTGACACAAAGGCTGAGTGAAAGATTTTAGGATGTTAACCAGATTCTAAAATTACCATGCTCACAGTAGGCGCATTATAAAAATTGTTATAATACAAACGAAATTGTTCCAGTGTGACTTACGGATCGAACAGCTTCTTCGATAGCATCCAACATCAACTGATGATGAGCGAAGAGAAGGAACTTATGCTCTGATTCGAGCAGATCAAGAACATATTCCCTAGAGCAATCAACACATCGAACAAATATCATTTAAGTCATAACTCACAATTGTACTTTGATCCACAGCAAACCTACATGCGTACACTGGATTCAGATTAACCAACCATGAACACATAATATCTATTTTAAATAAATAAAATAAGCAAAGAATATTTTTTAAGACACGTTAAACCCTTTCAACGACGAGTTATAGCAGACACTTGTTAAAAGCTTAAAAAGAAAATTATGGCAAAAACAATATACAAGTCACATTAGCAAATAACACTGCAAATGTTAAGAACACCAGTAAAGAGATAGTGTGATGGAAAAGCGAGTATCATGGATAAGATGGAATACCTGGAAACACAAAAGGCTAGAGATGGAAAACAAAGACCAGACGAAAATGGCAATGACAACATGAAAAGAGCAAGTACCACAGTGATCACAACTACCAGAACAAAAGAGCAAGTAATTTCTGAGAGCAGAAACTACTATCTGATAAAAGCAGTGATTTCTCGGCAGATGACGAATACCTGACAGCCTTTATCTTTGCTGCGCCAGTCGTGTGGAAATACTCGAGCAGCGCCCCTCTTCTCTCTGAACCCTAAACAACAGCCAGCAATTGATGTAACCATTATAGATGTGGCTATGTGTGTGTTAAGTGTCAGGGACCAGAATGTGTAGACTGTATCTGCATTTACAATGGAATAACCACTTCCTTTCTTGCTGGTTAATCTTCCACTGTAGAAATTCCATTGACATTGCAAGTCTCTACACTTGTGTTTAAAATTGACATTGTAAATAGGTGAGGTTTGGGTTAAATAATTGTCATATAATTTGAAACAGAACATATATTATGTCCAGAGTCAGAAAGATGGATCCACCCACAGAGGAAATGTTGGTTGTCCTTGCAACCAGAAATTATGGTGCTTTGCATTACCAGTACATTACACATTACCATTCATCATCAGAGCAGATTGAGGATACTGTTTTACATCTAAATTATAACTTAGTCTGAACCAGAACAATGTCTTATTATCTTGGCTGACCTTCATCTTGTCGACCAAATCATGCGAGACCTTCATTATTTTGTTGACTGAAACGGACCCAGGATCCAGAACAATCATTGTCCTGTACTTGGCTGGCAACTGTTGCAAAACATCCTTCTTCATCCGCCTAAAAGAAAGACAGTGCAATGTAACGTAATGTCTCATTCATTTGTAAGAAACAATTATAATCAGAATGTTTTTGTCCTAGATGCATTTTCTGTTTGAGATTTAAATAAAATCCCTTCAAGATTTATCTACTCTCAAGAGTGCTCTGGACCTACACGGGCTACATACAGAGAACAGTCTTTAGGTTAGACTAGAATGCGGCAAAAGGCTCCAGACTGTTATTTAGGCATAGTGTCCCAGGAAGCCCATTCCAGATTGCAAAACTAGCAGTGATAAACATATGGCCCTGTTTGTAATCTGCTGCTCCTGTTTCATGGTCTATTTCATGTAATCAATGTGTAGAGTTTAATGGTTATGCACTTGCCAATAATTCTATCTATGAATAAGAACAGATAATAGATTTCAGAAACCACTAAGTATCTGCTTCTTCTGCCCAGTTACTTATCTAAGTTTGTTCTGGACATAAGACCTACATTTCAAAAGCCTCTCTCTCTCTCTATCTGTCTCTCTCTCAGAGCAACCTGATCTAGATGCTGACCTGATAATGATGCGAGCTCTGCATAAGAAACCAAAAAAATTGAAGTTAGACATTAATTATTTCAACATGCTTGAATTAGTTCCTTTTCAGCATGATCAACTGTGCTGCACAAATGACT
Source organism: Bimastos eiseni (assembly GCA_959347315.1). Classification (NCBI taxonomy): domain Eukaryota; kingdom Metazoa; phylum Annelida; class Clitellata; order Crassiclitellata; family Lumbricidae; genus Bimastos; species Bimastos eiseni. The sequence continues at coordinate 40,334,825 of OY365810.1, forward strand.
ATTTAATTGATCTAGAAAGTAAGTACCAGGAATTGCATAGGCGTTACACTCAATAAAATGATTACACGAAATAGACCATAAAAGGAGCATTAGATTACATAGACCTACGACCTACATGTACAACTAAGCTCGATCGACTCATTAACTCGTTTACATAGTTTATAATTAACACTTAAGGCAGTTTCAAAATACATTCTCAAAAGAGAGAGAGGATCGTATGCTCTGACCTGATCATAATCTTTTCTTCGAGAACTATTTGCAGTTCGGCCATATTGGACGACCCACTGAAGTCCCAGCCCCATGTATTCTAAATCACAAGAAAGTAAAAAAAGTCAAGGAGTCCACCAAAATACATAAGAACTGACAAAATTTAGTCTAGTATTACAATTAATAATTTCGAGTACTATTATAGCCAGCATACAAGGCTCAAAATGAAATATTAGTCTTTGCACCACACTACTTTACCTTACAGACGATGCTGATCAAGAGTCGTAATAAGAGCCATACCTGTTTACCATCGCAGTATCGAATGCCATATTCGTGAAAGTGAGGAAAGAGGCGTGAGTCAACGGCAGATAACTGAGTGTAGAGTTCAGCAGGACGTGACATAGCAGGAGTTCCGGATAGCAGGATGACCCGTGCTGCTTTCTAGAGGAAAAAAGTTGTGGAAAAAGATCAAACGTTGGAATCACTAAAGATTCACACATCATCATCACTTATATAGCACCCTAATCTCTAGCTACATCATGCTGTACTAAGAGACCCCAGATGTCTAGTAGTATTTTTGCCAAACCCTTTCATAAATGTGCGAAAATATTTGCGTTATATTTTGAAAAATAAAGGTTTTATATTTCTAAAGTCATTAAATGATCTTGATAAGCCACAAAGAATTGTAAAATCATTTGGAAAACTTCTGACCAACCCATGACAACAAATTTATTTCCATATGGTCTACAAGTATTTCCACAATATACTTTTTGTTGGTGCTAATTTTTGGAAGTATATAGTATATTCTAAGTGGACATTTCAGGCATGTACCCTACCCGTTCTCAATCAATTGGTCTCATGGTCATCAAATCATATCTGATCTGACAAATATGACATGATATGTACTACATCTTCAGCCAAATGCTGATCTAAAAGCACAGTTGAGCAGGTTCATGGAATAGACGTCGCATGTAAGTAATAAGAGTGAAAACACATTGATCACAGAATCATTTTGTGCTAGTTACGCTAACTGCGTCATTTGAATCCAATCAAAAATTAAAAGCCCAAAGAAAGCAAAATGCTAAGTGATTTAGAATTGAAGTCCAGTCACCTTCAGTAAAGGAACTGCTTTCTTTGTTCGAGCTGTTTTGCTGTTTTTCAGAAAATGTGACTCATCCTTTAACAAACATTCATCAACAATAAGATAAAGGACAACAAAGAAATAGCGGCATTTCAAAAACTACATCAACAAATTTAATTAATCAGCTACATAAAACAAAGAAGACACTTGTCACAAATGGCTGTCTCTAAGCCTTTTACACATGTGATGTAGGTTTATGAGAGAATTTTCTAGAAGGACAGTGTAGTAAAGGTATAAGAAAAGGTTATAAACAGAATAGAAGTAGAATGAAGAAGAGACTACATTAGTGAATGGGAGAGACTAAAATAAACATTAAACAATTGAGCAATACATGAGATTGTGATCTTGTAAGAAGGAAGACAAAGTACAGCCAGTAGAGTCTAGAGGTGTAATGAAATTAGTACGTTTTACCGACAGTGATACCATTATAACCAACTATTGAAATAGCCTATGTCGACAACAAAGCCGATTATTTCAAAAAACGTTTTAGTCAAAATTTTCATCTCAAAAACATAGACCAATGTTGCAGGCAAGCACAGGTTCTGCTGTTTGTGCTTGCCACGAGAGAAATGATTGGTGGGCGTGGCTGCGAAATACTATGCAGCGGGCCATCAGTACAATCATGAGCATCACCTAAAACAGTTCAGCTCCAGTAGAGTCAAGTTGAAGCTAAGTTCAAGCAACATGTTGCATGTGATAGCACAGAAGTTGACTAAATAATTGTTAACCTTAAGTAATTATTGTTGAACAACAGAAACTTAATCATCAATATATCGAATGAAGAATCGTTAATTTATGAAAATTAATCAACTCAATCATTCACAGCTAACATTTCAATTTCCTCTGACAGTTCATTAATACTTGATTATTGCAATTATGCTCAAATGTATAGCGCCAATTGAATCAGCAGTGTTCTCACCAGGTATCTGTGCTTGGACCAGAGAACAGGAAAGCCTTAAGGGATCCCTGATGAGAGGGCTAGTAAGCTCCAGGAGGCAGGAACTGATAATTTGTGTCCTTATAATAAAACTAATTAAAGAAACCGACAAAACATTCAGTTGAACAAGACCTGTCACACCAACCATTATGATGACTCTAAAATCCTTCTGCAGGAGTTCTGCGTGGAATTTCACCATCAGATCGTAACTGAGGATGTTGATCAGACCAGACGTAGAACTTTCTCGACTTGAAAGCACGACATTTATCTGCGGCGGTTGAACGGACGAAGGAAGCCACTCGAGAATTTGCTTTTAAAAAACGATATAATGAATAAACGAGGAAAAAAGGAACAAAAATCTGTTAGCAAGTCCTGAAGCGATCGTGGGTATGTAGTGTCAGCAATTTCTTTTTCTTGATCTCAGCACATGATGGTGGGTGATCAGTCATCTCCCTAGCCATATTATCTACCCACAACAGAATCTGAACAAACAACCTCTTAATTCCCAGTACAAGACTATTGCACATCACACATCAACACAGCTGGGACATTTTGAAGAAAGTGAAGAAAAACGCTAATTAAAATTACCAACAGATAGATGACCAATTATGAATTATAAAACCATTAAAAAGGATTACTCAGTCCTTTACAGCCTAACTCAAATTTTGAATTTCACACAAATAAAAATTATAGAACTCCGAGAGATTTTCCAGCACCATAATTTTCCTGTGTTAAAATGCACCTGAATAAATACCTTATTCGCAACCATGTTCACAAAGCAAGAGGTTCTTAAAATGCATTCCACACAGCCAACACACGTACATACGTATTATTACTCATCATGGCAATTAACGACCTTTTGTTCTCGGCAACACAACAGTCCTCCTCAAATCACACAGAAGTACACACCTATTCTAGAAGTAAAGAAAAAAACAATTAAAACCGCACTTACTATATCACTCTCAGCAATTGTGCCGACCGTTTATCGTTAAGCATCCTAGAAGTAGTCAACTGTTCTGTTCAGCCAGGGTTGAGCTGGGAGCGCTTCTGAGTAGGCAAACTTGAAGGGGTGCTATATAAAATTACTGTACTAATAATAAAAGTAATAATTATGTTTACAATTACGTTATAAAAATGACAAACCTGTTGCCAGGCAAACCGAACTGTGGAAGGTACAACAATGAGAAGAGGCCATTCTTCGCGGTAATAGCTGGCGATGCATAATGCCTGTATTGTCTTGCCAAGGCCCATATCATCAGCCAAGAGCACTCGGCCCTTATGATGTATGGCAAAACTGAATAACACAAACATTGTGTAAATATAAGATAAGATATAGCACACCTACACTAATGTCACCTTTTATAATCCATCATTATATATAATAACTGCATGTAATAATAAAAATTGTTTGAATTTTAATTGAATAAATACTATTACGGTCAGTAATATTTATTTTTTTAAATTTATTACTGAAATTTGATACCGCCCAACATCTTTTACTCAGAAGTCCATACACACGCGTCAACGGCGCAATTGCAGTTGTACTGCAGAGCAATGGTGCTCGAAGGACTAGCTCAAGGTCCCTACACAGTGATGCCCCAGACATGGCTTGAACCCACGCACTCAGTACACACTTAACGTTACGAGCTGACCACTCTAACCGATCGGCCACTGCGCCACACCATATAATGTGAGATAAAATATGGCTTACCTATACCAATATATCCTTTATGCATCCATCATTAAAATAATAATAGCATTAAAAAAATTGCTTAGATTGAATTAATACTATTTCCTTATGGTCACCAATAACAACTGCAGCTGTAACTAGTTCAAACAAAAGCAAGTGCAATTAAATGGAACAGCAGGATTCCCCTCCACCTACTTCACACCCTCCCTCTGGAATGGCAGAAGAGTCCCAACCAGTTTTTTATCCACTTCCGACAGATCTGCTTCCGGAGTTGACCGATCACTTGACGTTGTCAGAGCCTTAACCACTGACTTCGGTAATTCCTCCACAGTCACATCCTTTCCAAGTTTCTCACGAATCTCCTTAACTGAAAATAAAACACAAGATCCCACTCACTGACCAACTGATGCCACATGCATCAATTAAAAATTTATTTTAAAAGATGTTAATAATAATTATTAATTACTCAAGGTTCATTCTTCTGGGTTGATTTGACAGTGACATGAAAATTAGTGTGCTATCCTTTTTCATTAATAATGACGACACGAACATTAGTTGTTACATTACTGGCTGATTATCAATCTTATTAATTAGAAACTTTTCTAGGGCTATTGCACAGGGCAGCAATCTATGATCAAGCATTCACCAAACAGTAATCAAGTCAAACAGTAATCATTGTCACAAGACCACTATATGAACTTGTTAAATGCATAAGTCTTAACTAGTGCTACTGAATAACTCTCATTCACTTATTAAAGTTTATTGCATGCATTTAATTAGTATCTTAATTAATAATTGTCTTAAGTAATGCAGACATTGAACCCAAATGAAGGCAAAATACATTTTGGGTTGACAGATATAAACCATGAGAGTGATCCACACTTACCAAGAGTCATGTAGTCCTGCAAATCAAATGACCACTGCTTCTTCTGAACATCTGCAACAAAACGACAAATGTTTTAAAACCATCAACTTCAAGGTGTACTCTACTGGCTTAGTTCATCATTAGATTTGGTGCCAGGATAATAGGACAGCAAATTAGAACATGTGAGTGTGTGTGTGTGTGTGTGTGTGTGTGCGTATGTGTGTGTGTATGTATATGAACATTTATATAGCGCCGTACAAGAACCTCACAAGGGCGCTTACCGAAGCTACCTAAGAGTTCTGAAATAAATGTGTCGTCAATAGTCCAGAAAATGTCTCCTGTGCTACACACAGTGGAAGACTCTGAATTGGTTAACGGCAAGGAGTTCCAACGTAACAGTCCAACGCACAAAAAGGCACTGCCTGCTCGCATGGCAGTATGAGAGCGCGGAACCACCAGGTCCCCATGAGACGCAGAACACAGGGACTGACGACCCTGGCAACTGGAATACTACACAATAAGTCAGCATTGCACATTATATTAAAATACGGGTGAGGTCTGCGATCGAAAATGTCGTGAACAATGTAAAGTGACATCCGAGTACTTGGCAGGCTTTGATCGTCTAATTGTAGAAAAGTTCATATAAATTTATGCAACCCCAGCAAAAATATCATCCATTGAACACATCTTACTAATATTGCAAGTTCTATATATTAAGTCGTATCATTTCATTAACAAGAAGAAACTCAATTGCTGATTTATCTTGCAAAAGTCCCGGATGTAGTCACACACATAATCTAGGTCAATTACACAATTTATTCAGCTTCTTATCCCTTCCATATTAGTCTAATATCGAACCAGCACAAAGACTACGTCCTACAATAAAATATCAACCAAATTGAAATAACTCCCATCATCTTGATTCCAAGAATTCAAAAAATATTAACACTCACCATACTGTCGAGTGTTCATCGTCTTAAACATTTCTATCAATGGCGCGAAAAACTTTGCATCGATGGCAAACCGAGTTCGAGACAAGAGTACAAACTTCGCAGCCACTGTACCATCTTTACCGAGAAAAAACTCCTTCTTTTTTGCCAATGCAGAATTGGCTCCAGAACTAACAGATACAGTCACACTCTGACCTTTTTTACCTCTGTCCTTGGCAAACTTTTGAGAAAATTCCCTTGATGCACCTGGCTTTGGTTCTTTTGCAGCAAAATAGTTAGTTTTAGACTGGTTTTCTGCAGTAGAATTAGATGTGGTATGCTTTGGTTCTGTTGCAGAGAAGAAGTTTGGTTTGGCTTGGTTTCCAGCAGAAGGACTTGAAGCTGATGACGTAAAAAGTGAAGAAGCTTTCACAGAGGATGACAAAACATTTGCAGAAACGCTCGAAACAGTCGGCTGCTTATTTGCACGAAGTGCAAGTGCACGCAATCGATTCTCTTCAATTTTCTTTCTTTGTTCCTCTGAAAGACTCATTTTCACAGGATCTGCATCATGAATTCTACAAAAAAATTAATTTTACTAACATGCTTGTGCACCTGTATATTGTGTTAAATTAACAATTCATAATTATTATTTCATAGGTAAAAGAAACCGCATTTTTGAAATTTATTGGTACAAAAGGCAATGTGGAATGTAAGTAATGTCCAACTCGACTACGTAAATACACTAAATAGTCCATAAAGATGCGTTTCAACTTGACAGTAATCAATTTGAACAAATACCAAGAAAAGACATACATTGTACTTAAATGAAAATGCACACTGCTTTAAATAAAGACAAATAGTGGCATCGACCCTGCTCGTTTTGAATGAATTGATCGGGTTGGAACCCTTATAACACAAGAAACCACTAACATCATATAAATATTAAAATATGCAGCAAAGCACCAGTGAATACATTAACTCCAGCCAGATACAGTAAATATTTGGATAACGGTTACAGGAATATATATATATATATATATATAGGTAGTTTTGAAACTTCGTCCATTCCGAAAAACGTAAATAGAAGAGGAAAACACTGCAAACTTTATGCCATCGCAGTGTAGTAGACTTAGTTATTTTCCGATGGTCTTATAATGCAAAATACAAAACATACCCATGAATATGGGACAATTACGTTTTAAACATACCACACATTCGATTTAAGAAATGTATATACATTTAAACGCAAAGATCGCATTTTTTTTATACTTTCGCACAAAGTTACACATGTTATTAAATGTAGCGCCTCCGCCATCGAAAATATAGTAAATGAGTCAGTGAACGCTATAATTGTAATGGGATTTGATGTAAGTTATGTAACTGCAACAACGTAGCAATGTCTTTGTTTCGTAACATCGCAATACTAGAAACACAATAACACTTACGCTTAGTAATGCAATTTCCTAGAAACAATCATGTCACAAGTTCAAGTAAGGTACAAAGGGTCTCTGAAGGGATCTAAGTTCTAACGTACCGCCATATGAGAACTTTTGGATATTATACAAGCATGAAAATATTGTTTGGCTGACAGAAGTAATCGACGTTAAAGTTTATTCTATATTAGTCATAGGTTTAACAAATGCTGAGCGTCTTAACTAATAGATTCTTAGCGTTTAAACTAAACTATCTTATGTGCATAGAAGCCTATTTTAAAAGAATCAAACGTAACCGAGCCTAAAAATAGAATTCATTGATGCTTAGCTGATTGCTGCTTCGTGCTTTTAATTTAATTTTTTAAGGAAAGTGGTTTATAATGTGATAATTAAATGCAGCAGATCAAAATTCCTCTTAATTATTATATTTCAAGAAATGAGTTTCAGTTTCACAGATGGAAAAGATAAGAAGTTATTGAGTTCAGATGACTCGTGCACCAGCGTATCGTTTTCGGCGGGTGCAGAACTGAACTGAATATTTGTTTATGTTACGATTGTCTTACATTTATATGCAAAATGAGTAAATCTAAAGACTCTGCCGGTATGTTCGCGATCTTTCACTGCCGTAGGATCTTACAGAACATTTTTGTGTGTATATAGAAATGCAGTTGGGTTGACATTCTGCATTTCCTTAACATTTAATATTTATTACCGTGGGTAATTACGTACACACACACACACACACACACACACACACACACACACACACACACACACACACACACACACACACACACACACATCACAACTTGCACATTGGGACGAAATTGCAGTTTGAGGGGTATTTTTGTCCACAGTGCATATTTCCGGCATAAACGACAGCATAGACTATATATGCTCTTAGGGTACCTTGGCTTGACATGTTCCTTCATAGCAAAGGCTGGAAGTTTTCCCAAAACAAAGGAGTAAATAAGCTTCGTATATGTCTAAAAACGACACTAACCGTAGCACTAACCCTAAACGACCCTCACAACACCTTAACTGACCCTAACCGACCCTCGTGATGCAACAGGAAAGAGCGTTTGAGAGAGTACACTGCTATTAATATTCCTCGTGCCTTGAAAAAGGATATTAAATATATGTTGTAGAGAAATACCCCCCAAACTGCAATTTCGCCCTGAGGTTTATGACGTTTACTTACCATATAGTTCAACAGTGCATTTCTTTCCGGATTGTGACACTGGTTTGGCAGTGTCTCTCTGGTTGTGCGCTGTCCTACTTGGCTGAACTGTGTCATCCGGTGTCTGACCTTCCTTCGCGTAGAGCTCTGCGCGCTTCTGTTAAAGGTGAGCTACTGGTATCCAGAGCCCGCTAGTCGCTAATGCTACGTCGAGCTTTCTCAGTGCTTGTTCCATCCATCTGGAATGGGCTACGGGTTGCCCTCTATCTTCCCCCTTACAATGACCTACCTACCTTTTGTAAACTGCCAAAGTCATTTCTTTTTGGTTGCAGCTGGGCTGGGAGAACCTCTGGGTAGTTTCCCTTGAAGAGGCGATATATAATATTATTGAAATGAATTAATCATGTGGTTTGTTTTTTTGCTGACAGCTATTCCCGCAATTCTTGACTATCTCATTCGACAGAACAGACCATACAGTGTGGTCGATATTCTTAATAACCTACACAAGGAACATGGCAAGACAGTGAGTTATGCATATTCAGCATTAAATAATTTCTGCTGCCTTTAATTTTTTTTCCTTTATACATCTTTATATGATCTAAATCAATGTAAGGTTAGTTGTTTTGTTCAGAGACTGTGTAATTGCTGTATCACACCAAGCACTGGATGCACTGCGTTTGATTCAGTTACTGACTCTGAGTGATGTCGATAAAAGAAGAGCAGACCTTTAAGATGACTCCAAAAGGCAGCCATGTTGCCTGTTGAGGCAAGCGTTGACGACTTCATTTTCTTAGCCTTGGCATATCAGCATACTGAGAATCTTTTTCCTGATTTTTCCATCGACTGCACATGCTCATTTTGTAGCTGTATGATGGCTGGCTCAAGAGTGCTGCAGTAGTCTTTAAATGTCTTTCTGCCCTGATGGACATTTTGAACATCAGCCTATGAGTTGGCAATGCATTAGCCACCTAACGATCTCTGATTCATTTTGATAAGAGTTGTATATATATATATATATATATATATATATATATATATATGTGTAAATTATATATATATATAAATGAAGTCGTCAAGCTGCCTGCCTTGTTTCTAACTACGCTTAAGACTGTTCTGTTCGGTCGGGGTTGAGCTGGGAGCGCTTCTGAGTAGGCAAACTTGAAGGGGTGCTATATAAAATTACTGTAATAATAATAATAATAATATATATATAATTTTCCTTTTCGTTCATAGGCTGTGGTTAAGGCGCTGGACACTTTGGCTGCGGAGGGTAAAATCAAATCCAAGACTTACAACAAGCAAGTTGTCTATGTGGCTGATCAAGTGAGCTGTTATTTGTGGCTTCTTATCAAATTGTGAGTTAAAGCCCTTAGTGAATACCTTGTCACAGTCAGTCTGCTAATTTTGGTAAATATTTGACCCACTCAAGAAGCCAAACTTTGACAGTTTTTACTATATTTAGCTTTTAATGGCTTTCACTTCAAATTATTATTGTTATTTATATGATGAATTTATCTCTTTTTAATCTGGAGCGCTTTTCAGTTTCCCTTCAAATTGGAAGCTCCCTATTTGTGTTTTAGGCACCTCAGAGTGGAACCAAGCAACCCAGAACTCAATGATGGATTATAGTAATATTGAAATTAGTCAATTTAATTAGTCTGTTGACCTAAGGAAGAAATAAATTTGTTTTTTAACAATATTAGTGATTATAACGGCAGCAGCAATAATAATGATGATGAAACTGATATTAAAAGTAATATTAATGTTGTTGACACTTGTATCACGTTTTGAGTACCTTTCAGTGATCAATTAATCAATCAATCAATCAATCAGTTTAGTTATAATTCATAGAGAAGAATTAAGCTGACAAGACCGCATTGCTCTTTTTTCGAGTTGCACTCTTTGTTGTGCTCCATCTTACTTGCGTGATCTTTGCTGCCCAGTTGCAGCACGTCGGGTGCTTCGCTTTGCCATGTGGGGTGAGCTTCTAGTTCCATGTGCTCGTTTACTATTAGGCAGCGCCGTGCTTTCTCGGTTGTGGGCCCTTCATTAGGGAATGATCTCCCATTTGAGCTCCGCTCATTGCTCGTGGCCCAACCGTCAAGTTTTTATAAGTCTCAAGAATTTTCTTTAGTCGTGGCTGGGCTGGGAGCACTCCTGGGTAGGTTTCTTGAAGGGGCTCTATATAAATGCTCAGAATGAATGAATTAAGTACAAGTCTTTTAGTTGAACCACGATGCAGAACAGTTATGGGCTCTCGTGCATTTCATGTCTCTGCTCCTAGGGAATGGAATCGACTGCCACTCTCTCTTCGTAGCTCAAATTCACTTCCTTTAAAAAGCGACTCAAAACTCACTATTTCTCTTTGGCTTTCAAGGATTTGGAAATCTGATTGCATCTTCTCCTGGTGACTGACTATCTGCGCCTCAGATTCACATTTAGGTGTGACCTAGTGCACGTTACAAATTTAATAATAATAATAATAATAATAATTAACTTAACTTACAAATGATTATAGACAATTCACTATGTTCAAACAAGGCATAGATTACAAGGATGTCTACATGCTAGATGACATCAGTCTTATAGTATTGGCAAGATTGAATGAAACAATAATTTTTCTACTTTTTTACACTTTTGTTTTGCATTTCCAGTCTCTGTATCCAGATGTCAATGATGCTGAACTGAAGTCGATGGAGTCACAGATTCTGATGATGTCACAGAAGCTGAAGGAGTCGTCTGACATCTCTCGACAGATCGAGTCAGGTGTGTTAGCGTCTTAAGAGTCACTTGTGTCAAGGTCTTAAGAGTCACTTGTGTCAAGGTCTTAAGTGACAGGTGTGTCAAGGTCTTTAGAGTCAGGCGTGTTACCATCTTAAGAGTCACTTGTGTCAAGGTCTTAAGAGTGACTCATGTCAAGGTCTTAAGTGACAAGTGTGTCAAAGTATTGAGAGTCAGGCGTGTCAAGGTCTTAAGATTCACTTGTGTCTAGGTCTTAAGTGTCAGGCATGTCAAGGTCTTAAGAGTCACTTGTGTCAATATCTTAAGAGTCAGACATGTCAAGGATCTCAAGAGTGACTCTTGTCAAAGTTTTAAGTGTCATTTGTGTCAAGGTCTTAGGAGTCAAGGCTTAATCATATGTTTTATTCCTGTTTTGTTAGAACTTCAGTTGCTCAGCAGCTCTTTGACTACTGAAGAGGCAAGGATACAGCTTACACAGTTGATAAAAGAGGCAGGTGCTCAGACTATTTCTCTAATTGAAATTCATTTTAATTCCTATTCCTGACTCTTCTGATGCGATTGCTTCCCAAAATGCACAGATAGTTAGTTACCTCTTTCTTGTTCCGTCATTAGAATTAGAATTTGCTAATTCTTCACTCAGCAGCTGCAGGATGATGATGATGACAATGATGATGATAATGGTGGCAATTACTAGATTTTTTGTGATGATGATTATGCAAAATGAACACTTCTGAGCAGGCAACTTCTTGAAGAGGCAATATATAAAATTGCTGCAATAATAAATATATTAATAAAAGCAGAATAGTGACTGGTGATTGTTATGATGATCATAGTCATGATTGTGATGATGATGACGTTTTGAAAGATTGAAGTCATGAGAGATTATTTCTTTTAAATGTTTAGACTAGTCAACTTGAGGAGAAGCTGAAATCCCTCAAGTCTAATGTCAACACAGTTGCTCCAAAAGAAAGAGAGAAGGTTAGTAATGAGGACTTTTGTTGTATAAAAAATGTAGCTATTTTACCTAGTTTAAATAACTATGTAGTGATGCCAATCAGCTTTTTTGTTCTATTTAATTTTAACGCTTGTCATCATCAGTTTTTCTGGTTGTACAGCTGCTTTTTTTACCAATGTTCAATTTTTTAAAATGATATATGGAGTTATTTATTATTATTTTTCTATTCTTGACTCATTATTGATTTTTTTTCTTTTTGAAGTATTGTATATTGTTGATAAAAGTTGGCATATTTGTGAACTTATCGTTTTTAAAAGTGTTACATTTGAAATCTCTTTAATGTTTTATTTAAGAATCTTATTCTTGTCGTCGTAGATTGTGAAGGCACGAACATTTTACGTGAAGGAATGGAGAAAACGCAAGCGAATTGTGCGTTATATTTTCATCATTCTTACTAATTATCTCTCATTGTTTCTTTTAATCTCTTCATTTGATTTTATTTCTTTTGACTTATTTTGGTTTTGTTCAATGAAGCTCTTGTTACCACTTTAATAAAGCTAGAAGTATTGTTTAACTGCAGTTATTCAGCAGGGCAAAGAATATATTAAAACAGCCAGGGTCAGAGTTTATCTGACAAAAGCTGTTTATCTAGCCACCTATTCAATGATTATTGCTCAGTTCCATCAATGCTCTGTTGTATTTTCGTGTCTCTTTTAGTGCCATTTGTTGTCTTTTTGTGTGCTGGTTGTTGTCTGTGTTTGTGCTTGTTGTGTCTTTAATTGCTGGTTGTTGTCTATTTTAGTGTGGTGACATGATCAACACCATTCTTGAAGGCTATCCTAAAAGTAAAAAGGAATTGCTTGTAAGTTTCAATCCTTTTATACTCGCCTTAAAGCTATTCTTTTAAACCGTACGTGGGTCGGGAGCGCTTCTGAGTAGTAGCATTCAAGGGGTGCTATATAAATCCTCGTAATGAATGAATAATGATTTTAAATATAGACCCCAAATTTCATTATATTCCACTTATATTGTTAATATTATTGAGACAGAAATTTATTTTTGATGCTTTTCTTTTGCCACTGGATACTATTGGAGCTATTACACAATTATTATTATTAGTATTTTTATTATTATTAGTAGTAGTATTTTTATTATTATTTAAAAAAATTATTATTATCATTATCATTGTTAATAATAATTATTTTATTATTATAATTATTATTATTATGAATATTGGAATGTTAATGATCAGAACTAGAAGGGAGAGATATCTGTCCTTGAGCTATTAATCTATCTTAACTTGTTGATATACAGTGTGCACTGCAATTCTTTGTCCTCTGTTCTGGGATTTAGTAGATATTAGATACCATATATTAGATATTGTGCCATTGCTTGAGCCTGCTCTAGGCCATGGACTTCTTAATATCAGTCATAAACAAAACAATGGCAGATTTAACCATTGTGTAATAATCATGATGTTCAACATACAGTATCCTTCCATCTCAACTCAGAAATGCCTCCCACCCGACCATCTCCATTATTTTCTGTGTAGGGAACTTGAGTTTGCAAGTCCTTTACTCAAAATTGCTCATTGCTATCAATCGATCTGTGTGCATTATGTAGCGGCATTAACAAATGCGTAATAATGATAATTAAAATATTGATAATTCTTTATTCTATGGTTTTGATAATGTTGTTGTGGAGAATGGTTAAAACTTTTCCTCTGATGTTTATATTGGTTCATTTCTGAGTAAATCACTGGGCTGTATGATGTAAGTGGCTACATATAACTGTGACTATTCTATTAAAAAAAAATGGTAGCCCGACTATCGGGACCGTCAGTCCATTTTAATGGCCTTTTTCTTCCCTATTGCCGTCATTCCAGTTAATTATCTTTTTATGTATTTTAATCACATGTGTTTTCTGTTTGGATCAATAAATACCAATTGAATTGGATTGAAATACCTGAAGTTTTACTATGACGAATTGATCCCAGAGATCAATGACTGTTTGAACCACATATCTAGACCAGTTTCCTGAAGATATTTTTGGTTTGTCAATACAAGGTTCCCCATCCCCCAAAGTCGTTTCTTGTTGCGTTATTGTTTTTAAGAAGTTCGTTTAAGTCAGATGAACTTCAACCTTTTGCCTGCTACAAATGAATCTGAAAGTCTTTGACTGCTTACTGGCAAATGACCGACCCATTGAGCTGTGTTGGAATTTGTGTTGTGAATTTAGGCACTTCATCTTTTCAGAACATTATTTTTTTATTTCATTTTGACATTAATTTAAAGTTCAGTCTGGTGACCTCGTATTCATACATGCAATTGGGTCTGTTGTAGCCTACTCCTGTAAGGCAAATGTATACACACATATAAGCCTATTTGTATGTAGGTCTGTGTATATATACAGGCATGTATAAGTAGACATGCGCACATTAAAATAATTAAGGACTTCTGTGCATTAAATGACAATACTGTATGGATTAAAATGCCTTCTGTTACATGTGCATTAAAAGTCGTTTGATCTCTGCATTAAAAGATTTATCTGCATTTAAATGCTTCCAGACTTCTGCATTGAAATGACTTTTATTTCAACCTAAGAGACATCCAGTGATTAAAATGTCTTTGCACATCTATGCATTAATATAATGTTCTCTTTCTGCATTTGAAGACATCTGCAGTGCATTAAATTTCTTACAGAAATTAGCTAATTAAAACACCTTTTAAAACAACGAAAATAAATGCATTCAAATACATGTATTCAGAATAACTTTATATCTGTGCATTGTGCTAAACTGCCTTCAGATAATCATGGAGTTAAAATCAAATGCAGTGCCAGTCCCAAGCTTTGTTAAAGAAGGAGGGTTACGCTAATGATCTTTGTTATCACACAGTGACATTAAACTGAAACTAGGTAAAATTCCTGCATTCATGCCTGCATTTAGGATGCCTTCAATGGTCTGTTTATCATCAAAATGCCTGTGTTAATCTTTCGACAGGAGGAGGTTGGAGTTGAGCCAGATGAAGACTTGGGACTAAAACCTCCAGATGTTTAGTAGCCGGTGAAAGCCTTTCTCAGACTTTTATTCTGCAGTTGGCAGATATCTGACACTTGACAGATCTCATTAGAACTTTGAACCTGTTTACAATCTGATCACCTAAAAATTCCTAAGACTTGCATACAATGTTCTAAGAAGCTTTAACTGTTTCAGATTTATCAGCCTCTTGATTAAAACTACAAGAATGATGTGTATGTATCTCATATAATATAGGCTATGTATGTTTCTGGGTATGTTAAGTAATTAAAGCACATGTTTTTCTAGCGTGCATATTTTACAGTGCATAGTGTTGTTCCGGCTTAGTTTGACCTTGTGTTCAATTTTCAGCAAAATCAGTTTCACTATTTCAAAGCCTTCAATTCACTTTTCTAAGATGATTAAAGTGTTTAAATGTTTCTAGCCAAACCACAGGAACAGGGGCGGCGATCCGAGGGAGGTCAAGGGGACAAGTCCCCCGCCTTTTACAGAGAGGGGACACGTCATACGTGTGACCCCTACGTTTGCCTCTCATTGGGTGTCCCATCTTTCAAACGAGATCGCCGCCTCTGCACAGGAGTCAAATTAATATTCCAACCAGTAAAGCCTAAGATCAAAGCCGTGCTTTAGTTATTGTTTGTAAATTACGTCGTTCAGTTGTACATATAAATTTGAAGGCAGTTTTAATGTGTGTGTTTTACTTACATTATTCTAGTGTTCATCTGATGCCTAGTACCTAGGGGGCCAGATGGTGTTCGAATTTCCAACAGAGTGGAAGGATTTGTGTGACATTTTAACATTTCTGTTCCATTTGGCCTCCTTAGTTGGGTCTGCTATGAGTAGAACTTATAGCGTAGGTGGAGAGATCAGTTGAGAAATGAAATAAACTGATTCTCCAATTGATGACGAAAGTTATACAGCAAACTCTTCGTATCTGTATCTGTTTACTTTATTCTTACTCCCTGTTCAGTTAGTCTGGGACTAATTGGTCCCAAGGTTTAATCGACGTGGTTTTGAAGATGGCGTGGTGTCTTATTAGTGTCAAAATTTTTGCTAGTGGTAGATGAACTGACATTCCAGGTGGCAGATGATATCCCGTATGGATAAGGAAGGCGCTATAGATCATGAGGTGCTCTCTGCCCCTCTGGGCAGGTTGAGTTTCTTGTCTTCGGTCGTGGATTTCTAATATGCAACACGTACATGCGCTTTTCGTGGCTGGCTCTTCAATATGGAAGGGGTTCCCTGTTTCAGCTACGTCTATAGCCCTTGCCGTCACATTCTATCCTAACCTCATACCGTTATCTTTATCCAAGGCTGAGTTTGGAGTGCTCCTGAGTAGATAATCTTGATGGGAGCTATACAAATCTATGAAGTGATGGGCATATGATAAAGTTGCATGATGATGATGGTGGAGAAAATAAATACCACGAGACGAGCATATCGAGTGAACACAATAATATAGAAGTCTGAGCCAGTATAGGATGAAGTTGCAGTGACATTTCCCAGATACAATGCAACAATGGCAGACTAATTATCAGCTACAAAGACAATACCCCGCCACAGTGACTGATATATCAGAAAAATTCCAGATCCTACTTTAGCCAAACATCCAACATCACCAGAAGAGTTACTGGACATTAACCAATCTCTCAAACACCCGCATAGTTCTGGACTGGACCAACTTGATCCAAGTATAGTCGGACCACTTCTGCTCTTTAGCCCCGTTAGCAGATATAATTAACTATTCATTATTAACAGGAGTAGTATCTAGTGAAATGAAAAGATCTACGGTTACACCAATATTCAAGCAGGGAAATAGAGATGATTTTACAAATTATGAACCTATATCCATATTGCCCTACTTTTCTAAATTACTTGAAAAAGTTATGTACCACAGACTATATAGTTACATTTCCAAAATAAATATCCTCTGCAACATGGATTTAGACCAGGCCATACAACATCTATGTCTCTCATAAACATACAGGATAAGATAACTCAAGCCATTGATAATAATGAATACTCTATAGGAATTTTTTAGATTTAGCCAAAGCATTTGATACCGTAGATCACAGTATACTAATAAAAAAATTGGAAAATTTTGGAGTCCGAGGTATCCCTCTTTCATGGTTTAAGGATTATCTTAGTCATCGGCAGCAACAAGTTAAATGCAATGGCATAAAATCTATATTTAAATTAATCAAATATGGGGTACCACAAGGCTCCATACTAGGTCATCTGTTATTCCTGATATACATCAACGACCTTCCTAACATATCCTCTGTTCTTCACTTTGTTCTTTTTGCGGACGACTCAAATGTTTTTTTATCTCATAAATCCTATGACGAACTATTCAGAATACTTAATCAGGAACTTGCACTAGTATCGGATTGGTTCAAGGCAAATAAATTATCCCTCAATCTGACAAAAACAACTTATATTGTTTTCTGCTCTCATAGGAAATCAATACCATCACAGAAGGAAAAGATTCAAATCGATAATATTGACATTCCACAAGTAAAATCCGTGAAATTCCTTGGAGTATAATTATGTAGATCAACATGTTACTTGGAACGAACACAATAAACAAATTGCAAAAAACGTAGGGATATTGAAACGAATATCTTATCTACTACCTACACATATTATGCTTATATTATACTATTCCATGATATATCCCTACATTTCCTATTGTAATATGATTTTGCCTCCAATTATAATTCTCGACAACTAAGAATACAAATCCTACAAAAGAAGATACTTAGAATAATAGCTGGATCCCCTACAATTCTCATACAAAGCAATTATTTGATAAGTTTGGCGTTCTAAAACTTACACAAATTAAGCAACTCCAGATCAGTGAATTTATGTATAGGTACACTTACAATACATTACCTAGCTCGCTTGCTAATCTTTACAGCCTAATCTCAGACATCCACTCCTACAACACGAGAAATCTAACCTCATACAGAAGTGAATTTGCTCGTACTAACTCCCGTAAATTTTGAATTAGATGTGCCGGACCAGAAGAATGGAATAAAATACCTCAGCGCCTTCGCAATGTCCTAAACTTAAAGTCTATCAAGCATCACTTAAGAACATGGCTTACTGAGCAGGACGTTTAATTGGATTACTACATTGCTTATTATGTTTAAATGTGTTTATTATGTTTGCCTCTGTTTAACTCTGTTATTATAGTTTAGTTTCATTGTCAATCCTTAGTTGTTTTTCCTTGTGTACATATAGGTGGCGCTACCTAGCGGGACCACGGTCCCTTCTGGGTCTCCTCTTGTCTCCACCGAAATGTTAAACATGCATATTGTCAATTGATGTATCTTGTATCTTGGAGCAATAAAACTGATGATTATGGTTATGGTTATACCATCCAGCATTGTTGTGTAGGCTTAATGAAGAAGAGCATAATGCGTGGGCCTATATACCACCCTGCTTAGAAAGAAGACAACCCGCTCATCGGTTGTAATACACAGACCCTACATGTGATACATTATTTATCACATTGTCTAATTGACACATAGAACAGCTGACTGGTTGAGCTTGGCTGGAACGTCGAGGTTAGCCATATACATGTATATACATGTATATATGTAGGGCTTGTAGGCCTATGGCTCTAAGACATCACGTGTAAGATAGGCTGTTCCACGATCATCAACAGGCTGTTTTATTTCTGGTAATGCTCGTCAACATAATCATGATCATCATCATTTCTGCTCCTGATTTTGGGTGCTAATAAAAAATGCCAGTCCAGCTGACATAATTATAATAGCTGACTTCTTTAGTTCGGCTTTATTTTTGTTCTTTATCGTGCTTTGTGAAGCACAATTGCTAGGTATTCAGCGACGCTCTAAGCGCTTGCCTAAAATGATGTTAGACTTAATGTTATTAGGTGCAGAAATGTCACCAGTTGGCAAAACAGTGTACATAAAATTGGGAGAGTGCAACCAACTGATTTTCTTCTTAAACTGGCAGCAGAATGTTCAGTCAATGGTCCAAAGGCTGACATGTGTTGTATATCCAGGATACGCGGACTATAAATTGCGAGTAGTTAGCCTACTAAAATCCCCAAGATTCATAGACGGGTTCCTTGGAAAAGGAGCGAGGCTGCCAATGGATAGAGGAAGGGTTCCGTTTAGGTCGATGATTGGAATTGGCTGAGGATCCGATCAGTCGGGTAAGCAATCTTGAAGAGGGTCATGACGCCTCAGTTCCGATGTTTCACAAACTGCCTTTCATTTCCGCGCTTTTATAGTAACAGTTGTAGGATAATACTGCAGTAAAATGGTTCTTTAACAGTTAAAGAATGGACGGCCAAAGCAATGCACAGTAGCCTACTGTAAGAACCAAGCAGATGGAAAGTCATATAAGGACTTGAATTGGTAATGTGGAGAAGATCTCGTGGTCATGCGCACTGTCGTCTATAGAAGCGGGGACAGAGAAGATTGGAGATATTCCGGTTGAGACCTCATCGTCGGTAGGCCACATACATAGGCATATCTGACGGAAGAGAGGAGAGAATGTTTATCTATAACGTATTTGGTTTCATCGGTCGACTTCGACCTTCTCCGGTTACATCAGCTTACATTAATTTTTCCGTCTCTGGCATTTTCCCACAAGGCCAGAGACACACTCAGCTTGAGACCAGTGTTGGGCACGAGACCAAAACCTCGAGACCAATAATAATGGTCCAGAAACAGTTTTACCGGCCAGTCTGAACTTTTGCGGGTTCAACCCTTGGCTTCGACCGGAGAATATCACACTATAAATTACTTACAGAAGTTACAGTATACGATTTAAATACTAAATAGGCCTACTTTAAGACAAGTAGATAAACGTTTCGTTTGAATGATGTAGGCCTACTTGTACTCGGAATTGTAGGTTAATAGTGACTACACGAGGCTGACCATACACTTATTAGATTGTTCCAGAACCTTGAAATTTGTGAAAGCAAATTTTGAAATGGCTGATTCCGTTGCATATACATTTTTCGCCCACAGTAACATGTATGTATGTATGTATATATATATATAGATGGTCTAAACACCGGTGTCTCTAATCAAAAATAATCGACAAATATCAAATAAATTGCTATGTTAGGGCAATTGACCAAGAATGCTAACCTAAGACGAAGACCAATCCCAAGACCGTTCCTTTAAGACCAAGACCGACACATCCGAGACCAAGACCAAGACCGATGGGTCCGAGACCAAGACCAAGACCGCAGTTTTCCGGTCTCGAGACCGTCTCGAGACCAAGACCGCGGTCTCGAGACCACATCCCTGCTTGAGACGAACAACCGAGTAGAGCTATTCGAATATTCAACGCCATCGAATTATTCGAGCACAAACATCCTCGAGCCAAAGATTACGATATTTTATGATTTTTATATGTTATATGAATTGATGCTATATAATTTTTAATGTAAAAATAATATACGCTACAAATCATTGATGTGTGAAATGTAGGGGTGACAAGAGACAGGAGACAGAAACAGCAACGATAGACCGACCGACAGCCAGACAGAGACTGAGAGAGACAGACAGACAGACAGAGAGAAAGTGAGAAAAAGAGAGAAAGAAAGAGAGTCAGACAGACAGACAGAGAGACACGCAGATAATTTTGTAAGCCTACACACTGTGATTTGAAATAATAATGCTTGAACACATAATATATTGGGTGGTAAAATTCTGAGTTGTGAACTCGAAGCCGAACAGTTCGAATAGATCTAGACCTATAGGCTTAAGCTTTCCTTAAAGGATCAATTCAATTAAACGCGACCACGTGATTTAATGCTATGAGCGAAAACATTAATATAATGTTATATCAGTATGAATGCATTGGCATCCGGTAACGTCAGCTGATGGAGGAGACCAGCTATTGGTATCATCATGAGAACCTTCGTTTGGTAGATAGTATTACATTGTAGCTAAGGCTGTAGAACGAATAAGGGGTGCGATTATACACCATGCATACCTTCTAGTGGATTTGCGCTCAGGATATTCCAAAAGGACTTCAGCTTAGCGTCTTAGAGCGCACGGATTCTCATTTGTGCTCACGATGGCCATCTTTATTAGTTTTCATTTGTTTTTTTAAGTTTTATCTAATTAGCGCTTATTACAGTGAACATCAATATTTGTTTTTATCTGACTAAAATCCTGATATTCTTGCCTTGTCAATGGAGCTGAAGATTACACCGATCGTTGGTGTTATTCTGGTGGCCTTGACTTTGCTGGGGACCTGGGTCGGAGCACTGGATGACCCCAATCCCATTCCATTACTGTTCTATCGCTTTGGAAGGGATGTGGGTGACAGCGTCATGACGCCAAATGACGACGGGTACATCGGAAATGTCACGATCGACGTCGGATTTCCGTTCTTCGGAACTTCAAACACCAAACTGTTCGTAAGTACTTACATACACGCACATATAGATACAGGCAGCCTACATCATAAATACATGCTCACTAAAGCTTGCACATATACCTACATTCATACGCACATAAATATATATATATAAATTATATTTAATTACATAAGACTGCGGAATCCACCGTTTTATTCAATTTAATCCAATTTTAGTTTAATTCTAACGAACCGCAACTTAATTAACTTTATTTATCAGGTGTCTGCAACTACAATGACGTTGATACTTTCTCTTATCCTCTGATGACATCGTATTGTAATAATGCCTTGTCATTGCCGCAGAAGTTGTAATCTTCAAACAGACAAAAGGTGTTCTTTGAGTTGAGCAAACGTCTTCAAAATCGATCATCTGTTCGTATGAATTTGCTATAGGTTGTAACAAATAAGGTTCTGATGATGTGCAGCGAGTATAATTGGCGCAGTAGTCCCTGTTCTGGGACTAATATCAGTGATGGACACGAAACCAAAACCTCGAGACCAAGACCGAGACCAAGAACGAAAGGTCCAAGACCAAGACCAAGACCGGGTGGTCCGAGACCAAGACCAAGACCGGGTGGTCCGAGACCAAGACCAAGACTGAGGATCCAAGACCAAGACCAAGACCGACACTCTTTTTTATAAACAATTCAATTTATTAAGACGCTAAAACTAAATAACATGCTTAAAACATTAATTTTATTGATGAAGTATACTAATCTTAATAATGGTCCAGAAAAACGTTTTGCCGGCCAGTGTGAACTTTTGAGGGTTTGGCTCCTGGATTCAGACTGAGAATATCACAGTATAAATTACTTACAGTATACGATAGGTAAATATTTTAAGACATCTGAACAAGTTGATCAACGTTCTGTTTGAATGATGTAGGCCTACTTGTACTCGGAATTGTAGGTTAACAATGACTACACGTGGCCGACAACATAATTATTAGATTGTTCCAAAACCTTGAAATTTGTCAAAGCAAATTTTGCAATGGCTGGTTCCGTTGCAAATGCATATTTTGCCCATAGTAACATATACAGATGATCAGCACGCCATAAATCGATACCAATCGCGTAGGGCCTAAACGTCCGGTGTATCTAATAATCGAAAATAACCGACAAATATCAAAGAAATTGGTCTGATACGGCAAATGACCAGGAACGTTAACCTAAGACGGAGGCCAATCCCAAGACCGTTTCGTTAAGACCAAGACCGACGCAATCGAGACCAAGACCAAGACCGCAGTTTTCCGGTCTCGAGACCGTCTCGAGACCAAGACCGCAGTCTCGAGATCACATCCCTGACTAAATGCATTTTATTTTGTATTTTTTTGTAGGTGAATACGAATGGTGCTATTTCTTTTGAACGTCCGGTTGAGATTTACACCCCAGAGAGCTTTCCTGTCTCCGGCCGAATGATTGCCCCCTATTGGTGTGATATCGACACAACGAGAAACAGTGGCAGGGTCTATTACAGGCAAACCACAGGTGACATAGGCCTATGCTATGTCCTTAATAGTCAAGCCTTGCTGTAGGCGCTTTCCATAGCGCTATGACTGCGTCCAGAAATAGCTCTATGTCCATAAATGTACACAGTGTTAAGCTATTAGAAATTTACACGTCCATATCTAATGGTGACTTTGCCTCACGTGTGCAGACACAATACGCCTATCACGACTTAATGACTTCTGTTAGAATTAAACTATAACCCTGCGTCGCTATGTCCGTAGCCAATCACAGCAGCGCTTCTGATCACGTTCCTTAATTGGAATTGTATCTTTAAACTAGTCTGCGTATTATTTACAATGTCAAACGAAACAATAAAACATTATTAATTGGCAATTGTGAGAACCATTGCGTAAATACTGATCCACACGAATCTATGACACGGACGAATGAAGAATTAAGCAACTATTAACATTAGTTTCAATTATAGCTTAGGCCTACCACTAGTTTAGTAAGGAGAGAATTCTGATCGAAAGGTTTCAGAGAGTTAGAGCTGAATTAGTCGAAATATAAATTTTTTATCACGTAATAGCGTAGGCCCGTGACTGGTATTGCCAATCATACTAGATGAGGCGGCGAAGATTTCCAACCATACTAGACGAGGTGGTTAAGATTATCAATCATGCTAGATGAGGCGATGAAAATTGCTTTTCATACTGGATGAGGTGGTAAAGATTGCCAATCGTACTAGATGACGTGGTGAAGATTTCCAATCATCCTAGACGAGGTGGTGAAGCTTCCCAATCATAATAGATGAAATGAGGATGAAACGTGAAGCTGGCAATCCGTTTTTGTACTCTATCTAGATGAAACATTGTTGAGTCGAGCGAGTAGGGATGTTGTCAGAAGTTTTTCGTCGAAAGGACTTCACTTCTTCAAAGCCAAGTGGATCTTCATTGCTACGTGGCACAACGTCACTTACTACGGAGGAACCACAACTAGCCCGGTAGGGCCTAATCAATAGAAATTACTCATGAACCAACATCGTCATGACCAAATTAAGTGTAAATGTAAACCTGCACGTATTTTTATAGCGCCTGTATACTGTTGGTATCTAATATTTCGATCAATTGATCGGGCGAGATACTTCATCACCGCTTCCGGTTAGAGTGGGTGCCACGTCATTAATTTTATGGTTTCAGAGTAGGCCTACTTTTATAGTGCGTGCAAAGTGTTATGCCAAAGAATGGTAGAGTTGAAGACTACGACTCTACCATCTTTGGTAATAAATCGTCAGTAACTTCAATAAGTCACCCATCGCCGATATTAAACTTATGATCGATATAACAATGGTTTCAAGTGTTTCAGAAGCCTGAAATAAGAGCTCTGTGTAACTGCAACTGTGATTCTATTATTATGTAGAGAAAAGACAAGCTGTGGGTGTTTACTAAAACGGTTAGGCCTAAGTTGAACGAGATTCTACAGTCGCTGGTATTCACTTCCACTGTAAGTTCTCCTTAGTCGCTAACATCCAGTGAAATAATCCCAACTGAGAGGCATAATCCATGCGACGGCTCAGAATAAACCAGAATCCATGCTACGTAGTTAGGTGCAGGTACTCAGAGACGAACTGCCGAATTCATCCTCCGTCATTCCCTCCTTTCCCAAGGTGCCCTTTGATGCTTTTCATCGGCACCTTAAGTCTGTCATTATTGCTCAGGCCTGGATTCGGAGCGCCTCCGAGTAGTCGTCTTGAAGGGAGGGGGGTTATATATTAAACTCATAGATAAATAGATCTAACTACTCTACACGTTCTAAAAGTTCGATGCTACCTTCAATCAGATGAATAGCTTCCAAGTGGTGTTGATGACCGATGGTAAACACTCCATGGCAATGTTCAACTACGGACAGATGACCTGGACCACAGGAACGTTAAGTGGAGGGAATGTAACAACCGGACGGGGAGGAACAGCTGCACAGGTACATCGTAGTCATCATCTTAACATTTGTACAGCACCCACAAAAGCGATGTCGTGGGAACAAGCTTATTCACAAGCGCTTGTATCTATGCTCTTGCATATGGCTCGCTTGCATCCTCAATGCAGCTAGAATTATTATCAAGGCGCAATATTTGCTTTACACGTACCCAAGACTATATATTTTATATCTTGAACTTATTGACCTGGTTTACCTAGCCAAATATGACCCGTGTGCTCAGCTGGATCTTATCTAACTTGACCTCTCTTCACTCTTCCTAACTTTACTTGTCTACCAGCCTAACTTGACCTGACCTGACCTGACCTGACCTCTATATTCATAGGAACTCACCTGAACAGAATTAACCTCATAACCTGGCCTCTATTGCCTAAACTACCCTAACGTCCCTCTAACGCTCTGCGAGGTCACCCGATTTGACCTCCCTGCGCCCAACTTGACCTAGCTTAATCTAAGCTTCAGCTATGCTAAAATATTGCACAGGTGGGGTTCAACGCTGGAGACAATGTGAACTTCTTTGCTGTTCCCGGATCGAGGACAGACAGCATCGTAGACATTGGCAAACACTCGAATGTGAACCTGAATGGAAGGTGGCTCTTCCGAATAGACAGTGCCACCATAGAAGCTAGCAACGGATGCAGCTCATCTGGTAGGCGAATGTTAATACTACTACTACAACTTCTTCCACCACTATTGCTACTACTTCCTCTGCTGCGTCCAATTCCAATACTGCTACATGTACTTTCACTATTACTTCCACTAACACTACTACTA
Source organism: Bimastos eiseni (assembly GCA_959347315.1). Taxonomy (NCBI): domain Eukaryota; kingdom Metazoa; phylum Annelida; class Clitellata; order Crassiclitellata; family Lumbricidae; genus Bimastos; species Bimastos eiseni. The sequence goes on from OY365810.1 coordinate 40,360,575, forward strand.
CATGATGTGCTTCCCCTAATAATATTACAGCTTCCACTGCTAATAGAACCAATAATGCTACTACAACTACTTCCATGCTGCACCTAGGCTACTTCAAATACAGTTACTACAACTATTATTTTATTATAGGCAACAAAATTAATTATAATGATAATTATATTGAATCCGTGAGTTTCTAACTCTTTCAGATATTTTTATTCTTGAAGTTTATTTTTGAAACTCTTACAAGAGCTTTTTTTAATAATAATTTCTCCAGTTCTAATTTCCGTTTCCGTTAGACCTACAGCGTACGTCTATGCTTTTAATTTTCAGGATTCAAGTGTAGACCTCATCAAGAACTCAATCAACAAGATAACACATGTTTTGGTAACATTAAGCCTCTACTTTTGATCGCACGTAAACTGGGATCTAGGTTTAAATGTAGACAGGAAGTCAACTGAGAACAATTACTACTCAAAGCTTTTTTTGTAATTAGGCCTACTGACTATTATTTAACAGTAATAAGACGCCGAACGATGATGATCATCATCATGCATCATGGGCCCGTAGATGTCCGATGCCATTTTCACCAGGCCTTTCCACTGCTGCGGGTGTATAATAATGTGGTCTTCGAACGATGATGGAATAGAGTAATTATTATTGTAAGCATTGCTACGTTTAAAATGTCCAAAGTGCTACTAAAAACTAAGACCACAGCGTCCGCTTCTTCAAGAGAGCTGAGTGAATTCAGACCTAGCATTGAGGAAGAAAATCCTGTTAAAAGTAGGCAAATTATAGGCATACAGAAGCAGGAAGACGCCTTCAACATATACGGCGGATAAGCATTAGGCTGTCTTCAGTGTTGACCGACTCCAACGACTTCTCTGTAGGGGCGTTGGCTTTCTCAACGAGGTTTTATGACTCTCTGAAACTCTCAATTCCTCGGATTTCGGTAGACGAACCATTTCTATTGGCAGCCATGGAGTCATAGACTCTGCGATTCTCATCCGGCAAAAGTTCTCTCTGCAAAGTCTGTTCCAGCCGACTAGATATGTACCTATAATCCGGGCGATCAGATCTACACAACTAACTGGACTAATTTTCTCCGTAGCTTGTTTCTATGTTTTTTAGGACTCCCTTTTGAATTTCGACCAGAATATTCAATCTTAATCGTTATCTCCAAACTTCTAAAGCGCCACTCGAGACCCAAGCGCAGGGCACCAGCTTATTCAAGAGCGCTGGATTTCACGAATGCTGAATTTTGATCGTACAAAATTTAACTCTAGCACTAATAAGACTGTGACTCCTTTGAAAGCATAGAATTAGTCGGTGAATTTCATATGGACGATTTAAGATACTGCTAATATCGTTTAGCCTATAGGCCTTAAATTCAATATTATTGTAGACGTGGCTCCGGTTGTTGACTGTCCAACACTGGAGGGTCCAGTGGTCATCAAACGTACTTGGGTTGAGTTCTACTGTGTCATTCCAACAACGGAGACCAGCGACCAGGCAGCCTTCAATGTCACCTTCCTCTTCAACGAAGAACCGGCACCAATGGTTCCCTCGGTCATTGTCCGATCCCCAGCCACGAAGGCAACGCTTCACGAGAAACATCTCACGAGCAAACAAATTGGGAAATGGGTAAAACTACAATATTCTGCTTCATATTTTTTTATTAGGAGCGATGAAGACATTGCCGAAAAATTATCTTCTGCATGATTACTGGAAGGACTTCAGGCAAATGAATGTTTCCAGAAATTTCTTGACGGGTCGCTCTCATTCGCCTTCGTAATGTAGACAAGACTATACAAAGTAATGCGCACTTGAATATAATAATGAGAGTTATAATACATTCTAAATAAATTATATATAAGTTATGTGTTGTGTTAAATACTTTTAGAGCGCTGCTTTTAAGAGCGGCGCTATAGAAATGTGGGATTACATTAGATTGAACATTGAAAGTTGTGCTATTCTGCTGACCCGTGATCCTATAACCACATTACAGCGAATGTGTTTCGTGGTTTGTATAGATTAGCTGCCGAGTGTTTTCGTACTGGAAAAATACGGAGACTTATCGCTACAGTAGAACTATGACCAGTTCTAACAGTTACTGGGCTGGCATTGAGGTAGGTTGTTTTCATAGGGTTAGCTCTCTCTGTCTGTCTGTCTATCTCTCTCCTCTCACTCACTCACTCTCACTGTCTCTCTCTCTCTCTCTTTGTGTCTCTGTCTCTCTCTCTGACTCTCTCCCTCCCTCCCTCTCTCTCTACATACATATATTCATATATATATATATATATAATTTTTTTTATATTAATGAAATAACCTGATATTTGAGGGCCACCCATACTAACCCTCAAATCCTGAAGTTGCGTCAGTATTTTCGCCGTCTCTCTTTTCTTATGTTGAGGTATCCCACGACGTCATATCAGTTCACGAGGGAGATCCGAATCCTGTCGTTCTGACCCTCAAATCCACAATACCAATCACCTGCCAACAAGACGATGACGTCGACTCTTGCCACCTCACTCTACAGTTGAGTTCAAGCGATGACATCTTAATCGGAGGAAAGGGCAACCAATTGTGTAGTTTCACACTGTGGGAAAAGGATTGGAAACACGAGGAAAGGAAAGCCTACCGAGCAGACGAGGGAATAGAGATCTACGCCAAGATAGACTACACCGTGTCGTCTCCAAGGTACAACAGTCTGACCATTGACATTAACGACCTTGATGAGAAAGAAACAGCAGACAGAGAAAAGTACATAAATATGTGGGCCAGATACATTTTGCCAGACATCATGGTTAGTGACTGTGTACTCTTTCTTTTGGGAGCATATGCAATGCTCTCTAGTGCTAACTATATATATTACATTTTATAATAGACATAATTCAAACATCACTGTATTCTTACACGTGTTGATTTATGTGTATATATATATATAATTTTATGGATATAATACGTTGCTACATATATACACATTATATCGTGTTATGTATAGTTGTATGCATATAGTGCATACATATATACCACATACGTATATTACGTTAGGCTATTTCTTGGTATTCTTAGGTTCTTCTGCTTGTCACCTACAGAAAACTCAATTGTAACTTGTTAGATATTAATATAATTTTCGATTTATATATCTCTCGGTGTTGGCTAAAACGACTTATTCTGCCAGGTCATCGTCATGTCAAATTTCTATTTGATTTTTGCCACGAGAATTTATTTTAATAAAACGTGCAATAAACCACTCTGAGTGTGTCGATAATAGGCCCTATATTATGAGTCCAGTTTTAATTTTTTAAAACTTGTTCAACGATAAAGGCCAGCGATGTATGAATTGTATTGTGTCATTGTGTATACGGTATATAAAGGGGTTTGATAGGTGATTTGTCATTAAGACTGTTTAATGTTGGCTCAGGTTTATCATCACGACGTTCCACAAGGTGTCTGTAGGTCAACGGGCGATCCCAATCTAACGACCTTCGACCGATTGTTCTATTCAGTCTACGCCAGCGGACAATTCACTTACGTCCAGACCACGAGTGGTACTCCGATTGAGGTAAAGGAAATAATGAAACATTATTAAAATCGATAGAGATGCAAGTCATTGCGTAAAATGTTAGTAATACGATTAAGATGGTTAATTCCATGGACATCAAATGCATGCATAAGCCTTTATACATGCGTGCATGCAAATACGTCCATGTTTACGTAATACATTGATGCTTCTAAATAATTAGTGCATACCCGGCATGTAATAGATTTTTGTAGTCAAAAGATTGTTCACTCAATTACCATTCGGATAGAGAGTTATAAAATTAAATATCGATAGATGCCAGATCTAAAGATGCCATAATCCCGGTAAGGTTGACTAGTCCCTCCTTCGCTAGGCGGATGAATAGCGTAAAGGGCGCCTTGCACGATGCGTCTTCATATCCCTTCCATATAAGTCCCAGGCTTACCGCGGCAGCTATGCATACTTATACCTAAGATTCACCCAGCAGCTCCAAGATCTATTGTGTCGAATGATTGACTGTCATTAGGTTCAGGTGCGACATAAGCCATGTGGACAGACGGTGTCCTGCGTCTGTGCAGTGGCTATCAGAGAAAACGACTTGATCCTAATCGCCGATAAATGCAATGGCCCACCCCTAAGGACGGTTACTCCCAACAAAATCATGAATCTACCACCAGACGTCGGCATCAGACAGGACGAGAACGGAAGATCGTTTCAGGTAACCATACAAATTCTTATTAGTGTAGTTCCCTATACAGCTACATGATCTCCTTCATTATATTGTCATGTTTTTAATCATAATTTTCTCAATGATTGTTTGCCTGAGTTCTTTTATAAACTGAATTATTACTTTTTTGTCGGGTCAAAGGCGTCAACAGTATATATATATATATGTATATATGTATATTACAGGGAGTAATTAAGGCAAAGCCTGCCTATGCTAGCGGCTATTAGGCTATTACACGTCAGTGCTTTTCAGAAAGTTCACTGATTAAAACCAGATGAGACATAGGCCTATTAACTGATGACAATTCGAGCAATCTAACGCAGTGCGTTTTCATAATAGCTTTTGATTTCCTGTATAATTATTAGAGATGCTTTGCAACGTCAACCCAACTGCTAAAGATCACGCGTGCACCAGACTCGTATGGTAATCAAGTGGTAATTGAAAAATAATTTGTCAAGACTATGGCGTTCATCGCCCTTCTAGAGTCGCTTTCTGAATGTTTGAATATAATACAGACAGACAGACAGACACACATACATACATGCATACATACATACACACATATATACATTGGCACAGAAACCTCTTATCATCAAGGACTACATGTATGTTCTTAGATGACCCTACCGAGCAAGGTCAGGGTCGTGGGCTACGTGACGTCATGGGGTATGAACATCGAGGTCCATGTGTCGTCGGCTGAGTACAGAAGAACAGAGGGTTTGTGTGGGTCATTCGACGGCAACAGAGCAAATGACCTCATGGTCAAGGGTTCAAACAAAACTTATTCACCCTCATCAAAATCGATTCCAAAAGTCGTCGACAGCTGGAGGTTTGTCCAAACTCTCTATTGAAGTATTAAGTTCGCATGATACATCGACATTCGAACTCGGCAAGGGTGGTCGGATAGGATGAATGACGGTCAAATAAAACAAAATCAGGTCATATGAGGTAATGTAGAGAAAGAGTTAGTAGTCATGTCAGATGAAGCAATTAAGGTAGGTATTTTCGGGCCAAGAAAGGTTAATGAAGACAGATTGAAGTTAAGTAAAGTCTTTAAAAAATTACATTTCAGCTCTTCGATGTTGCAGATGTTAAGCGCGCAGAAGTATGCAACGTTGCGTAGTATCATGCAGTATCATGATGCATTTAAATTTACTCTTTTCAGTCTGAATTTTCTTGTTATGCCACTGCTTACTGTATTCCAAGAAAATTGTAGCCCGACTAAGGACCTTTTTTCTTCCCTATTTTTCCCACTCCTGTTGATAATTGTCAATGTATGCATCTGCTCAAACGTTCTGCTTTTGGGAATCATTTAAACATATTTAATATAATTAAGTCGTATGGAACAGCATGACAACATATAATGTATCACGTGTCAAATTCCTCTTCGTGTTGTGACAGGGTTCCAGAAGGTGAGAGTCTCTTCGAGGGAAAGCTCTCGAAACTAAAGGACCAGCAGACTGAAGAGGCAAATGGTGGCCAGTCCTTCTGCAGTTGCCCTCAGTCAGAAACTGGTTGTGGCAAAGGTGTTGTCGACAACAATCTTCAGGAGGATGATGGAAAACGCTTTCGAAGGAACACCCTGAAGGAGATGTTAAGACATAGGGATAACAACTTTCCACCTCTGCAGCGTAGACGACGAAACACGGACCAAACGATGACTGATGACATTGATTGGGAATACAATGGTTCTTCGTTCAATTTCAGCAGTCTGGAACCTAGTAATTGGACTGGGAATGCTTCTTTGGTAACGGAGGAGGCAGAGGCAAAGGGGCATTGTCTGCGTGTGCTCTGGGATGAAGGGTCGCCTGTCAGGACCACATGTGAGAGCATCGTGTCGGCGAGGGATGTCAATGGAATAATCGGGAAATGTGTTTCAGATATCATGGTTTGAGAAATACTACTACCATCGTACTGATTGATTGATTCGTTCATTCATTTATGCACATATATAGCGCCTTATCTGGAATCTATCCAGAAGCGTTCGCAACCTCTGCCTCGAGTAAAGATAGAAAACTTAGCCATGTAAAACCCTGCCGGTTGGACAACATGTAAAGATTGGAGCTGAAGTGGGAGGTAATTCCAGGTGGAGGGCACACAACTGAAAATGCACGGTTTATGGATGTTCATTAAAAGCGCTAGATAAATTCGCAGATTGGATCCATCATTCGCTCACTCGTTAAGGTTTGCTCCTTGTCTTAAATAGATAATTAGATATATAGATAATCCATTCGTTAATTTTTTTCTCATTATTTTATTCTTGCCTTATGTCTTTCATTCGTTCGTTCACTCATTTTATAATTCATTCGTTATTTGACGTCATTGTTTGATTTTAGATGACAGGTGATAAGTCTTGGGCGGATGACAAGATTCCTGAAATCCAGAATCTGTGTATTTTTGAGGCGATTACGGCTAACATCACAGAAAGCAATTCAACGATTGAGGAGATAACATCCATCGTTCAAGGGATAACATCTCTCGTCTGCCTGCCGCAGGATTGCTCTGGACACGGTGACTGTAGGAATGGTACCTGCATCTGCCACAGAGGTCAGTGGAAGGCCAAGAAGAGAAAATAAAAACTTGAGGCAGCACCTTTGTTATGAGTGAATATCTAAGCATAGCATTTTAACCCTATCTGGGGTTCATGCCTTTAAAAAAGATATTTTATTACGCAAATGTTGAAGACCTCGTTTGAATTGATGCCATTATTTATACCTTATGTCGGATATTCTGCTTTTGCTGGCAGTCTAATCAACAATATTCTTACTTACTTAATACTTGGGCCTACTCACTGTACTCAGGCTGCTACATGCTTACACACTACCAGTTCGTACATTCCTAACAAGCTATAGTCGCCCATATACAATATGAGCACTTTGACATATGCTTCGAAATGTCTTAAACGAAATGTGACATAGATTACTTGAGGAATAAGGAGGAAAATGAATTAGGACGGAGAGCTATATATGTATATTACAGGTTGTAAATACGTATGTTGTATTTATAAATACAAATGGTGTGGAAAAGTGGCCGATCGGTTAGAGCGGTCAGCCCGTAACGTTCAGTGTGTGCTGAGCGCTCGGGTTCAATCCTCGTCCGAGGCGTCAGTCACTGTGTAGGGACCTTGAGCAAGTCCTTCGAGCACCATTGCTCTGCAGTACGACTGCAATTGCTCCGTCGAGGCGTGTGTAGGCACTTCTGAGTAAAAGATGTTGGAAGAAGGGCGGTATCAAATTTCGGTAATATTAATAATAATAATACTAAAAGAACATAATTTCTAAGGTCATCAGATGCGGTGCACACATCCATCCATACATACATACATGTATACATGCACACATCTATATATACATAAATACATACTTACTTACATACATACGTCATACCTTCATCATACATACGTCATACATACGTACTTTATATATACAATGCATACTTCCTATATAAACATACATACATGCAGTAAGCGCCCTTGTATATCAGCATGGCCTGCGTTACGGCGCACTAGAAATTGTCCATATAATAATACCACCTAAGTACATACATACGTAAAAGTTCACGTACATTCAGTATTCATATAATTATACATTCATGCATAATTAATATATCTCGTTTTGGTTGCCTTAAATGCATGTACTATCCCAGCTTATGTTATAAGGTTCTGAAATTTCTGTAAGTTCCTTTGTAGACTAATGATGCACGTGTAGGCCTTATCTGGAGAAGTTCTTCGCCTGGCAGTCTCTCGCAGACACGTAGAGACCGTCCATAGTATTCTCTTCATTGGTGTACGGGTTACTTTACATTACACTTTCTCTTGTTATTTGAACACAGGTTACGTTGGATCGGACTGTGCCCTTTCGGAAGATGCCGTTCCTAACATCGTTCGAACACTCGGTCCCTTGTCCTGTGATCTAAACAGATTTCCCTGTCAAAAGGTGGAGATGGTTACGAAAGACGTCAAATCATTACCAACGCTCATCTGTAAAGTTGAAGTCACAAATGTAAGACAAATTGATGTCAGTCTTAATTTTCTATTCATCGTGACCAAGTATTCAACACATGCGTAGTCTGCAGCTAAGAAAACTCGATTATTCGCCAGTGGAGAGTCGAATGACAGCTGAACTCTAAGTTGTCGCTTGAAGCCTTGAACTACGAGAATGAGAATACGAGCTGAGCGTATTATTTATTCTTTAAGACATGTATATCGAGTAAGATCAGGTAGACTCAAGTGTTGGCTATGCATCTAATTATGCAATTATCCAGATCATACTCTATATAGATGAATACATGCACGTAGTAATGTACAGCAATCCAATCGGCTTCCGTAGCATGTGAAGGCTTTTTGTTTACCTTTGCGCCTATAGAGTAACGATACGAAGCAGTCGTTTAATACTTCGGCTTCAGTGGAATCCATGGAGACAGCTTCCTGTAAGTTACCAACGAATGTACTACATGCAAGTCTACGCGTCCTTCGATCCAACTCCACTCCTACAACATCTCCTCCAGAAGATGAACCCGCTGACTTCTACTCCCTGCCCCTTGGAAGTCCCGTTCTTCACTACTCCATCTCTATCAGTAACAATGGCAGACGTTTCAGCAACGTTCGTCCTCTCAAAGTCTACGATTCTATGTGTTACTCCTGCGTTGGACTACTTTGCACTCGAAAGGTCTGAAAGTCCGCTCATTGTTTTCTTAAAATGTAACGACTATTTGACTATGCATGAAGCCTGTAACTCTAAGTGGTGCTATATAAGAGACACGTCATCCTAGAGATAAAAATTACACTAATAAAGTTTGTCTACAGTTTTATTCTAATTTTATATATTGCTATCTGTCATTTGAACAATTTGACGTTAATCGGGAGCGTTTCACGTGTGGCACACGTATTTTGGGATACATACGATTTTAATTAGTTGAAGAAATATAGACAGTTTATGTGTGGGATTTAATTTATTTGTATTGGTAACTGACATTGCAAGCAGAAACGTTAACTGATACAGGATAATAGCTGCTTGATCAACGGATACTGTTTCGCAAATGGGCAAAGAAATCCGTTCAATCCAGAATGTGACAGATGTAACATTTCTGTATCCACAAGCCTATGGACAAGGGCTTCAGGTAAGTTTTGCTTTACAGGTAAAGCAGGCGAGCAGCTCTGATATCGAGTGGCGCAATAATAAGTTTTCAAATGCAATTACAAATAAAATTTGCAAGTTTTTAGCGCGCATTTGCTGAGCGTGATCGATGTTCCATCATAGTCTATACATGTAACCTTGTGTGAACGTTTGACCTCTTTAAGAGTGGCAATGCCAAATAGGGTCTAGCTGTATATTGTCTCCTATTCTGTAACTTTAAATCTTTCATTACCGCTGTCTAGAAGGCTATACTTTTGTTTAATTTAGGGCTGTACCGAGCTATAATTGCGCCCTAGGCCTAATATCAATCTTGCGTCCCACATTTCGAAAATCGTGCATTTTATGGAATAATAAGTTATTCCATCCTGAAGTTTGAGCCCTTTCCACATTTGCGCCATGGGCCACGGCCCCGCTGGCCCCCCTAGGTACGACCCTGGTTTAATGTATCTTAACCATCACCATAGCCACACGTTTTTTTTATTGTTTTATCATCATTGTATAAATTACTATATGAAATTTCTTAGTTAAGTGTTGTTAAGAAACAGGTAATTGCTAAGGTAATTGCATGTCTATGCTTTCTGTAAGCCTCTTCTGTTTTGTTTTTCCCAAGAGTTGGCATAAAGCTGCCTTCCTGAATTATATCAACTTTCAGGTGGCCCTAACTAGCGGAACCGTTTGAAATATAATTGGGTCTCCTGGGTAATCTGTTACTTTGCTGTTTACACCACATTATTGTCTATGCATTTTGAACTGATTTTCCGGACTCCCACGTGAACCTGTTTGACGATTGATTAAAATTCAGTTTTACTGTATTTTCTCTGCAGCAGGATATTCATTTAGCGCCTTTTGGCAGCCTTTAAGAAGAGTTGACGTACAATTATCTTTAAGCCTATCGTTTTTTCATTTGCTCCAGGTTCCTTTTGTAATCCATGTCTGTCGTCGCCTTGCTCAGAGGGAAGCACTTGTCTATCGTTAGCCAATGGCAAATATCGATGCATTGATAAACCAACGAAACTCGGTTAGTTTAAGGAAGCTGAAATAAATCAATGCACGTAATGTTACAACTGCTACCTTTCTGGAGGTTATTTTTAGAGCAACATCTGATGCTTAAATGCATCGATAAAGCACAGCCCAGTAAACCACTACTCGGCGGCCCGACGTCAAATTGACGTCTTCTAATCGGCAACTCATCGTTGCGCGGCATCTCGTAGGGTGCTCGTAGGTTTGACTTTCAACCCGACGAGGAGGACTCTTTGCCGAAAATTCCCACTCCGTTGGCAGTGCGGGAGGCAGCGGCTTGCTTGAACTGGATCACGTGGCCGAGCGATAGCGAATCATCTGCGGGCTAATGGCCGACCATTCTAAATTGATGCCATGCGTGATCGTTCTTTTGTGAAGTAGCGCTGAATGAGGTATGCACATCGCTGTCTTATATTTATCACTAAAACGTTATAACTGTAAATAGCAGCGTTACGTTGGGCCTAATTAAACGTTATTTTGAATGTATATCCTTAATTCTTTGCGTAATATTCACAGGCGTAATATGCATTACCGATCACATGGGGTAGCACTAAACACCTAAAGAACAACTAAAAGGCCGAAAGATACCGAAAAGCACAAAGAAATTACTTCTGTAGCATTGTGTCGATAAACTATACGGGTACGTCACTTTCGGTGCTTTTCGGTATTTTTTCGATGTTTAATGCTACCGATTATGGGTGATTATAATAATGCATATTATATAGTCAAACAGGTTGTCACACCTGCCGGTGTGGTTGCCTGCTAGGCGTCTATCACTGTAGTGGGATCGGGTAAAGTCCCTCGGTTATTAGCAGCCACCATATCTGCGCTTTTGACATTCGCTCTAAGATTGTAAAATGCTCGAAGATTGGCGCGTTCAATGGTTGCCGATTATTCAAAGTTACACATTAAAGGTTCATTGCCCGATACTGCAGTCACGATAGTCACAGCAAGGGCACAGGTAAAATGCTGATTTGCTGATCGGGGGCAGGTAAAATGCTGATCGGAAATTGCTGATTGGTCATGCTGATTGGTGGGTAAAATGCTGATTCGCTTATTTTCCTTTTTATAAACAACAATATGAAGAAACTATTGAACAACTTTTATTTGCACATAGCAATCTGAGGAAACTATTGAACAACTGTTATTTGGACATATCATGAACGTAGGTCTATATTGTTTTCTTAATGAATAATTGCTCCACCTGTTGGTCGATTCTCATTTACAATTGCATTTACTGCTTGAGTAGTAAATAACTCGTAGATATCACTCATGTTTACACTATATTCAAATCAAACGTATCCTAACTTTTCAAATTTTGACATTTCTTTGGGTAATGAAAATATATAGGCATATGGTGTCTAGGGTCAGTCAACCATTTCTGATCGACTTTAATGATAAACAGTGCTGTCTGTTGATTTTAATGCTTCATGAACTAAGTCTGTTATTATTTAAACCAATATTTAAGACAATTATGTTCTGATTAACTGTGACTAATACACTAGTAGGCCTATGATGACCAATGCCTCATAAACAGTGCTGTCTGTTTGTTGATTTTAACTATATTGAAGACAACAAAGTTCTAATTAACTGTCATTAATGCAATTAGTACATTGATTAATGCTTCATGAATTCTTTAAACCAAACAGGCTTAAAGGCTTCATAAATACTTGTTTGCTAATTTTACCAATCAGCATTTTATCATTCACCTTGCTGATTGTCTGCTTTGTAAAATGATGACCAATCAGCAAGTTCCGATCAGCACTTTATCCCAGCAGATCTGCAAATCAGCATTTTACCTGTGCCCTCACAGCAATAGATGTTGTGTAACTGACCAGCAGAAGCACGTAGAAAATTTGTACTGTTCGTTTTTGGTTGTTTGCAATATGGCGGCTGCCACTTTGGGGTGTTGGTAAAATGCGAAGTGGCGAACTGCGAACCGGTAAAACGCGAACCAAAATGCGAACCATAGATGCGAACGGATCAGGTTACGGCATCGTAAGGGTCGGTTAGGGTCAGGGTGGGCATCGTGAGGGTCGGTTATTATTAGGGTTAGTGTAGTTGATAGATAGCGTTCAGGGTCATGGCTAGTATCGTTTATAGATAATTGCCGAGTACTATTAAACTATTGGCCGCATGAATAAAAATATAAATGGCAACCATAAGCGCGAACCTGTCACGTGCCTTTTGGAAGCCAATCGAAGACAAGTTTGCAAACGGTTCACATTTTACCAGTTCGCCGGTTCGCGGTTCGCATTTTATCCACACCCGCCACGTTGTTGAAATCTCCAGAAAAATAGCATGTGCTTGTGGACATTAGATGCTCTTTTTCTGCCTTCACTTAAACCATTATTGTAATTGTGAACAATGCCAACATACCCAATTAAGATTATTATATTTAAAATTTTTTTTTATAAATTTACAATTTCTTAAGAAATATTTCATTTGTGAAATAATCATGCAGCGCATTTTCTCTGATGGAAGGCATGCATGCGTGTAGATATTTTTATTTCAGTTTTCTTTCCATGCTCATGTTATTGTTACAGATCAGATACGTTGCACATAATGGACATCAAAATCAAAGTCTTTTGGGAGAACTTTATTATGGTATGAGTAATTGAAGTCAGCCTTCGATTGTGAATGTTAGAAGCCATGCCTCTAATTTTAGCATTGTAAATTCGTAAATATATAAAGCCTCCACCAGAACAATTTACTCAGTTATTTTGGATTCTTTCGAGACTTTATGTAGAGCCTGTAGATGACAGAAACATAAAAAAACTTAGTTTTGTTATGATGGTTTTGTTTTATTGGTCATGATTATTAGGGATGAACCGAGTGTCTATTTTGTGCCGAGTCAGAGTATCGAGTTTACGAGTTTAATTGTTCCGAGTCCAAGTTTCTAATATTTATAGAAATTCTCAAGTTTTGGTTCATCCCTCCTGATTACCATGGGGTCATCGGAGGGTTGATCATCAAGGTTAGTAGGTCACTACAGTTGACATACTCATGGTCCTGCTGATGAAGGGTTGGCATATATGTAGCAATTTAACTTTTGTGGACAGCATGGCAAGCACAGCTTAAAATTATTGCAACGGAAAGTTGATGGCTAGTCTTTCGATGTGACATTATATCAGCAAATTACGCTTTAGAAGTGCGTATAACTGTTTCTGTAACACGTCCTTTAAGTAAGATCTGTTTTATTAAGGTGTGCTATAAATGATAGTTGTATTGTATTGTATAATGAGGACTTACAAGATTTTGACATATTGGACATTGATGCAGGTTTAAAATTTTTTTGACTTTTTGTGATGAATTGTGCAGAAATTCTTAGCCAAAATACTTCACAGACAGGGCCGTATCGAACTATAATTGTGCCCTGTGCCCAGCATCAATCTGGCACCCCACACTTTGAAAATTGTATTTGCACCCTGTGCCTAGCATCAATCTGGCTCCCGCACATTTTTAAAATAGTGCATTTTATGGAATAATAAGTTATTCCATCCTGAAATTTGCGCCATTTCCACATTTGTGCCCTGGGCAACGGCCCCGCTGGCCACTCCCTCGGTACGGCCCTGTTCACAGATGCAATATTGAATGCACAACACTTGTATAAGATGTGATATTCCAGTTTGTTGACTCCATACACTTTGTTTTTAAACAAGATGCCAAATTTGAACTGACTGGGTAGCCTTCCTTTTGGCGTTAATATTATGGTTTCTCAATTGATATCTCAGCTTTCAATTAATTTAATTTAACTTTAATTATTATATATATATATGTTTACAATATAATACAACTTGGCATTTATAACGCTCTTTATCACGACAAGTCGCGTTCGAAAGCGCGTACACGTCTCGATGACGCAACTGCAGTTGCAATGGAGAGCATTGTGTGCGAAGGATTTGCTCAAGGTCCCTACACAGTGATACCCCAGACGAGGGTCGAACCCGCTCGCTCAGCGCACACTGAGCGTTACGGGCTGACCACTCTAACCGCTCGGCCACCATGCCACATCTTTTTTGCATTAATATTCGGGTTTCCAAATTGATATCTCAGCTTTAAATTAATTAATTTTTACTTTAATTATTATTATATATATATTTTTATATATCATAAAGATAGAAATTTTCAGATCCATCTGGGGCAATCACCACAAATGCCTGGTATCAGGAACATGATGATCTGACATAATTTTATAATATGACGTGTGTGATATTGTTACTTTAGTTACTTTGCCTGTTCACTAACTTTTGCATTTATTATGTTGTGCACAGTTATGGTAAACTGACTGACTCGCAGTGATGCGAATACGGATATCATCACTATGGAATGGCTGTGTGGGGCCTATGGACAGGAATTGTTGAATTTCAGCAGCATAGAAGAGGGTAATAATTCTGATATATAAAGCTCACACGTTACTATTAATGAAAATGTGTTCACTTTTGCTCTATTAAAATTAAGATCTCAATCAATCAATCAATGTGAACTTAATAAAGCACCCCTTCAAGATATCTACTCGCAGGCGCTCCTGGACTGACAACGGTTGAAAATACGGATTTAAACGTAGAGCAAAATGCAGGCGAGGAATTTCTAGACAGGAGGCATAGTTCTTGGTGAAGCCCATTGCAGATGGTCGGGCCCAACGCTGGAAAAGCCCGATATTGCATCGTAGTGGAATTATCATGCATTTTGATGTTACTGGCTAGCATTTTTATTTGAATCCCTGTTCTCTTAGTAAGCACCAAGACTAGCAGATCATTAAGATAAAAATCATCCAAGCACCACCTAGCCATTGTAGTATTGTATGGCATTTTTTCATTGATTAGCGCTAGTTGTCATGATGTCACTAATTCACGAGTCTTAATAGTTATCCATATCCGTAAATTAGTTACAAATTAGCCGAGGAGCCCAAGCATAGGAATAGGTTAAGGAAAGGCATACCAGCAATGGGATTCTCTTGGTGAAAAAACACAGAACCATGTGCTGCCACATGACTGCGTAACAGGTCACATGCTCCTACGCACGATTCAGGACCTCACAAATATGTCCTGTGCCGTGGTCCCCACAACAAGGTTGGCTATGGATTAGCATTTATGATTAGTGAATTTGTGCCGCCTTCTACATGCTGTTTTATTTTTTTATTTTGTCTGTAGGCCTATAGCTAAGTATTTGCAGAGCATGGCTTGCAAAGAGTCACTGAGAAGCAAGAGCTGACTGTTCCGAATGCCCACAGACCTGTTCCCTCCAACAAACAGGGAGAACACGGGACTGCAAACGCACACACGTCCCTGGTGCATCAAAGGGAAGGGATTGGAATCAGAACGAAAATGGCATCTTCAACTTCCGAGCATCCGTAATCAACGCTGTGTGACGGGCCTGCCTTTTCATCTGCAGTGTTCAGCACTGTGGTCAAAAGCTCCAGCAACTCCTCGATGCCTGTGAATTAAGAACTGGAGTCGCTTGTGAGAGCAGACTTCAGGAGTCAAATTGAGACGCTTCTCACCAAAGTGCCCCTCCTCAGAATTTCTACAGGGAAGAGTTCATGCTCATCGAACAAGTCAACTGGGTTCCTATTGCTTCCAATGTGTTATTTTATTGATGCCTGTCTAATATGATTATTACCTGTTATATCTGAAGATTGGACTACTATTGAAACGATAAAATGGATTTGAAACTGAGTTGTATATAAAGTTAAAATGACTATATTATAGATTTCTATGTTTTACTTCAACATTACAAACTATCATTGTGTGCATAAAGATGATGAACATTAGATTGTGACTAGGCCTACTATAAATAACACATACCTGCTCCAACAGCTGTGGCCAAGATGTGATTAGAGTAGACCCAAATCTGCTTAGAGAGCAAAACATTGGAGAAGTCCTTTACCTCTAGTTTTCTGATTGGGGTTTTCTGATTTTCTTGAACCCCATAAATTGCATATTATGTACTCATACATTTATTAAACTGATGTTGAACAAAGACTGAGTGACAGCTAAATCTACCTTTTCACAAAAGTCTTCATCTGAGCTTAAACGCTATAACGATATTGTCTATAATCATTGTAGGCCACTTCATTTGCAACAGTGGAAAATTTGACTGATAAACCAATCGGGTACCATGCATTGGGCACGGTAACTGATTGTGAAGCACTGTCTTGATATTTGAACTGATGTCGAACCGACGTGAATTAAAAACGTCGGAAAACGCCGTCGGGACGACGTGAATTAGAGACATCGGATTGACGTCGGAAAAAGCCGTCGGGCCGACGCGAATTAGAGACGTCGGATTGACGTCGGAAAAAGCCGTTGAGCCGACGTGAATTAGAGACGTCGGATTGACGTCGAAAAAAGCCGTCGGGCCGACGTGAATTAGAGACGTCGGGACGTCGGAAACCGATGTCGGGCCGACGTCTGAAAAACTCACCGGATATTATCTGAGCACCCGCTGAGCAGCAAGACGTCGGTCAGACGTCTGATAATGAAGAGTTGGACGTGTTACCGACGTCAGGCCGCCGTGGGTGGTTGTCTGGGAGGTCATCTGGAATCAGTTTATTCTGGAAAGAATTTTCGACCGTTTTTGTCGTTAATGGCAATTTTTAAGACACTGTACAACTTTCATGTATCAAGACATCATGAACAGCCTTTATTTATTTGGGGCAGCTGCAACGGAGGAGAGAGACAGACAGAGAGACAGAGAAAGAGGCCTCTTTCACTGGTGCATCTAATTTCTTCTGCGCGTTTGGCACATTGAATTGCCCTGTAGTGTTTCCTCACATAGCCTTCCTTTTGAAGCAGCTACTAAGTGATGGCTGAGTTGGCACAAAAGGACAACAATCCTATGCTAGGGACCATTCAGATATAACCCAGGATCGATGTTTTGCATCCCAGAGTCATATTACATCCAGAGCGACAAGTTGCTATAAAGTAAATTATTACTTCATATTAATTCTAGCCAGAAGAAACCACCGAACACTTTGTTAAGCAATCATTTTTAATGTGTCTAAATATAGGCTATGTTATATTGCCATTTTAGATGTGACCGTCATAGTGGTCGTCGTAGTGACCGTTGTCACGGTGATTCTTACGGTCTTCGCAATCTACTGCATCATCAGACGGAAGTAGACGATCGTGCGTTTGACAATACGGTAGAGGTCAATTAGCAATTAGAGATGAACCAATGAAGAGGCTGGACTCAGCTCTTAATAATCACCCGATGTTTGCGAAACTATTCTCTCTGTAAAAGCGATGAATACTTAGGACAGGGATGAACGAACGTACCAAAGAGTAAATGAAAGTAGGAATGAATGCGGTTAATGAATGGATGAATGTATAGGTCAGCACTTTGTCGACATAAAATGTTTAAAAACCAATAGGAACGCATGGCTTATGTGCCAGTAGTTTGGTCATCCACTTACAATCATCTATCAGGTAGAAGAATCTCATACATCAATCGAATCGAAAGTTATCCCATACTAAACTGTGATCAAATGGAATGCAGGGTAACCGAATTCGTTCATTACTGCGTAAATTTTGTGGTTGCAGTCAGGCGTTGCCCACTGAGGGGACCACAGTACCGCAGTGTCATGACACTGCGGTACTGCGGGTGTAGATGACGCAGTGTTATGACACTGAGGTACTTTGGTCCCGGCATTTCAAAGTTTAGTAAAATTAGTTCCATTCCTATAGTTGACACAGACTGGTAGAAGGATGCAAAACTTACATGTAGTTAACTGCTTAACTTACGTTTATGCGTTACATTTATTGAACTGAAACTTTTTGTTACATTTTAAATTTTGTTATTGGCAGACCTAGGCCTATTTTATACACGTAATCTGCCGAATAGCGATAATCACATATTCGGCACAGCCCTCGTCTAAACTAAGTTCTCTTACTTCATCTCATACGTTCGCTCTCTTTATTCCACTTTTGTCTGTCTATCTGTGTACTATACATGTATACTATACTATACTATACATGTATCTTTCTATACATGTAAATAAGAAAAGTATGTATGCTTGTTCCACAAAATCTCTTGATCCACTCGACCGATTGCTCCCAAATTTTTCACGAATAGTTCAAAGTAGCTCCCCAAAAAACAAAAAGAATTCGCGATCCCAAAATCTTACCCTTCCGATCGCATTTAGAGCGATCATTGCAACGAATGCAGAAAATAAAGCGCCATTTTGTCTCAAACATTCCTTCGTCCTATGAGTCTACACTTTACAGTCTACACTGTACAGCGTGGCAAAGTTCGACGACGCGGAGAATTCTCTGAACGGAAAAACCGACGTCAAGGGACACTCCGGTCGGCGACCACGTTAGCAACTGCGTGAACGTCGTCGTCTTTCGCATCGCGTGCGATACGAGGCAGAGCCAATCATTGAGGTGCGTTCGATGGTGGATGGGACAGCAGCAGGAGTCCAAATGGGTGCCCTGTCGGGCCCAAAAATGGGTGTAGATGACGCCCTAACGACAGAGGCGACACACATTTCACAAGACAGGCGATCCGCCGTAGGCGGTGAGTAAAAGTAACAGCCAAAAAACTTTTCATCAACTTGAGCGATTGCTCTCAAATTTTGCACGAATACTTGAAGGCAATACGGGCATCGATGGGGAGCCAGTGTAGCTGTTGCAGGGATGGTGTGATGTGGTCGCGAGGAGCAAGACCTTTTATTAGGCCGGCAGCAGAGTGTAGGACTGATGATAGGGGCTGTAGTGTTGACGCAGGAAGTCCAGAGAAGATGGAGTTGCAATAGTCCAGGCACTCAATGAGATTGATCAAACAATTTTAAACTGGTTAAGTGTTATAAAGGAAGTGTATAGTTTATAAATCAACCATTGAAAATAAATTATAAAGTAGATTCACTGATATTCCTCAAAATACTACACTTTCATATGGTCGTCGATATCGTGTAGGCTACCAATTAGACAACTGACATAGGCAACCGTATGACAAACCCTATGTAATTAGTGGTCGTCGAGTTCATTTTATCTGATAAAATATCTATGCCAGTACAGTTGTGACTTGTGGCAGTGTTTGGCACGAGACCAAAACCTCGAGACCAAGACCGAGAGGTCCAAGACCAAGACCGGGTGGTCCAAGACCAAGACCGGGTGGTCCGAGACCAAGACCAAGGGTCCGAGACCAAGATCGATGCTCTTTTCAATAAACAATTCAATCTTTTAAGACGCTAAAACGGAATACCACGCTTAAGACATTAATTTTTTGCTTTAGAATACTAATCTTAATAATAGCTTTTAGAACCCGGTGTAACGAAACATATGGTAACTTTGCTACATATAAGTTTTTCCGCGAACACTCTTAACATGCTTCGGCGTTTCGACATGCACCTTTAAATCCGTGCACCCTTATTGGCAAATGAGATTTAAGTTTCGTCGCCTCATGTCAAGCATTCACTTCCAAATCATAACGACCTGCATTTTTCAAGATAATTTTTTTAATTTAAACATTAAGAAATAACCATTTATCAATTATCTCGCGTTACCGTTATGCACTTTGTGCTCATATGTTTGTCTTTCCATATCTTTTCCAGTCCATTCATTGCAGTTTTCCCTATCGCCACCCTTCTCTTTATTTCCGAGTCACATTTCCCTCTTTTTCTATTAATGATCCTAGGAACGTGAAGCTTGTTACCACTTCTATTTCCTCTCCGTCTATCTCAAAACTGTCCAAATCAGCTGTTGTCATTATCTTTGTCTTCTTTAAGTTGAAGTATAGGTCTGCCTTCTCACTTTCTCTCTTCAGTCTTCTTATCAGATTTTCCAGATCTACTTTCTTCCCGCCAGTAGTGTTGTATCATCCGCATATCTTAGATTATTCAATGTCCTTCCTGCTATCTTTACTCCTTCAGTTCCTTCTTCCATTTTCACCTTCCTCATTATCCTTTCTGCATACTGTTGAATATTAATGGGGACAGGATGCACCCTTGCCTCACCCCTTTCTCGATTTTAAATTTGTCATTGTCTCCAAATTCTGTTCTTATCACTGCCTCCTGGTTTTCGTATAATCCCTTTAGTCTAGTGTAGGGAATATGATGTTGAAGTATGACTGCACACAACTTACTTAAAATAGAAAAAATTTTCAATTAATGTTCAATTTTTAATTGAATACATTAACAAACGAACTCATTCTGCTAACTGCAGAACTGGTCCCAACTTATATCACGCTCAACTTCCCGTCGCTGAAGAGGAGCAGCAGGCGCAGATGATGATGATGATGATGATGGTAGAATGGTCAAATGTCAGAGTTTGTCATTGAAAGACAACAACCAATTGAAGTTAGTTGAGTCCTTCCTGAATCGAGTCTTTCTGGAAACTAGGAATCGTGCTGACAATGAAAGTCCTGCAGTGAACAAAGAAAAACAGACAAAAAAGGAGGAAGAGATCATGGAGCATCTGCAACCAATGTTTCATAGTTGGACAGCAGAGACCTTGGATTCAATAGTATGTAGCCACTAAAGTCTTCACCCTCTCTTCCCAGGACTTTCACACCAGGACCAGCAACAAATTATTTGCCGGGGGGGGGGGGAATGTTCCCCTTTCCAGGCAACACTCGAGACAAGACTCTCCATAAACGCAAATAAAAACACAGAATTCACAGATCATTACGCTTATTCAATTTGTAATATTCAATATGGTCTCAAAAGCTCACCCTTACTTCAAAAATATCTGTGTGATCTGCTCCATAGAGAGGCATAGACAAACTGTCTCTTCTCCATAAGACAGATATTGCTCAATGCTGAGACTTTGCAAATGAGGATCCCCCCTCTTCTTGGAATTCATTTTTTTAATTCTGGGTAAAAACAGTCGATCAAACACAGGTCGAATAACAGATCACCATAGATGACTGACCAAATAAAAAATCTCAGCTAACAAATGCTATATTATGGTCCCTCACACACTAAAAGCTCAGCTAACTCTTCCCCACAAATTCTGAAGCCTTGAGAATTTTGCAGGTGGTTTCCTCAAAAGGTTTGCGCTCAAAACTCACAACATATTACTCACATTCCTGATATCAATTCAATAGAACATAGACCCACTTCCGTGAATATTTTCATATGATCTCATTTGAAACCATCAGTTGTACAATAGAAACGATAAAATAGCTCTGACCGAAAGCTCAGTTACTGCTATTAGAATTAGTTTTATTACTGTTAGTATTTTTATATAGCTTGCTGCCACCCTAGTCACAGATCTTCTCATACTTGAATAATTAGCTGCTCAAATGAAACCATACCTGGCCCGTTCTGCCATTTCTAGGCTGGACCATCGAGGTGAGTATGGATAGCGGCTGAAGATCTTATGGTAGGGCGATCCATCTGCCTTTGTGTGGTAGATGGACTGAAAGGTGAAGGTCGGCTGATCCTGAGGAAATTTTGAACTCAGTTCCACTAAATAACAAGTGGAAAAAGACAGATCCAACTGTGAAGACGACAGACTGCATCTCATAAACACAATTTCTTGGCATCTATAATAATAATAAAAGGGTTTCTTTTGTTCTGCTGTGAAAAGCCAATCACATGACCTTCTCTTATTTCTGCATTTAAGAAATACACTAACATTGAGCGTCTTCTTCTTAATATGATAAGCAGACAGTGTGTCATGATGAGTTCAAAGGTCAACCAGGACGGAAAAGCAACGAACGACTCCTGCGTTTATACATCAATGAAAACGAGATTGGACGTTGAAGAGGACTTATATTAGAGCTGTACCGATACATCAGCAGCAATCATAATCGGGACCGATTTTAGATATGAGCGGTATCAGATATCGGCAAGATAATCGGCGCCAATATTTAACATTTTTTTAAACATTGTGTAATATTTTATTTTCTGTCTTTAAGAACAAACTGATGACAGCAACATCTTTGGGTCTGTGAAGGACAGCATTCCATTCCGTCCTTATAGCCTGGTTACTTCAGACCACCCAAACGCATTTTGCTAGCGTGGGAAAGTGTCAACAGCTGTTGTGCAGAGCTAATTACCACGGGCACAGTTAAGTCTGGCCAGTATTTTAGGCCAAATTGGCAGGTGTAAAAGTGGTTGTCTGGGGGAGGGAATGGCATCATTGGCATGTTTGTTAGAAGTAGGCATCCGGTTACATAGATAGCTCTTTTCTCTCCTTCATCATGCAACGTCAACGGTGGGCTGTGTGCTGCCTAATCTGTATACCTCTCCTATGGAGCAATAGGCAATAGCAGTAGGCCTATCTTTTGGAGCCAGACATCTTGGGAAACACAATGAAATTATCAGTGTAATAATCTGCTATATAATTGGTATAGGCAAATGAAATAATCAGCAATAATCGGTATCGGTATAATGGGCAAAAAGTGATATCAGTACAGCTCTAACTTATATTCATTCATTGACAAACAAAGAATCTCGAAAAGTTAAAGGTCGGCTAAAAGTTCTACAAAACCAAACCGATTCTAAGCTGCTGTGATGAGAAGACTGACCAGAAAGAACGAATCGAAAGTTCTGCCACTCAAACAAACAAACGACTTTGTTATATCCAACGCAATCGAACTCAACCACCCGACTAGAAACAAAGAAACAGAAGTTGACACTTTCAGCCAAACACACAACATAGGAAAGCAATGCTCTTCCATCTCATCTAATCATCCATTTATATAGCAGCCCCAACCTCAAGTGAAACCCTTAATCACAAGTGCCGTTTACTTTTCAGCCACAATGGGTTCATTGTTGCAACAGAAATTATCAGCCGTATGCAGTTGTAGGGCGTGACAATGACTTATAAAAGACAAAGTCTGCTACTATTAGAAAGAAAGGCTCTGCTTACAGCTAAACAGACCAAGAGAAAAATCTCAGCCAAAGAAACTCATCCTTCAAATATTATTCAAGAGTTTTTTGGAAACATAAAACTTTAGATGAACCGAGAATTTGTACAAGGAACTGTAACCGTTTGACACAGTTTTGAGGATCATTTGTTGGCAAAATTAAGAAATGGATAAAAATTCATTTAGAATTTAAATGAGATCTAAGAGAGATTCAGATCCCTCAGACTAATAACTGGGAGAGCTTACTGCCAATTGCATCTGAAATAAATTGGAATCTAAAAGCGGCCAGCCAAGAAGAGGAGGTCAAAGGTCAAGAAGAGAAGGTCAAAGGCTAGAAAGAGAAGGTCAAAGGCCAGATAGAGAAGGTCAAAGGCCAGAAAGAGATGGTCAAAGGCCAGATAAAGAAGGTCAAAGGCCAGTAAGAGAAGATCAAAGGTCAGAAAGGGAAGGTCAAAGACCAGATAGAGAAGGTCAAATGCCAGAAAAAAGGTCAAAGGCCAGAAAGAAAAGGTCAAAGGCTAGAAAGAGAAGGTCAAAGGCCAGACAGAGAAGGTCAAAGGCCAGATACAGATGGCCAGATAGAGAAGGTCAAAGGCCAGAAAGAGAGGGTCAAAGGCCAAAAAGAGAAGGTTAAAGGTCAAGAAGAGACAGTTAAATGTTAATTCCCGAGTAGAAGATAAAACAGAACCACTACAGAATCAGAAACTTCTTGAAAACAGCAAAATAGCTCTCATTATAACCATAACCACCATTTCTTACTAGGACCAATACATTTTATAGAAAATTTACGTTTGGTTCTTGAACAATCAGATCTGTAATTATCAGAAAATCGTAAGCTATAAGAAACCGCTTGGGCTACAGGTGTAAAAAATTAATAAATACAGGTGTTAATTGATTTTGTGTATATTTGTAAATGAACTCATTTATCTGGAATATTTGCTAGATGCTAAGTATGTTTAATCTTTTATAAATGTGTGCAAACAGCATAGGACAGACAAACAGACAGACAGACAGAAATACAGACAGACAGACAAAACCATAGATATATAGGAAGCCAAATGAGCCAACCTGCCAAACAGCGCAACAAATGAAGCCATGTATTCCTTTCTTCTGTCGAAACAAGCAACAATCGCTTGAACCTGATATCAACAAAAAAGAAACAGAAAACAATTCACATCAAGTAATTAAGTAAACAAAATAGGGTTAGGGATTGACGGGCTATCCGATTGGCTGGCTATCTGAATGGCTTGCTATCTGATTGGCTTGCTATCTGATTGGCTGGCTATCTGATAAGCTGGCCATTGATTGGCTAGTTATCTGATTGGCTTGCGATCTGAATGGCTTGCTATCTGATTGGCTGGCTATCTGATAAGCTGACCATTGATTGGCTAGCTATCTGATTGGCTTGCGATCAGCTTGGCTTGCTATCTAATTGGCTTGCTATCTGATTGGCTGGCTATCTGATAAGCTGGCCATTGATTGGCTAGCTATCTGATTGGCTTGCGATCAGCTTGGCTTGCTATCTAATTGGCTTGCTATCTGATTGGCTGGCTATCTGATAAGCTGGCCATTGATTGGCTAGCTATCTGATTGGCTTGCGATCAGCTTGGCTGGCTATCCGATTGGCTGGCTATCTGATGGGTTGGCTTTCTGAATGGCTTGCTATCTGATTGGCTGGCATTCTGATTCTCATCTGATTAGTTGCAAAATGCAACTGATGCAACTTTGCGGCAGTTCTTCAAAAGTAATCAACAGGCAGAATGAAGCAAAATCTCTGCATGAATGATATATAGCGCCTCTGTTATCAAGTGGTGCTATATAAATTTTCCATTAAATTACATCACATCACCTAACAGAACAGTTGGTAGATGAAACATATCTTCTAAGATATTGCTGTCATTACATTCAACTAACCTATCACACTAGTTATCAATTACAACTACACTCAATCATGCAAAAGTAACTCTTAGATCCATTTCAATTAGAGCTGTATAGATTAATCGGCCGGCCGATTAATCGGGCCGATTATAGAGATATCGGCAATATCGGATATCGGCAAAATAATCGGCGCCGATATTAAAAATCATTTTTTAAATTTTATAATATTATTTTCAGTCTATAAAAGCAAAATAACGACAGCAACATCATTGGTTTTAGATGGCTTAATTATCCAGGTCTATCAGAAATGCTTCACAATGCATCTATTGAAACTTAAATTCATAAATGAAATACAAAGAAAACTAAAGTACTAAAGAGATTAATAAATGTTTCATAGCAGATTAAAATAGAAGAGATATTGAGCCGTGAAAGAATGGAGGAGCAGGATGAAGAGGAGGAAGAGAGGGAAGAGAAGGAGGAAGAGGATGAGAAGAAGAAGGAGACAGACCGTCTTTTCAAGATGTTGTCTGACAGCGGGTACGTAGTCCATGAGACAACCCTCATGGGGAAAAGGCAGAATACGAACGCCACCATACACAGCCAACACCCTGACCAATAAAAACAATACATAACCCTTTAGGCAACAACACTCAACTCAATAAAGCCTCAACAATCAACTGAGCCTTCTTCTACTTCTTCTTCTTCATCTCTCAACCAAATTCGTCCATACATGACAACATCTCTCTAACATTGCTTCTTCTCTCTGGCTAAACACAGACTTTACATTCTAAAATAAAACAGAATGCTTACATTTCAATTTAGGAACCACCTTTCGAAAGATCTTCACTGAGCTCTTTTGACTCAACCCTTAAGAAAATAATCACCATACAATGACATACACCATAATACTTTGACCGTGGCAACATTTATTACCAGCTCACGACACAGTCAGAGACAATGACAGAGACAATGACAAAGACATAGACAAAGTGTGTGACATCATTTTTCAGTTGATTCTCTCTTCTGTCGAGGAGTTTTCTTGATTGACAGACAGACGAAAGCACAGATCTCTTCTTCATCTGAGAACTTCTACTTCTTCAAGTGATACTAACCGTTCAATTCTTGGTGAGAATAAAATCTGAGGAGAAACAGTTCCACCATCGAGGTTCTGATATGTCACCAACAGAAGCGCCATATCATCACCACTCGCACCAGCATCCTATTATGACAACAACAACAATGGCACAAGCAGCACTTCAAGACAATAGCAACAGCTAACAATTAAACAACCAATTTAAATAACAGATATAGATGTAATAAGTGGGTGATATTCCAAGATTGTATATCAATCGATCGATTGATGTTCAATCAATTGATTGACCTCATCTGTAGCAATAGAGTTACCTTCAAAGTAATTTAATTTTCTTGCAGCACATTTGAACAGTTACATAGCAACTCTTAACAGTTCTAGCACATCACTTGAAAATGACATCATCCACAGAGGTGGAATTGAGGGATATTGTCTCAGTGACTCAG
Organism: Bimastos eiseni; assembly: GCA_959347315.1. Lineage (NCBI taxonomy): Eukaryota > Metazoa > Annelida > Clitellata > Crassiclitellata > Lumbricidae > Bimastos > Bimastos eiseni. The sequence goes on from OY365810.1 coordinate 40,387,195, forward strand.
AACAGACGTTGAAAATAATGACCGACCGATTGACCTGAATACGAAGCAATAAGTAGGAGACAACAGAAGAAAAGCAACAAACAGACAGATGATCAGAAGGAAGAAGGAGAAGAATTAATGAATTAATTAATGAATAAATGAATGAATGAGCAACTGTGAAATAAAGGCCACAGCACCTATGATCAGTAAACATTAGCAAAGGCTTTGAATGAATCCATTGCAATAAGAATGAAAGAAATTCTCTGCAAGAGAAAGGAGAAGATGACGACAAATGCAGACATGGTGAAGATCTTTGATTGAATGAATGGAATGAATGAATGAATGGAGTGACAAACCTTCATCAGATAATCGGGAATGACAGTGAAATCGACGTTCAAGCGAATGAGAAATCGAACGGGACCCGAACTGAACTAGAAAGAGAAGAAATGAAGATGGGAAACAATAGAATCATAGACAATAATCACTCTTCATTATAGTCGTCTCTCTCTCTCTCTCTCTCTCTCACACACTCTACTAAGTTTATAAGTGAAATGCTACTAATCAGCTGACAGGGTCCACTAAAACGAGAATAAAAAAAGCAGAAGTGCTGTTGTCATCTCTCTCCACTTTTTCCTTCCTCCCCTATCGAGTATTTACTCCTTGCCCCTGTCTCCTCCCTTCCCCTATCTCTCTCACATTCTGTCTATCTATAATTTCCAATCTGTCTTCCTCTCTCCCTGTCCGTCTTTCTGCTTCTCTGTCTGTCTCCATCTATCTGTCTGTCTGTCTGACTCTCATCCTATGACCTCTGCACTCAGTTTCAAAGTGCCTCCAAAGCATTGTTAATGTAAATCAAAAAGCCATAAATTGATTTTCAGTTATACTAAAACGAAGAAAAGTCCACCTAAGATGAACCAAGAGACCCTCTTTGAAATGAGATGATGAGTGATTAGGGATGGATAGATGATGTCATCTTACTCCACTCTTGCGTGAGACGTAGACTTCAATGTCATCCGAACGACATCCGGATGACGTTGATTCATCCAGAAGAGAGTTGTAGTCAAATTCGAGTCTACTGCCAGAGAGAAGAGAGAGATGATGCGCTCTGTATTCGGACAGAAGGTCCCTCAGAGTCAACAGCAGCGAATCTTCATCGGCCGAGTCCCAGTTACAGTAATTCTACAAAATTCCAATGATGCATTTTGAACCAGATGAGCCTACAGAGTCACTTGGAGTCATCTGCCTCAGAGTCAACATTAAGGCTATAAATAAATACTATCCAAATTAAAGACGAACAACTGGCGAGTCGTGAAGAGAATTTTGTCAACAACGATCCAGGATCAAGAAAAGGTAAAAATAAAGAAGAGTTTTTGAGGATGTTGCAGACAGAATCCGTTGGAGAAAGAGGATTTGCGTGGCTGACCCATCCTCAGCGAGAGAATGATCCTAGTCGGAAGGAAAAGAAGAGTTTCCAAATTTCCTTTTGAACCTCAAGATGTTCAATGTCTGGCTGAAATTCCTCCTCATCCGGTCCAACAATGATTTCTGGCGCATCTTTTGGATAGCAACTGTTGAAGATCACTTCCCCTGAAATCATCACAAAACAGACGATCAAAACCTCATTTGCATTCGTCAGAAATGTTTAACCTGAAAACAATAACTGTCCTATACAAGCAAGTATTGGCCAAGTATTGAAGTCTTGCGTGATGTACAGACCAGCAAAGAGTAAGGAAGAAATGAAAAATGAACTAAATGATAAAAAGATGAAAATGACTGAATTAAATTGTAAACTTGCTTTACACCAGTGAATGAAATGAATGCTCAGCCAGAGCTTAATTCGATTTCTCAGGTCACAATGAGATTAACAACAACTCACACATAATGTATTGTCCGGCATAAGGAAGAGCAAGTCGGAATCGATCGGCAACCAATGCCTCCGCCCCTTCCTCTTGCTCCTGCTCAAGATCAACTGACGACACAGACCTAAGAAAGAAGATATTCACATCAAGATACAAGCACCTAGAAGTTGAGGACATTTCAGAAACACCTTAAGTAGTCGTTTCACGTGGCAAAATTCACTTTACCTTCTTCAATCGTAGAATCTATATCTTTGGAGTAGACTGCAAATGACACTCCGATCACTTTGGGTCAGTCATTCAACAACTAATTCAAGGCACTCTAGTCACCCTCTTGGCACAAAGTCCAGGCCTAGTACTCCAAACCTTCTACAGTCCAAGTGTTTTATGCCTCGATATGTCTCTAAAACTAAAGACTAAATTCTCTAATGAATTATAGAATGAAACCAAAGACATGAAAGTTATCTTACAAATTGGAATTATCGCATCATCTCCAATTTACACATGAACTCCCTTATATCAATTGAGACATATTAAGCCGCCGCCATTCATGAACCCACATCCGACTGGCAAATACAGGTAGGCCAAGTTGTCACTAAGAAACAAGAAGAGGAGGAGGAGGGGAGGAGGAAGAGAAGGAAAAGAATAATAATAATAACAATGATAATAATAAATGAGTTGCCCACTTAAATATAAGATCAATAGGGTTCCACGTCCTAAAGATTTTGGAAAATACTGGTGTAAAGTATAATTTTACATTAATTACCATTGCGAGTAATAAGACACTTTTAAAGAGTTATGAATAGTTTTACCTATTACATTTGCAATTTCAAGCGACTTACACCGATATTATTTTAAAACAATGCTATTATTAATTGCATCCATTATATTTGTTTGCAGAAAATGTCCCTCTTGTTACTGTAACATTATGCATTTTGTACCTACAAGCAAAAGAGTTACATATATGGAATCAGCAGAGAATTCTGATAAAGATAGGACATCTGCACATTTTCAGGAGGAAAAAAATTTTTTTGGAACATTTTTAATTTTAGGGTCATTCCGTCTCAAATCATCAAATGTTTCCCACTCGATCATCTCTGATTTTTATTAAATTTTCACAGAATGTTCATTGATGTCTTAGAATGTGCTGTGCAAAAATTTACAGCAATATTTTTATTTTTTTGGTGGAATGTTTATGGCGTTTGGGTTTACTGATTTTAAATCGCATCTTCATTTGCTACCATATTCAAAAGACCATATGCAGCTAGTTTTGTCGATATATTGATGAAATTTGCAGGACACCTGCTCCTTGTGGTACTAAGTAAGGGCTACTTGAAGAAATCGACCTCAGATGGATAGCTTTTTCCTAGCAACAGATTGAAAATGGCGGGAAAAACAATGACCCTGTCTGGCGCTAGTACTTTACTACTCTCACTATCACCAAATGACTGGATCAGATGTATTGTGTACCACTTGCAATAAATGTCCATATTTTGTGCACAAATAAGCAATTAGATTAGTTTTATCCTGTACATCTGTTCCATAATGGCCATCTGAAAATGACAAAAAGCATATTTTTGCATTTTTACGACCATTTTAAAGGCCTTATATAGGCATATGGAAGCAGCGATAAAGCTGCAAAATTTACAGCATTGGAAAGAGTAGCTCAAATACTATTAACTAGAACAAGAATTGTTTTTGAGACTTCTGCTGTTCAAGGACTGTAGTTGATTTTATCACCATGGTATTAGCCTGCAAATGCCCAAGACACTACAGGAAACAACTAGTCTATTTATGAATTCGATAAATTACACTTAAAACTCATTTGGTAGTCAATATTGGGAGCACTATACAGGTATGCACGCAATATGTCAATGAAGAACTATTCTCAGTCTAATATAGAGTCTGTCAATACATTTCACATATTAACAACAACAGGAGACACTGGTGCAGTTTTAATTGGTGCAGTTTTAATATTTTTTCCTTTTTGGATTTGCAATAAAATGTTAAAATCAAATCAAACTCTACTATTTATCATACAATTCAGCCATACTATGTTAAGACAGGCTTGCAATCCAGTGACAATGGATAAACTCAAAGGAAGTACAAATTCTGCCAACAGGGCATGGCCCTAATAAAATGGCTCAATAATCTATTAAGCTTTTACTGATCATTAATATAACTATTGCCTAATGTCTTTGTTTCTTAATCATAAGTTAAGTGTCCACAGTCATTCGTACAGAGAGAGTAACTCTCAACTACAGTTCCATTGACAAGAGTACACTGAACACATCGCTGGTCAGCCATTACAAACATGTACAGAAACATGCACTACATATGCTGCAAAATGCTTTTAAATGCTGAACCATTAACAGAAATTCGATACAATTAACCATGTTACAATTCTTCATTAATCTATCATGTTTTACAAAAGAACACAGTGCATTTCTTAAAAATCATAAATAAAGTGACCATAGTCATTCTTACAGAGAGGGTAACTCTTGACCAGTTCCATTCACAAGAGCGCACTATATTTTAAAGTGACTAAACAAACCATTCTATCGGATTAAATTTTATAAACAATAATTTATTGGCAGACACTAGAGAGACATAACATCCTGCTATATGAACAGAAGATAGCAACATACTATACGAGGACGATGTATTGAAGAAGCACGGTTGATGCAGACCGCAAAAGGTGAGATATAGGGCCCACACTGATATAGTATATCACTTGTAGTGTAATATATATACACTACTTTTTGATTCTGAAAATTAACATTTTCTAAGAGTTACACAGTCCTGGACTTTGTAGACTAGACATTTTTTGTTGTTGCAACAAGTTGGCTTATGGTAAGTGCTAAAACTGTGCTCTTATCAGGGTGTTTTGTAGCATGTGCTAGTAGTTCTTGTCCTTGTTAGTTTACAATTAGATACATCACCGTGTTTCTGATCATTTTTAATATTTACATTGAATATCAGCAATTAATACTGACAATAAATTTGCACACTGCTTGGTGACCATCAATGCACCATGACATAACATTAGCAGAGTAGTTATAAAAGTAGTTAACTACTTATGTGGTAGTTGCAAATGTAGTAATAACTACTTGTCATCTAAAGTAGTTAAATAGTAGTTATAACTACATATTTTGAAAGTAGTTAGGAAGTAGTTTTAACTACTAGTCAAGTGCCCATCACTGCAAGCCACATCCGTTACATTTTTCAAGACAAAACTGAAGACCTACTTATTTTCCCTGATCTATGACTAAGAATGCAGCACAGTGCGCTTTTGTGCAAGACTTGTCTTGTCAAAGCGCGTTATAATGCCTAATTGTATGGTAATTGCACTTCGAGACTGTCTCGGTGAGCGATAATACCAGATGTAGCTTATCCTAAAACTAAAAGGCAAAAATACAAACCCTAAGCCAATGTCGCTAACGCTAATGTTACCCGCGCAAATTCCAATGTTTGCCTTTTCCACAACAATTCTTACGAAATTTGCAACAAGCGGACATAAACTGGGCATTTTAATGACAACCAAATCCACGTAGGAAAAACATAGACTATCAACCGGCTAGCGAGTAAGCACGTAGGTAATCTGACAATGGAAAACCTTCTGGACAGTCATGAGAAAACTAGTTGTACGAAAAGTAAATGATTGCCTCTGGTTCGATGGAGATCGACTGTGCTACCTCGAAAAAACTAACTCGCCGCCTCGAGCGCTACTTCCACCACTCGCCATCAAAAGAGAAGGAACACACATGGCGATTCCAGGTTAATGCGCAGCGTCATCTATTTCAACAAAAACGGTCCAACTACCTTCGAAATAGCATCGAATGTGCCCAAGGAAATGGTCGAACACTCTGGAAATCCCTCAACACGCTACTGGCCCGCCCGATGACTCATCCCAACCCATATCACCAGACACACTTCTTGACTACTTTGAGCGCAAATTCGACCTGATTCGTGAATGGACAAAAGACCCACCAACTCCGGATTTTTCAGCCATACCACCCTCTGTCCACTCGCTGTGTAAGTTTGATGAAGTCACTGCTGCTGAAGTTGAAAAAATCCTAAGCAACTCCTCGACGAAACAGTGTGAACTGGATTCTGCTCCCACCTGGCTGCTTAAATCGCTCTCCACCGGCCGTCTTCACCCCAATCCTCGCCGTCCTCATCAATGTTTCCATAACCCAGTCATCTCTCTCAACTAAACACAAGCGAGCCGTCATTCGACTCCGCGTCAAGAAACCATACCTTGGCCCAACAGACCCAGCCAGCTACCGTCCCATCTCTAAGACCCATCTGTCTTTTATCTCGCAACTGGTCGAGCGGGTTATCCACAGGCAATTATCCGACTACATGGAATCACATCTTCTACTACCCTCCACACAGTCGGGCTTCCTTCGCAATCATTCCACTAAAACAACAGTCGTTAAAGTTTACAATGATATTGTCCTGGCCCTGGACTCTGGTTTCATCGCTGCCCTACTACGCCTGCACTTTTCTGCTGCCTTCGATTGCGTGAAAAACACAATCCTCCGTGAAATTCTCCAAGTACAATTCGGCGTCACTCCTTCAGCTGTCTGGTGGATCGCCTCATTCTTATCTTCGAGGTCGCACAGCGTTACAATCGACGGAAGCTCAGCCAAAACCTTCTCGGTCCTCTTCGGCGCGTGCCTCAAGGATCTATTCTCGGCCCACTCCAATTCATCTTGTACACATCAAACATCGTCAACATCGCATCGCAGTACGACATCACCATTCATCTATACACTGACGATACCTAGTTATACATAAAGCTCCTTGGAAAAAACATCGACAACATCAAAGTTAAAATCGCATCATGCGTCCGGGATATTCAATTCTGGTGCGCATCCATGCGCCTGAAATTGAATGCCTCCAAGACTGAACTCATCAGGTTCGAACGGCGAACGACGCAATCAAAAATCTCAACATTGATGCAAACTGTGCCATCACATCCTCCGATGAAGTCCGCGACCTCGGTGTTTTTATTGATAGTAGACTAAGCATAATCCACCCCATAGCCACCATCGCTAGAGCGTGCTTTTTCCATTTAGCGTCGGATTCGACAAGTGAAACGCTGCCTGAATGAAAACTGCCTCCGTATTCTCGTCCAGGCTCTCGTCATTTCTCGCCTGGACTATTGCAACTCCATCCTCTCTGGACTTTCTACGTCAACACTACAGCTCCTATCATCAGTGATAGTCCTACACTCTGCTGACCGCCTAATAAAAGGTCTTGCTCCTCGCGACCACATCACACCATCCCAACAAGCTACACTGGCTCCCCATCCATGCCCGTATTGCCCTCAAGATTTCCCTTCTCATGTACCACATTCATAACGGAACCTCTACCTCGTACATGACGTCCCTGGTCGCGTCATGCGCTGCCTCTACCTCAAGGCCGTTCATCTACGCGTGGAGACCTTACCATACCTCGCGCTAACAAGAAGTTTTGGAACCGTGCATTCCCAGTAGCATTACCCACAGAATGGAATAGTCTCCTAATTTCAATCTACATGTGCAAGCCATCGTAGTCTTCGTTGAACGACTTTGCGTAGCGGAGGCCTAGCGTTGTATAGCAACGTACAGCACACCATGTCGCGTTTTAAATTATTCATAACACATGAAGTGCTATGATGTGGCATAATTAAATTTACTCAGAAGTTTGAACAGTTTTTATATGTAAATTATGTTACAGGATATAAACTGAGTAACTTCAAGTGCTTATGATAACTTCATTATAGCCATGTACGCTCGCTAAGTTAGTGGGTAGGTAAATGTAGCAACTGGTATTACAAAGAAGTTGCTGGGGGCTAAACGGGGGTGAAACATTTAAGAACATTAATTACTCTTGTAATTATTTGATCCATCCATCCGTCAATCCGTACACGCATCCAGTCATACATATACAGTGTACAACTATACATGAATAAATCCATACATCGATTAATCCATCCACCACATTGTCTGTTAATCAAAACATCAAAAAAGTAATTGCAAATGCTGACTTTGATTTCCTAGAATCTGTCCGATGATAACAAAGAAATGCACGAATGCAGTGGACACAAAGACGGCACGAAGCAAAAGCTGGCTGGTTCGAAACTTCTGAGCTCGGGCGCTTCTTCACATAAAATCTACAGTAACAGGCGAAGAAGAAAAGAAGAAGAAGAAGAAGAAGAAGAAGAAGAAGAAGAAGAAGAAGAAGAAGAGGAGGAGGAGGAGGAGGAGGAGGTAAATGAATAAGAGTAAGAAGAGGAGGAGGAGGAAGAATACTAATAATAATTAGAGTTGTTCCTTAGGCAAGCCCTGAGGCAGCCATAGGAGAGACTATTTGGCAACAACATTTTCCATCCTCGAGTGGTTAGTCCTCTCCTTTGCTGTCGTCTCTTCTTTCCACCGACAGTGTACGGTCGGTTTCCATACCATATGAACTTGGTGATATGTTAGTTTTAGCTGAGATAGGCCTACTACTATTCGATAGTAGTAGAAAAAATCAGTTCAACAATGAACTTTGGATGCGAACTCAAGTCAAAAATCTGAGAGTTTTTCACTCGAGAGGCAAATAAATGTGAACGTAGTTTCTGGTTACACTTGACAGATGATCGATGGAGCCTTGCTTTAGGTCTCTAAACAGTTGATGCTCTAGCTATAGCCAACACATTCGTGGCTTATCTGTATGTATCTGGACTTCGGACAGTCAACCAAATCAAATGATATCGTAAAAAGACGAGTTACCCAATGTTCCCTCTAATTGTTTAGAAACTAGAACATCTACTATTGACAAATAAATCTTTTAATTAATAGATGCAATGTAGCAATCTACCCAACCTTAAACTTACCTCACTTTAAACCTGCATGTAACTCACCATATTTTTCTTATTTATCTAACCCGACCCTAACTAACTTACCCTAAGCATCAACATTCCTTCAAATCAACTTATAAGTGTAATGTAACTTTCATTTTCTTACCTTGCTTAAAACTAAACAAACCACGCTTCATAATTACTACATTACTTTACCAATCTATATAAATCAATCAATCAATCATTCAATCAATCAATCAATGAAACTTAATATAGCGCACCTTCAAGATATCTACTCAGAGGTCCTCTCGGCCTGACTACGGCTAAAGAGAGCTATTTTCAGTAACGAGTAGAATACAGGTGAGGTGGTTTTGGGCAGAAGGTGAAGCTCTTCGGGTAGCTCATTCCAAGTGATTGGATCTACCACTGCAACGGCCCGATTCTGCATAAAAGAATTGCTGGCGAACGGTACAGTGAAGTTCCACCAAGTAGCAGATCGGAGAGATCTCCGACCGACATTGACAGTGACAGCTTCTAACAATGTCCTGGGAAATCTTATTCGCATTTCGAAAGTACCACTGAATGTTTTGAGTCTTTCTTCTTATGAAACAAGAGACGTCAGATTCTTCAGCGCTGGAAATTCCGCTGCCCTTTGGACTTACGTCGATTTCCGATGGATAACATTTCATCGGTAAACTGTTCAACAGTAAACTCAATGTCTGATCATGGCATAGTCACTGTAGCGCGAAAAGTCGTGTTTTGCACACGACGTTGGTTCTTGTGTTCTGAATTCGCTACATACAACTGGAACAAGCTTTTTCTGTCGTTGGCACTTTATCCCTGTCCTTCTCTATTCGTTCTGCTTGGTCCCTTATATAAATCATTTCGCTCTTCACTTATACTGTTCCGTGTCAACTGCACCACAGGCTGTCGTTCTTTCTCTCACTAATGGCACAAGGGCTCGCAAATTAATGAAGATATTTTTATCTATAAGATTATATTTTTCTGTTGCTAGACATTATACAAAGTTTTTGTGAGGCATGAGAGGCCTATATCTAGTGGCTTTAAACGAGATAATGCGCACGTGCATTCATAGGAATGCATGTAGTTGCAGAATCTTTCTGCCAGTTAAGTTCAAACATGGGATAAGTGTATTGCGGACGTTGAGTTATACAGAGAGCTTAGTTAAAACGAACGTTTTGCCCGCATATAAATGGTAGCAGGTCACTTTATATGTGCCACTGTCTCAATAGATCATCTCCATCTGGGTGTCAACTATTGAGTCCAGGGTCTGTGACTAGATATAGCTGCGGTAGAATCCAAACACAAAGAGGAAGTATATGCACCTTGATGGAATAACACGACTGCTAGAAACAGTGCAAAACACTGACACGTAATGATTTCGTATTTGGAAAGAACATCTGTTGTTTAATCCAACGTATCTAGCGGAATACAGTCAGTCTCTAAACAGACTGTGAATGACTCGTTGCATTAGGCAGAGAACCTAGCAGGGTAAGAGGCTGCTTGTGTCGGAATTCAAGAACAGACTTATTCCGATATAACGTAGATCAGTTCAAACATACATGTATAATAATTACAGTATCATGTGAAGTTGGCTAACGTGTTGACTTAATGAATTCTTTCAATGCATAATCTATTCAACTGCTACAATTAGCACAAGTACACTAAACATCGATAATAAATAACTGAAATCGTGATTAATGCTGGCGGAAATGTCTTCATCGTTGGTATTAATATTGCAATTGTAGTTTTTCTTTCAAATTAATATGGCGCCAACCGACCAGGAGGCTCTCTACGCGAGGCCTGTACTTGATTCTTGTACAATTATGTCTATGCATCACTTAGATGGTGGTTTTCTCTTTGGTTCTGATGCTCGTTTTGACTGACTCTATTGGAGCCTTTCTGGACCCAGTAATTCCGGACGGACTGTTCTATCCCTTTGGAGTGGATGTTGGAGACACGGTCCAACCTCCTGGAGTCGACAGCTCGAGTGCAGTGGAAATCAGTGCCAACTTTACCTTCTTCAATGAATCGTACACGAAACTATTTGTGAGTTTGAAAAATACAACATTAATTTTTTTATAATTTACGCTATTGAAAACAAATTGATGTAACAGCCAAATTCTTTCAAGCAAAGAGGTCACCTATCATCTCTTGTTGACTGAAATTCAGAAGACCCTTGAAATCTCTATAAAAGCTGTGACGTTCTTCCGATTAAAGGATTGTTGATGTATACAGGTTGTCATATAAAGAATCATTTCTACGTTCGTGTTTATCCCAGTGATGTGATTCAATTCTTCCGATGTTGCAACAGAGACTTATGTAGCACCTATATTGTTACTGCAGCTATGTCTACAGACCTGCTCTTACACTCGCCAGTTAGCTCATATAGGCCTACCTTGACCTCTAGTCCCCGTCTGAAGTTTTGCAGCCGCTCCTCAGTCTATCTGTACCTGCTATTGCAATGAACACCCAGAAAAACTCACTTTGCTGCGCAAGGTGACCTTGTTTTGCCGGTTGAAATAGCTTCCACGGTCCAGTGGAGGGGTAGTATCGTCACCCTATTGAAACAAACTGTCTTTCCACCTGCGATCTCAGCTTCCCGGCTTTTCTAAGTGATTGAAACAAAATTTACTCTATCTTGTTTATACTTTTTAAGTCCGAATCGCCTCCAACGTGTGTTTTAATTGATGCAGCGCTGATACCAATTTCTTCCGATTACAATTAGATTGTCGTCTTCAACGTAATGCTATTTTAGGTGAATTCCAATGGCGTGATATCGTTTCTTAACCCAATGACGACCTATACACCACTTGCGTTTCCTCTATCCACTCCAATGATAACTCCATATTGGTCTGATATCAACACGGGAAATAATAACGGGCGAGTCTACTACAGACAATCGACAGGCAAGTCCGAACATAATTTTCAACTTACTCATCTTAATATTGTGACGGTAACGAATTATTTAGTGTGTCTTAGTCTCATGTGTTCAGAAAGCTGTAGGGTGAATCAACATAATTGCGAGCTTTTTACTAAATTTGTTTTCACCCTAACCCTAACCCTAACTAACCCTAACCTTAACTAACCCTAACTCTAACCCCTAACCCTAACCCTAACCCAACCCTAACCCTAACCCTAACTTTAACCCCTAACTCTAACCCTAACCTCTAAGCCTAACCCTAACCCCGAACCCTAAACCTATCCCTAACCCTATTGTGATGCTTCGAAATTTGCAATACATCTGATTTACAAATTAACTTTATCATCTGATTACTTGAATTGACACGGCATCTCCCTAACTGCGAGCTTTTCGACCGATGCCTTTGGTATAAGAAATTCCCTTAAGTATCGCACAAAATTTAATTAATAAGCTAAGCACACTAAGCCAGCTGTGATTCGTTTACTGACAAGATATATAATCATAGGCAGAAAATTGTATTGATGACCTGACGCTGCAATTTCAGTCTTCAGCTTCGTTATTTTACGTATTTAATTTCCGATTTTCCTATTATTACTTCTTTGTATTATAATCATTGCATTTTGCTGTATACATATTCCATTGTTCTTTTGCAAGTGGCGAATGAAGTAATATCCTTCCTTACTTGTTTCCTTATATCAGTAGTGTCAGGTTCTAGGATTATTAGGCCTACTACTATAAATACACGTACAATAATGCTGTATTTTCAATATCATTGTCCATGCCATCTGTTAGCTGTCGACGGGAATCCGTTGGTTGGTTCCACGCTTTTGCTAACTGGTGCAAATTACATTTAACACCATTTAGGCCAGCGCAGAGAGCGCCGCTGAGTGGGCATCGTGAAGGGGCGCTAGATAAATGTTCGATTACATTACATTGTGTTGCTGTCATTTTTCGTAATATGATTATTAATATTTTTATTATTGGTAGGTGTTTTACATAATTTTTTAAAATAATGATAATTATTTTTTTAAATAATGATAATTAATTTGTGTTATTATTATTGCTATTATTAGTATTATCATTATTAATATTGATTTTATTATAATTATTATTATAATAATTTTTTATTATTATCAGTATTTTTACGCCCCGAGGCACATGTAGGATCCCTCAGGTAAAAAAAATTATTTAAGAATAAATGCTGCTCTTCATTATTATTATTACTATTATTATTATTATTATTATTATTATTATTATTATTATTATTATGCTAAGCAATCGCTTGGAGTTTCAAATTATTATTATTATTATTATTATGTTATCGCCCATGATGAGCTAAGTGAGTGTTGGCAATGTCCCGAAGAAGCAGGCTGCGTTCCCACGCTGAAGAACAACTGAGATACGTTGGAACAGAAATGACGTCTCCATTGGATCGTGGGTTGCAGCACTCGTTCGACTACCCAACTCTGAGATGAACTCCAGTCCATCCCTGCTCCAAGCGCCGCCGGATTCCAAGGAGAGGGCTACGAAGTCGTGGGTGTTGGTTATGGTGGAATACTTGGCCCTCTTCGTCTCAGCTGCGCGTTCGGCTGTTATTATTATTATTATTATTATTATTATTATTATTATTATTATTATTATTATTATTATTATTATTATTACAATTTGAGTCGTTAATTTGCTGCTTTACATTTATTTTGAAATAAGATGCAATCCTGTTGAATCGAGCGATAGACGATGTGGGTTTCAATGCCAAATGGATCTTCATTGCTACCTGGCACAATGTCACCTACTGCGGAGGAACTAGAATAACACCGGTAAGACCTAAATAGACAGGATTTATCCTGAACAACCATCATAATCACATATTATATTTATGGAGGACAGCAGCGGCGCAAGACAGAAAGTTGTTGAAGCGAGGATCAAGTTGTCATTGGACAACAACGGATTTTTGACCTAAGCTTCATGCGACGACCATTATCTTTGGAGACAGAGATCAAAGCTGCATTGGACACCTTAGAGTCTTCGACCATGATGATGATGACTATTATCTTTTACAATAATAATGCATGAAGTGAAATTGTTATGTTGTTGTTATATTTTCTATAATTGTCGCCCTCCCAATAGGCGTGATGAAATAAAAAAAATAGCAAGGCAAATGATAACTTTGAATTTAAAGTTTAAACATGATTCGTTCGTTTCAGATCAACAGTTTTCAAGTGGTGTTGATAACAGACGAAAAGCATTCAATTGCAATGTTCAACTATGGATGGCTAAGTTGGACAACGGGGACAATGAGTGGAGGAGACCCGGACACCGGACTAGGAGGAATAGCCGCACAAGTAGGCCTACATGTTCATCAGTAATTACAACTATGATTCTAAGTGATCATTTATATAGCGCCTACTGATATAACTGACCATGGCTATTCATATCTGACAGTGCAAGTCTACGATGCTGTGAAATGGGATTCACCCGCATAGATAATTACATAAGGTCGTTGTGCAGATTGAGCGGAGTCAGTAATTGTGACCGTTTACTTTCTGCCCGTTATACGATTAGACAGTATTTTTTAGTCCTTTGGGGAAGCGCTTCAGTGGTTTCCCGTCACTTGTAACGGGCGTCCAGGTAGGGGATCCGCAGACAAATTCCTCCAATTTCATTCACAATCAGCTGCAATGTTTTTTCGTAATTTGTTAACACTGTGGGGAACTTAGAAGATTCAAGGTTGGTCTGCTCTGGCTACGTGGAATAAATGGTCTCAGGATTGGCACACATCTCAACATTTGGCTGATGATTTCAAAATAAACATTCGTTTCAATATTTGACAATAACTGAAATGCTTGAAGCATATCTTGATGCTTGGCATTTACTTAACTGAATCGTTTAACGCGTGGCATTTCTATCAGCATTCAACATTTTGTAATTATTTTCTAGGTCGGTTACAATGCAGGTGATTACAAGAATTATCACGTCCATTACGCTTCGAGGCAACCGAGTATAATCGAAGTTGCACAGGAGACGAACGTTAATGTTATGGGCAGATGGATGTATCATCTATACAGAGGCGCAATGGGAGTCGCAGGCGGTCCCTGTGCAGTGAAAACAGGTACTAAGATGATTAACTCCGCGTTATTTGAAACCCGCGTAGGATAAATCCACAGTACGATTTGGTCTAAACTAGTTCCTATAGCGTACGGAAATTCTTTCAGTGATGGCTTTACCAGTGGAAGAGCATGTAGCACTCATTCCTTTATTTTTTTTATAAAATTCTATTTTCGTGCCAAAGCATCTAAAAGAGTAAGCTGTAAAAAAACATCGGGATTAATTCTCGAAATTTGCCTAGCAACTAAAAAATCAGTATATTAGCAATTACTGTTCAACAGACTAACCCACAAGGGTCAACACATGTTGAGCCACAGAGGTCAACAGGTGAGCCCAAACATGACGAACGTTCGAGTGGCACTTTTGAGGTAATGATATAATAATCTTTGATATTACGATTAAAATCAAGAGGTGGAAAAATAGCCATAAAGGTCCTAATAATAATTTATTATTATTATTATTATTATTATTATTATTATTATTATTATAGGTAATATTATTATTTATGAGCAACTTTGAACTTGGTTACTACGTTGCCATGCTCATCAACACCGCATTATAAGTTTCAAACAATTGTACGTTAAGTTTTAATGTAACATTAATTTATTACGAGAATTTGTGTATAGCGCCTCTTCAAGATGACTACTCAGAGGCGCTCCCAACCCCAGCGCGGCCAAATAAAACAGTCTTAAGATGAAAGAGGAATGTCTGAGAGGGAATTCTAGGAAGGGAGCGGAGCGTCAAAAGGAGGCCATTCCAAATCGACGCTCTCTGATATGACATTGCACATCTTAGTTTCTACCGTTCTCATAAAAGTGTGCTGTTCAACATCTATCTGACGTTGTTTGGGTAACATTGAACTCAACCAGATAGTACCGCAATATAAAAAAGTCAAAGGGCCCATCAAATTCCGAGAGGCTCTTATGACTTAGGCCCTACATAAATTCTTACCAAAGGAGAAAGTCTAACCGACCTAAGACGTTATTCTCTTCGGGAAGCATAAATGAATAGCACTCAATACACGAAACTCGTCTGTCCAAATTCCCTTAGATATTCATTCCTTAGTAAGTAAGCGAACACGCAAGCGATTGCAAAGTTCATTGCGCGGTCCAGCCAAAGTAATTCCATCGTGAGTAGGCACTATGCTTCCAAAAAGGCGTTCTTAAAACGCACCCCTTTTCAACTCAGATAGCCTATATACATGCTGTTTTTTCAGGCTTGACTCCGGGCTTCGGCTGTCCCAGATTGGAGGGTCCTGTGGTCATCAATCGTACTTGGATTGAGTTCTATTGCGTCATTCCGACAACGGAGACCAGTGACCAGGCGGCCTTCAATGTCACCTTCCTCTTCAATGAAAAACCGGTCCAGAATGTTCCCTCAGTCGTTGTTCGACCACCAAACCTTAATGCAACAATGAACCTTCATGCAACAATGAACCTTTATGCAACGCTGCACGAGAGACACCTCACTCATGAACTACTTGGACAAAGGGTATTTATGTTACTCATCAATTCAAAATTGTATTAATCGATTTATTTCGATGTTTACTTTGAGGCAATGGATGATGCCCTGAGAAATCGACTACTAAGCAGTTCCACCAGTCAGCTTTGTGTAATTGGACAAAATGCTGTCATTATAGATTAGATAAATTTTGTAAATTATTTGCATATCAAATGCCGAAAGTAACCAGCAAACTGTTGAGCCACATCAAATCCCCGAAAACTCCAGTACATGTTCTTCGGGCATATCGTGAAACAGCATAAGGACAGCATTGAGAACAGCGTGATGCTGGGTATAGTGGAAGGTAGCCGTAGTCGTGGAAAACCCAGAATCTGCTGGTTTGACAATGTCGTGGCGTGGACTGGTTTAAAAGGCACAAGCTAATTGAACATCATACGAGACCGAAAGCGTCGAACAGCACTCTTCCATTCATGAAGTCAACCGTCGCTAAGCAGCGACGATAACGATGTGACATGACATGACAAACAAGTCTCTTTGCAATCCTGACTTCTCATTTTCGTTGAATCAGGGCTAATCCAGTCATTGACATCGGGTTCGTGTGAACCGAAAATCAATTGAAAATGTCTTGTGCGATGTGTATTGTGCTAACGACGCTACTTAAGTCAATCGATTAGAGAAGAGATTTGATGATGACATACAATGTAGGTACTATTCAGGATAAAGAGTGGATAAGCAATTTATTTCGGACGCTTCTTTTTTTCATTTCAATTTGTTTTTCTGGATCACAACTGATGAACTTATAAGTAAAAGCATACACTGCTAGTCAAATGGAATCGGAACAATAACGGGGAAGCCCGGCCTTATAAGGAGATCGACGGTCCCGCTAGTTAGGTCACCATTTCTTTGAATACAGAAAGCAGCGGTATAGCAAGACAGTTCAGATAAAACTAACACAAACTTAACTAGTTAAATAGGAGACGGTCAGTGCAAACATGTTATGCAAGAATAATTATTGACAGGTAGTTTTTCAGTTTTTTTTCTGTTTGAAATACGTGTGGGGTTAGAATTTCATTCCAATCATATAGACCGGCGCAATTAACTGAGAACTTACGAATGTTGGTTGGCCGTAGACAGGTAAATGGTTGTCGGAGGAGAGTAGGCTATAGGCAGAGGCGGTGATCTCGTTTTACAGGTGGGTGGGACACCCAATGGGAGGGTTAGGAAAGGTGGGGGACTCGCGTATAATGAGTTCCCTTTCTGTAAAAGGTGGAGGGACTTGTCCCCTTCGACTCCCTCCGGGATCGCCGCAACTGGTTACAGAGGCCAATGCTGGATATAGGTACGAAATAGCATAAAAAATCTGGGGTTGAAATTCTTGCTGAATTCATACATAAATTCATTTAGTTGTAGAGTAGCAATTAGTTCCAATTTTGGAATTGACCAACGTAGTTTAGTAAATAAACTGTCAGACGATTGATGAAAGGCATAAGAAGAGTAGCAGACGCAAGATGCAGATAGACATAGCCACTTTTGAAAGAAATTTAATCTAATTAGTCTTGTCGGATATTCGGAGGCCCATATTAGATCATAGTAAATTAAATATGGATGGATTATCACCCAATGTATCAAATTTTTTTCACCCTGTGTACTGTATATAACCACATCGGCGTACACTACCGAAATGAAATGATATCTCCTATCGTACCACACTGAGATAGGGGACATATGCCAACCGTTAAGTCTGGCAGTTTTGTTTCCAACAAAAGTGTTCCAGCCTGAGCCCAACCACGGTATCGTGTTCTCTTGTTTTGTGTGCTTAGATAAGCTGTCGCGTCTTTTCCTTCTGGTTGAAAGCCGAGGATAACGCACGCAGTCAAGACCTATGGAGCACAAACCGCCACTGGGCTGGTATTCAGGTAGACCGAATCTTGCATTTTTGGGTACTAAATTTCCTTTTCGTGAGAAAATTGCTTGTAGCTGAACATTTTTGACATATAATGTTCCTTAATAAATTTAATATTGAGATCATTATTATTATTATTTATTAATGAAATTTATAACTCGCGAAATGTCACACAGAAGTGTTAATCTAAGGCGCGGGTAATCAGTCGTCAAGAGAAGATACACTTGACTGATTTCCAAATCTTTGTAAGCCGAGGATAAAGAGTGAGTTTTGATCCTCTTCTGGAGCCACATTCTTTAGCCTTACAGTTCAAGAGAGAGAGATAAAAAAGAGAGAGTGAGTGTAAAAAAGTGAGAAAGAGAGATCCGTGATGCATTTCGTTCTTTTCAAGCACATTGCGTCAAATAATTGTTTACATCACATTAGAAATTAATAGAGTCGCTATGCGTGACCGTATGAAGCATGGAAATAAATCTTAACAAGCGTATGTTATCAATCCAATTTGCTCACATTTTATTAGAATCACATTGCAATCATGAATTTTAATTAACGTTTACGCACAGCTCTAAATATTGTTTGATAAGCTATAATTGTCGCTAACATAATGACTGTCAAATTATATGTCACACATCACATAAAGATCAACTGCGTAATGCTTTAGACAAATTGGAACTATTCTTAGAAGAATACGTTCAGCGTCTATACGCGATTAGGTCAAACATCACTTGCTTGCTTCATATTCTTTTACTGTAAAGGTTTCGTCTCGCATGTTATCGGTGTACGAGGGAAATCCAAGGCCAGGAGTTGTGACTCTAAAGTCCACGATTCCAGTCACGTGCAGCCAAAGAGAAGGCGACCTTGAAGACAACTGTGCCCTCACTTTGAAGCTCACGACATCCAGCAAAATTTTGGTCAGAAACAGCTATGGAAGCCCATGTATTATGACTCTTATGGAGAAAGACTGGAAAGATGGAGAAAAGAAAGCCTATAGACTGGAAGAGAAGATTGAGATCTTCGCAAAGGTTGACTCTTTCATGACTGGTCCACGATGGAACAGTCTAACGATTGATATCGATACTCTTCCGGACAAGGTCACCACAGATGGACAAAGTTATGAGAACATGTGGTACCGCTATAACCCTACAAAAATTGGGGTAATTTATTTTTTCCAAGTAGCAGCACGATTTAACATAGCCAGGAGCATTCCAACATTTGAGCATCACACAAATAAGATATGTTTCTAATCCTTTTCAGGTGGTATGCTGTTAACTGTGTCTTATTACATATAGATTTTTAGAAGCAATACAATCGGCAGAGTTGAATTGTAATCTCAAATTTATAATGCTCTGATCAACATCATCTATCGATTGCTTTACAGTGTGATTTATCTGCTCAAGTCTAAGAGTCGTGTAGTTAATAGAATTAATATTTGTTCAAATTAATAAAAACTCAGTTAAAATTACTTTTTGCAATCCTTTTTATTCACTTGTATCTCATCATGGCGTTAACATCTCCAATATAATAACACAAGGAACCTCATGTGTGAAAAAGTCTGTCGTTATAAAAATGTACTGAAGTACAATAAAACTAATACACTACAAAGCCATTGTAGGTGTTCCATTGTATTACAGGTGTATCATTATGACACTCCCCAAGGTGTCTGCAGATCGACCGGAGATCCTCACGTGACGACCTTTGACCGTCGCTTCTACACGATCTATGCCAGAGGACAGTTCACCTACGTTCAGACGACCCGTGGCAATCCAATTGAGGTCCTATAACATGCTAACTATAAGTCTCAGTTTCAACTAACTAAAATGTCTCAACAACCAATGCCTGTCTGTCGTAGGCTAATGTTTTGAACTACAATGAGTTCTGTAACCAAAATTGTGTTATCATTATCATTACTGTTAATTTTCGTGACTCTTTTGCGCTTCAACTTTATAACTCTTCATGGATTGTTATAGCTATAAATAGCTAAAGGCACTGCTCGGATTCAATGTGCACTGCTGAATAGGGAAATTCAAAACTGTATTGGTTCTACAACGAACCTAATAATTATCAATTGAATGCAATTTTGCGTAATAATAACAATTAATATGAATTCACCCTTACTATCAAGGTAAGAAAACAAAATTTATACGACTTTTTTGTTGAGACTCGTCTGCTCTAGAAGGTGAAACCTCTCTTGGTTCTCGATGATTTCGGATTCAGTGCTCACTATTGGCTCTACAAGGGTCAAAATAAATGCTATATAGGTACATAGAATACGATTTAACATGAAGCCATAGGCTATATTATGTACTATGTAGATTATGATATTACCAATAGATTATTAGGAGTAAATGGACAGAGAAATTCCGTTTGCTTTCAATTTTAATTTTAGAATCCTTTGCTTGAGTATATTAACAATTGTTTTGTCTGACTGATTGATGTCGTTTATCTCACAGGTCCAGTTAAGGCACAAACCGTGTGGTCCAACAGTCAGCTGCGTGTGTGGAGTGGCTGCAAGAGAGAATGACATCATCCTGGTGGCTGACATGTGCACAGATTCACGCCTACATTTCGTCACACCCAGCGATAAGTTACGGGAGGGTGCCAGCATCAAAACTGATGTTAATGGAAGAGTATTTGAGGCAAGTGGACTACAGAATGGCAGTACTTGATAGATTGTAAAGCGGTTATGGTCGGTTGATGTTCAATCTGTCATGGGCGCCATTGTGTTCACCAAGTCGTTCTATTCTAATATTACCAAAGAGCCGTTTAGTACTATTAGGCTTAATGTTAGCAGACGCTCATAAAACAGAACGTGATTGTCTAGCGCATGCCATTTACATGTATGTAGGCCTCCAGTAAGTGTGCAGTTTTAGAGCTCCTGTGAAAGAAGTTTGCCTTATCCGTGTGTATCACGCATGTTTCAGACTGCTGTGTGTTATGCATACCTGTGTGCAACAGGCCCTAAACCCTTTATTCCTATTCAATCTGCATGTTTGTGCCCTGTCCATCTTTTACTCATTCCTGCTTTCTCTGTCAGTCTGTCTGCTTTCTCTCTCTCTCTCTCTCACTGTGTGTGTCTCTGTCTCTTTGTGTCTATCTGTCTGTCTCTGTAACTCTGTCTCTGTCTATCTATCTCTCTCGCTTTTGACCTGTTGACTTTTGTCGGTATGTATACTTAGTCTGAAAGTTTTGCGTTGGTAGTTAGCTGCTACTCAGCAGGTATGGCTGCAATAACTATATAGAAACTTCAAAAATTGCTATTCCCACATCGTCAAAGCTGAATGTCATCATTGGAGTATTATGCATTTCAAATGCTTGGGTATAAGAGAAATAAATCGATTTCTATCTGTTGTCCATAGATGAGTCTTCCAAGCAATGTAAAAGTCGTGGGTTACGTGAACTTTTGGGGGCTTAGCATCGAAATTTATGCGACATCGTCTGAGTATCGAAGAATCGAAGGACTCTGCGGATCACTCGACAATAACCCTAACAACGATCTTAAGGTCAAAGGTGGAAATGATGTAACGGATTCTGTGAGTGATGTCGTTGAGAGTTGGAGGTTGGTGTTCATAAGTGTATCATTTTATAATCATTGTCATTAAATACTAAAACGAAATTGAACATTTTATGTCTCTGCTGTATGGCAGTTCTTCATTCTGAATATCGAGGAAAATTTATTAAGGCAACCGGTTTTGATCAAATTAAGGGGTACCAGATACTATGCAAATGTGATAAGTCAATGCTTTGAATAGTGCTTCCTCTTAATTGCATTCTAAGTTTCACAGGAAGATACGTCTACTTGAAGCAACACATTTTCTATTCATGCATGTATTATTAATTCAGCAATGAGCCCCGCAACGTCACGCCTTAACACATGTTGACTTATAATTTTCACTTGTACCTATTATGGTACTTTAAATTGTTCAACGACTGCCTCTTATCTGAACCCATTATAGGCCTACGTTAACTAGCCTTGCCGTGATTTTGTGTTGCTTAATATGTCAAAGAGTGCCGCTGGGGAAGAGTTTGTTTGACGGCGTAGTTACCAGTCTAAATGTGGGCGCTAATGCTGGAGTGGACGATGAGCCATCATTTTGCACCTGTCTGAAAGGTATTCCAAGTTGCCATAGCTCGATGGAAGATAGCAGCTTTCCAAACAGACCGAATGTCGGTGCAAACATTAACATCACTCCAAAAGCTATCCGCAGACGACGAGCATTGAATGACCAATTGATAACCGATGACATCGACTGGGAATACGATGGTTCGGCGTTCAACTTTAGCAGTCCTGAACCTCCCGTGCGGCCCCAAAGTTCTTCTGGGATGACAGAAGAAGAGGCAAGGCTGCGTTGTCAGCGGGTGCTTTGGGATGAAGGGTCTCCTGTCAGAACCAACTGCGAGAGACTGGTATCAACGAGTGACGTCGAAATAATCATCAACAAATGCATTTTAGATATTCAGGTATGATCTGCATATTTTCCATTAAATAATACTTTTTAGTATTTGGATAGAGTGCTAAAATTAGTACTTAAAACACCTCTGTGGTGTCAATCACTGCATTCGATGACCCGTCTTAGGTCACATGTAAGGCCGACTATTGATCGCAGACGACTGTTTCCATTTATATCAGTAGCATAATTGGCAGCTGTTATCTGTCTATCCTTGGACTGTTTTGGACACGACACTAGAGTCACAGGTGAGGGAAAGAGACAACTTGATTGTTGGCGTCTGTAGTTTGTGAATATTTTCGGAATATTTTATGGTTGCTTTGCTTTGAGTGCTTACGTGATTGTTTGATTTTAGATGACGGGTGATAAGTCTTGGGCTGATGACAAGATTCCTGAAATCCAGAATCTGTGTATTTTTGAGGCGATTACGGCTAACATCACAGAAAGCAATTCAACGATTGAGGAGATAATATCCTTCGTCCAAGAGATGGCAGATGTCGTCTGTCTGCCGCAGGATTGTTCTGGGCACGGCAGTTGTGAAAATGGTACCTGCCTCTGCGAACAAGGCGAGTGATTGACCAAGGAGAGAACAATATTATGCATTTAAATGTTATATCCCATGCAGTGATGTCTTGTATGAACCAAAATAATGTTGCCTTCGGTACAATGTAATCGTGAATGTTGATATGAATAATTATCATTGAAAGGACAATTGACGGTAAAAGAGTGGGAAATGACATGACACTTAAAATATGCAAAACGAGAGACTGGTTTGTTCTAGATAATAATGAGTAAATATACGTTAACTATTTTATATTTGAAATGCGTTACTCAAAAAACTTAGAATATAGGCCCATAACGTGCTTTTACACTTGCAGCAACATGATCGCTCTCACAATTGTCCTCACACCTTGAAATGGTTTACTCTAATGCATTGTCAACAGGTTACGTTGGATCTGACTGTGCCATTTCGGAAGATGCCGTTCCAAGTATCTTACGAACTTTAGGTCCCTTTTTCTGTGACCTTGACAGATATCCGTGTCAAAAGGTGGAGATGGTAACGAAAGACGTGAAGTCGCTACCAACACTTATCTGTAAAGTCGAAGTCAAAAAGGTAGGCACAACAAAGTTTCAGACTTCACTTGAAGTCCAGAGTTGTATCGGATTAGAATTTCCTACGTTGCAATTGGTAGACAATGCGTTCTTAATTCGACCTTCAGTGAATTCATCAGATTGCCAAGATGATATACATGTAAAGCTACATGTAACTTGCTGCGGGCGTTTTAAAGGAAAGTTTCAATTCGTTAAAACTTAAAAGCTCACCTATGACTAGGTTCATTCCCTCGAAGTCTCATTGACTATCAACACTAAGGCACTTGTTGGGTCAAATCCAAGCACGTGAGCATATGAGCATATATATATATAACACTTATTTGTAAGTGTATATAAGTGTGTATATATATATGCTATGACCTATGGTATTCACATCCCTAATTGAAAAATTTCTTGTCATTATTGTCATGTTTTCAAATCCTACACTGCTCTGCAGCTAAAGTTTCTGTGGAAATAAAACAATAAGTTGTGACATCGTCTGTTATGGTGATTATCACCAGTGTTGATATTTAGGAAGGTGGTGACTATGGAAATGGCTCATCGTTGAAATTAAGTTTAAAACTGCGAGTGAGAGGCATGGTTGATGTGACCACTCCTAAAGTGATTGCAGCAATGCAAGTGACAGTGAGGTTGCTCATATATTGTTGCAATGGCTTTATTAGGACAGGTTCCACATGATTCAGATTCCAGCGGATGTCGTTACTAGCTCAGGTCCCATAAGATGAGCAAGAATTTAAATTCATTGCAAAGGTGAAGGCATTTTTCGACCCTGTAGCGACCCTGGTATTACATTGAGATGGCAAAATAATGGAGAACTGCAGGCACTGGAAGAAAATGTAGTGGAGTCTAGGGGTGGACTGGGCCACCGGGACACCGGGAACAATCCCGATGGGCCGTCAGGATGAATCCTGGAGAGCCGCCAGGATCAGTGCTGTGATATTAGAGAAACACTACTAGATCAAAACGGCGCGTAATATTGTTCATACAACGACAACAACAGCCTTACAGCCCGCGTCTGGCTATAGGATAAATGTCCACGGATATTTTCATTTTTAGTCTATTTTAGTATCTAGGCAGTAACATGGCAGTCGCGAAGTCAGCGGCTGCCATGCTATAATTGCCTATCTAGTCTCTTAGTCTCTCTACTTCTGCCGTGTCTACGTTGATAAAGATTCCTTATTATTGTTGGTTAGTAATAATTAATATTAAATTAATAACATCTACAGTTGTTTATTGAAACGTAAAAGTAAAGATGGTGCGGAGAAATTAAGAGATAAGAAACCAAAAACTCTGGTTAAAGATGGAAGTCAATGGTAAATGCCAAAATCTAGTCGATTTATTTAAAGCTAGTCCAATTCAAACCAAAGACACCATTTTTACATTTTTTAAACAAACACCTTCAACAAGTACACAACCCGAAGAAAGTCAAGATGATGACAACAGTCACAATTCAGTATTGCCAGCAAACTTCAATCCCACCTTACATTTAGAAACTAAGTTAACTAACAACACACTATCTATGAAAACAACGTTGGAAGATCTAAATCCAGAAAATGACAGTTCAGAAACTTCAGTTGGCGACGAAAAAAACAAACACCCATTATGCCTAGGGCCTACTATTTTAAAAGTCCTCGATCGACAGAATACTTTGCAATCATTATTAAATTTCACTCACAATACAACCAAGTGCGAGTGAAACTAATCTGTACCATTTGCAAATGCGCATTGGGTATTTTTCAGAAGCGATTTCTACTGATTACTTGTTCGGCTAGGTATCACACGATAAAAAGTTGTAGAATAACTTTCTGACACTTTCATTTTTAGGAGCACAATATGAATGTATGCATGGATGGATGTATGTAGACTATGCATGTAGCCTACGTATAATATGTACCTGGCTGTTTGTAGTTACGCTTTTGCAGTCTCATGAAAGCGCATCCATAATATTATGAGTTTTGTAGAGCGACAACTCTACACAGTTGTTCAATACTTCGGCCTCAGTGGAAACTATGGATACGTCTTCCTGTAAATTACCGACGGATGAACTACATGGAAGCCCTCGTCTCCTTCGATCCAACTCCACTTTAACAACATCTCCACCAGAAGTCGAATACGTAGACTTCTACTCTTTGCCTATGGGAAACCCCGTTCTTCACTACTCAATTTCCATCAGCAACGATGGCATGCTGTTCAGCAACGCCAGTCTTCTCACAGTCTATGATTCCAAATGCTATTCTTGCAACCTACAATCCTGTTCCCAAAAGGTATATTGGAAAAGGAATGTAATATTCTTAATTGCCAACGTTTGCGTAAGATAAGTCATGAAAGAGTAAAAGACTGTAACGTATGTAAGGCCCAAAGGCTCTCAAAACGTCTGCTCATGAGAATAGTTTTAAAGAAAATATTTAATTGAATATGATAATCTTAGTCACTCTTTTTCTACAATTTAATTGAATAGTATACATCTAAATATCTCAATGTTATTTAATTGAACATCATAATTCTGACTTCTTTTTTTCTTCAATTTAGCTGAATATCATTCTCTTAACCTCTATTTTTCTACAACTTGATTGAATACTATGATACTCCGGTTCTACAATTATAAGGTTTCAGTGCTTCATTTTACCTTTGTTTCCGTTTTACAGGAAGGAACCTGTTTGATTAATGGCTACTGCTTCGTAAATGGTCAGAGAAATCCTTTAAATCCCGAATGGCACAGATGCGATTCTTCAGTATCCACAACGTTATGGACAATGGCTTCAGGTAAATTGCACTATGTCAATGCATATTATTTGATAGAAGACATAGATTAGCTTGGTGAATTATTGGTTTCCTTGAATACTAAAGCAACTCAGAGCGCCTTATTTGCATAGTATTGTACAATGTAAGTACTGCGTTGTAATGGTGTATTGTTTGGCGTGAAATACTTACTAATCGTAATAGATGTGTTTTCCAAGTACGGTTGGATTGTACCATTAAATGATAAGAGTGGAAAATCTACGGCTAGTGGCTTCGTGAAAATATTCGAGAGCGGTAGAAGACCAGGCAAGGTTTGGGCGGATAAAGGTAAAGAATTTTATAATAAAGACGTTAAGAAATTAGTCGAGTTGTATTCTACGGAGAACGAAGAAAAGTCGTGCGTTGTTGAGCGTTGGAATAGAACAATACGTGAAAATATGTTTAAGTATTTTAAAGCTAATTAAACTAGGCGATATATCGATGTGTTGGATGAAATGGTTAGTAATTATAATGGAACTAGGCATTCTTCCATTAAAATGACACCCTCTAAAGCTAGTTTGAAAATGAATGAAAGGTAGTTTGGATGAACGTATACGGTGATGAGATTTCGGAACTTATTATACCCAGGTTTTCGGTCGGTGATAAAGTTAGAATGACGAAGAAGAAGAACATGTTTGAAAAGGTTTTACCACGAGATGGATGGAAGAGATCTTCACAATTTCAAAGATTCAATACACGGATCCACCAACTTATAAGATCACTGATTATGATGATGAGGAAATACAGGGCTCATTTTACGAACAGGAGCTACAGAAGACTACTCAAGAAATATTTAGAATAGAAAAAGTTATCAGGAAACGGGGAAACAAGTCGCTGGTGAAATGGTTGGGGTCATCCTGAGTCATTTAATTCATGGATTGATAATGAAGACTTGGTGGCCGCGTGATGACTCATCATCGAAACTATTGGAATGGCTTGGTTATCCTGAGTCATTGAATTCATGGATTGATAATGAAGACTTGGTGGTCACGTGATGACTCATCATCGAAACTATTGGAAATTCCCATGACTTTTGACCAGGGGCTTGTGCATGAATTGTGGCTCATTTTTCTGGTGGCCTATTTGGTTGGTATTAGAACCATGATGTGGGTTATTGTAATTTTTGGTTATTTTGTAACCTAATTATAGGTTAATAATAGGTTTTGTAACCTATTAGGTGGGTGAACTGGCCATAATATTGGTCAATTGTCCCGGGTGTCTCACTTTCCTACTACTATGAAAAGCAATTATGCTAAACTAGAAGCTGGATCGATAAAGGCAATCGCGCTTAAGTGAAAACTGGATTAATGGAAAGAGTTTTGCTCAAATGGAAATTAGATTATTTAGGCAAGCATTGTTTTCATCCAACCACCTTCCTTTTATACAGAATTCTTTCATCAATCCAGCTGTTACCCAGGGAGAATTAACTGCTTAGATCCAGCTCTCCATGTAAGCATTTCTACGAATCAATGCATATTCCATTTGAGCAAAGAATATTTCACAAAGACATGCTTCTAGTTAAGAAAAATAAAGTTGCTCATCGATCCAGCTTCTTCTTAGACAAACTAATTTCCATCGATCCGACTTCTGTCTAAACAAATGTTGTAATTAATTAATCTAGCCATTATGTGAATGAGCGTCATTTATCATTAATTCTTTTCATCATTCCATCTAATATCTATGCAATATTTCATTCCTCAATCGAACTTCTACTTAAGCACCTTTTCATCGATCCAGATTTACCATTTGAGCCTAAAACAATTTTATCCGTACCATTTTTCAGTCTGCTTATCAATTTGTCATTGCTATTTTATCTGTACCAGTGATAAAACAATTTTACTGATACCAATTCGTTAATACCATTTTGCCTGATACTATTTTGTTCATACCATTTTGTCCGCTACCATGTAGTCCAAGAACAGGGTCAGCAGCGGATCTCACCCACGACTATCGAAGTTTCACTTTAGAGGTAGAAGTTCACTTTTAGAATCAAGAGATGTCAACAAATAGGCAAAACGGTTCTGTTAACAACATTGGACGTGTTATGTGTTTCGTACTGCTGTTTAAGCAAAATATTATAAAGTCTTAACTTTGAACGTCTTAGTTTATAAATTATCATTGATATTTTCAGGAAATTGCACAGTTCATCAGGAATTTGCCGTCAAGACAAATAGATTTTCAGGTAATGTTGAATTCATTCAGAGAGAATCTCGCATAATTAAAAGTCATAGGGTCCATGACATTTTGTGAGACAAACTCGTGTTCCGAAAGAGGACGTCTAACCGACACAAGACATTATTCTCTACAGTCACCATAAATGAACTGAACTCAATACACGAATCTTTTAAGTGAAAATTGTTTTGATAATAATCAATATTCAGTAGATGATATGCAGTATTATGCAGTAGGCTATTTAAGCAATATTATAGTTCGTCACACGGTCCAGCAAAAAGAATTCTATCAAGAACTGGTCCTGTGGCGAGTAGACACCAAGTTTTCAAACGACGCTCTTACACTTTTGTCAGGCGTGGCTCCGGTCTTCGGCTGTCCCACGTTGGAGGGTCCTGTGGTCGTAAATCGTACTTGGATTGAGTTTTATTGCGTCATTCCAACAAATGAAACTAGCGACCAGGCGGCCTTCAATGTCACCTTCCTCTTCAACGAAAAGCCGGTTGAAAATGTTCCCTCAGCCGTTGTTCGACCTACTAACCTCAGAGTTACGTTGCACGAGAAATATCTCACTCATAAACTGCTCGGAAAATGGGTATTATTTGACTTAATTCTTTTTAATTTTTGAAATCGATTTATTAATGGTGTGTGCTGCTCTTATGACGAGTGCAATGGATGACGTAATGAGAAATTGCGGACCTTATGCAACTGGACTCAAGTGCCGACGTTATCGCAAAAAATTCATTTTAAAATTATATCTGTAACTTAAAACACGTCTCTTTCCTATCATACCCTGAGTTTTTATTTTCGTTGACTTAGGGATTTCCAGTGACAATAAAAATTTTGCTTTTAGCGACAATCGATTAAATATACCTTGTGTAATGTGCATTGTGGTAACGACGCTACATAAGTCCGTCGATTTGATAGAAGATTTGATGATGAAATAATGCAGGATGATGAGTGGATAAACAGTTTCTTTTTCGGACGTTTCTTCCCAGCTCCGTATAACATGTAGCACAAATCTTGACGCAGTGTCTACTGGTTTTGTGAATTTAGATAAGCTGTCGCGTCTCTTCGTTCTGGTTGAAATCATCGAACAACGCACTCAGTCAAGCACTGACGAGCACAAACCGCTACTGGGCCGGTATTGAGGTACACGTAATCTTGCATCTGTTTCGGAATGAGTTGCTCTTCCTGTGATAACTGCTGAATCCTGAATATTTCTGACTATTAATATATATGCTTTCATCAATGTTATATTGAATTTATTTTAGTTTGCAATTAATATTGCTTTCCTGAATATACTACGCCCGCAAGGTCTCGCCAGGATGTGAAACCATGGTGCAGGGGAAATGCACTGAAAAATTTGTGAATTCTTGACAGCTAAGGAACAGTAGTTAGTTTTGATCCGCATTTTGCAGAAAGGGAGTGAATTTAAGCTACATTCACTATCCCTACAGTGAGAGAGAGTGAGACAGACAGTATGAGAGAGAGAGAAGGAGAGAAAAGAGAGAGACATATTCGTGATGCATTTCGTTCTAATTCGTCGCATAGTGTCATCTGACCTACATCGCACTAGAGATTAGTAGCGTCACGTTATGATAATAAGATGTTCGTTTCATCACATTTTCGCATTGGATTATATTGAGATCACACTGCTTTCATGAATTTTTATTAACGTATGCGCTGTGCTAAGATTATTGTTTGGTAATCTGTAAATTATTGCCGCTAACATAATAACTTAAGCATTATATGTCCCACATCACCTTATGATCAATAGCGATATGATGTAGATAAATTGGACTTATTCTTCTAGGGATCGATTGAAAATCAATTTGCAATTATATAAAACGCTACAATATTTGCTTTATTTCTATTTGCTGGAAAGGTTTCGTCTAACATGTTATCGGTGTACGAGGGAGATTCAAAGCCAGCAGTTCTCACTCTCAAATCCACGATTCCAATCACGTGCAGCCAAAGAGACGGCGACCGTGTAGATTCCTGTGCCCTTACTCTGAAGCTCTCGACATCCGACAACATTTTGGTCAGACACAACTATGGACGTGAATGTGTAATGACTCTCACGGAGAAAGACTGGAGGGATGGAGAAAAGAAAGCCTATAGACTGGAGGAGAGCATTGAGATCTTCGCAAAGATTGACTCCTTTATGACTGGTCCGCGATGGAATAGTCTAACGATTGATATCGATACTCTTCCGGACAAGGTCACCGCAGATGGACAGAGCTATAAGAACATGTGGAGTCGGCACAGCCTTCCAGAAATAGAGGTAATTGATCTATTCCAAGTGACAAATGCAGCAAACTTCACAGCGTTTAATTATCGCACAAATATATAACTAATCAAAGGGGTCCTATTACATCTAGACTATGGATACAATACAATCGACATAATTTAGCTGTAATCTCAACATATAAGTCTGTCGAATGCTTCACAATGTCAATTGTCAGCTCAAGTGCTGAGAGTTTGAAGTCCATTACTTAACACGATCGACTAAGACACACTACTTTTTATGTAATTATATTTCATTGTAACATAACCATTTCGTTAGCCTCTCTAATGAGTGGCAATAGGAACCTCTTACGTACAAAAGCGTGCAACTTGGAGAATATACCGATATACCGGAGCACATTAACAAAATGCGCTTCAAAGGTATTACAGGTGTCGATTGTCTTGCAGGTGCATCATCATGACACTCCTCAAGGCGTCTGCTGGTCGACAGGAGATCCTCACGTGACGACCTTTGACCGTCGCTTCTACACGATCTATGCCACAGGACAGTTCACCTACGTTCAGACGACCCGTGGAATTCCAATTGAGGTCCTATAACATGCTAACTATAAGTCTCAGCTTCAACTAACTAAAATGTCTCAACTAATAGATCCTGGCGCAATGTTTTTAAACTAGCAAGAGTTCTGTAACCAAATGTGATGTAATCATCTTGCGGCTCTTACATGTATTCGTAACTCTTTCGCGCTTCAACTTGAAATCTGTATCTCTTGCAATATTTTCCGTGTGTTATGATTCTCACTTCCAGAATTCAATGTACACAACTGATCGCTTTGACGGGCAGACTAGCAATAAATTATGTGTGTTCACGAAGAGACTGTACAATAAAATATGACGAGTAAGGCTCCACATTTGTGTTCAATCTAATTTTCACAATATTTTGCTTGAGGTCGTGTCTTGTGTGGACACAGGACTCAGGTATCTGGCTGATTGGTGTCGTTTTTTTCACAGGTCCAGCTAAGGCACGGACCGTGTGGCCAAGCTGTCAGCTGCGTGTGTGGAGTGGCTGCAAGAGAGAACGACACCATCCTGGTGGCTGACATGTGCACAGACTCACGCCTGCATTTCATCACCCACAGCGATAAGTTACGGGAGGGCGCCAGCATCAAAACTGATGCAAATGGAAGAGTATTTGAGGCAAGTGGAATGCAGAATGACAGTAGGCCTACTTGATAGATTTTAAACAAATTTGGTCTGTTGATTTGCAATCTGTCATGTGCGCCAATGTGTTCACCATTTTGTTCTATTTTTATTAGGGCTGTTCCGAATAATATTTGCTTCCTATTCGCTTCGTAGCCGAATAGTGGACCAAATAGCCGTTCGGTATTCGGCCGAATAGTAGTGGTCCGACCGAATACGAATAGTGGTCACGTGACATCTTTTTCTGCACAAGCAGAGGCTGTATATCGAGCAGACTTACGTAACTCTCTGCTGCTCTGACCACAGTATTGCAGTGTCAGCAGTCTCAATTAGAAGTTTATTAGAAGTAGCTGGATTCCTAGTTTACACAGACTGGCAGGAGGATGGAAAATTACATGTTGTTAACTGACTACTTTTAATTTATGTATTGAACTTATTTAATTGAACCTTTTGCTCACATTTGAAATTTCGAAATTTGCCGGTCAACCTATCTTGTTCACTATTCGTATTCGTATTTGTATTGGGTCGAATAGTTGGCTTAATTATTCGTATTCGGCCGAATAGTAAAAATCACTTATTCTCTACAGCCCTAATTTTAATAACACCGTAATAGCACTACTAATGCAAACGGATGACCTTAAAATTGCAAGTGGTTGTCAAAGGTATCCCTTTATATACAGCAGGTGCACAGTTTTAAGACCATATATATAAATATATATATATATATATATATATCGGTAATGCCAGTCGTCTCACAGTCTACGATTCCAAATGCTTTTCCTGCAACCCACAATCCGTTCCCAAAAGGTATATTTGAAATGGAATATAATATTCTTAATTGCCAACGTTTGCGTAAGATCGATCGGTCATGAAATAGTAAAAGACTGTAACTCATGTAGGCCCAAAGGCTCTCAAAACGTCTGTTCATGAGAATAGTTTTAAAGAAAATATTTAATTGAATATGACAGTCTTTCTACAATTGAATAATATATATAATTTATAGATGTATAATGTCTGTGTGTATAAGATCTCAACTGAACTCTATCTCCCTGTTCATTTTTTATTCAATCCTGCTTTCTTTGTATGTCGGGCTGTTTAGCCCTTCCTCTCTCTAGACTTTCGATCAGTATGTGTACTTTGTTTAGAATTCTGCGCAGCTAGGCGCTACATAAGTGTCTGTCGCTGCATCGGAAGAGCTGAGTAACATGTAGATGACTGGGGTAAACTTTTCAGACGCTAGTGTATAAGAGATTCCGGACAATATGACATGCCTAGACCTTTCTATCTGCTATTCATAGATCAATCTACCAAGCAAGGTCAAGGTCGTGGGCTATGTGGACTTTTGGGGAATTAGTGTCGGAATTTATGTAACATCATCTGAGTATGGAAGAATCGAAGGACTCTGCGGATCACTCGACAATAATCCTGACGACGATCTTAAGATCAAAGGTGGAAACGAGGTCACGGATTCTGTGAGGGATGTCGTTGAGAGTTGGAGGTTTGTATTCATTTGTATAATTATGCTATAGTCAAAAAATCCAAAAGAGTCATGACTCATAAGAAACTTTGTAATTTCTAGCATCATGGCAGATCGTTACTTTTAATATTCTTGTCTATTTATTTAGTCAAAAGGTTCTGTATATCGATTAAATTGACGAACCGTGCAGATCGCCTGCGAGAAACTGCGATATAGGGATAGCTCATTGCCTAGAATAGCGCTTGTCTTAATGCTGAGATATTTCAACAAAATTTCTGAAGCCAGGGACAATAATCACTTCTCCATACACTCAGGAGTCTTTCTTGATCTGTCAAAGGCATTTGACGCTGTTAACCTCAAATTATAATTTCGAAACTGTATTACTATGGGTTAGTAGAAGAGTGTGCCTGGATTGAATTGCAGAGTATTTTAATGGTTGAAAGAAATACGTTTTATATAAAAGACAAGCATCGACTACCTAAGATGTCGAATGTGGTGTCCCACAAATCTCCATTCTGGGTCCACTGCTGTTCGTGATGTATGTGAATGATATCTCGCATTCCTCATCAATTCTCCAGTTCATCATGTTTGTCGACGACACCAATGTATTTTTGCCCAGCAAATGTCTAGCTGAACTAATTGGCCAGCTAAATACTGAGCTTTAGAAGGCATGTGACATTTTTAAAGCAAATAAACTGTCCTTAAACCTTGATAAAATAAGGTATATCTCGTTCTCCCCGAAAGAAATAAAAGCTCCCAAGCATGAGTATAAATTTAGGCCTAAAATCAATATACGTGTAGACAAACAGAGAATAACAAAAGTGGCTTCATTCAAATCTTTAGGGGTACATATGGATGAAATCTTATTAAAAATGTTGGCTAGAACATTGGCACAATCTCTCACCTACGATGTCTCTTGCCACGCTATGCAATAGTATCTCTATGATATTCGCTAATAATTTCTACTTATTCCGTTACAACCTCATAATGTGAGGCTGCAGCGGAATAGGTAGATATATATATTAGCGAGTATCATAGAGAGTATCATATCGTATCATGCCCATATTATGGGCATCTACCTATCGTTCTCGCTTGACTTGTCTAATATGTCTCAAGAAACGTGCCTTGAGAGCCGTATGCAATGCTCCGATGAGAGCACTTACTAAGAATCTATACATTAGTCCAGTGGTTCCCAACCTTTTTCGACTAAGGGCCACTTTTATTTAGTACGAGGACATGAGGGGCCACAGGGTTAAAATAATTATTTTATGCAATAAAGAATACTTATGTATTAGCGACGGTTTATTGACATAGACTAACCTCGTGACTAGAGATGTACTAAAACATATATAATTGTTAAATTGAACTTCAATATAGTACATTTGAAGTCACTTACAGACATCATCAAAATAATTATAACAATTTATAGTAGAAAATAACTATTCTGTCAAATATTCATTTTTTTCAACGTATATTTTTTAAATCTTTTATAGGTCGAGGGCCACTTTTTGAGGCCTGGCGGGTCACTTTTGGCCCGCGGGCCACAGGTTGGGAATCGCTGCATTAGTCTACAAATATTGCCTTTTGAAAATATTCAAAAATTTCAGACTGGACTATTTATGTTGAAGGTTCTTAAGCGCCTAGTACCCGAAAAATGTGACAGGTTATTTTGCACAAACTCTAAAGTACATGACCAGTGACCACTCGTCTCGTTTATCATCTAAGTGGCATCAATATCTTACGCACATGAAATATCAGGCATTGAAGAATTTACGCCCAAATGTAGACCTACTAACCTGCCTCACTATATTACATCAGTTCAAAAACAGACTGAAAATGTGTCTTATATCCACACTAAATAAGAAATTACTTTTTTAAATTGCATAAAATTTGGTGCAAATTGTGTATTGATCACATTGTGACATTGTGACATATCGTAAATGATCTTAGCTTGAAGCATGTGGCACGTATTAGCAATAGAAGTGTTTTTCGTAGTAGAGAACAACTCCATTGTTGCGTGTATTACAACAATGTCAATAACATAAATGTGCATTAAAGAAAGTCATTATAACTTGAAAATACAGAAATAGGCTACTTATCAGGTCAGATTGGTCACTGGATGTATTATAGTATTAGGGAGAACCTATATCAGGCTGTATGCGGAACAAATGTTCGTTTGGGTCCACCCTTTGATACTCTCTGTACTCTACCATTGTGTTATGTATTACTGTCCTGCTGTGGTTAACAATGAAGTTGATTGATTGAATGATTGAAATTGAAGCAACTCCTATTTTCATTTCATGCATGTATTGTTATGTCGGCACTCAGCGCGCCTGACCTTACCTTGCAATGATCTTTGCCTCAACTAACCATGACCTATATTCTTGCCTTCTCTAAGCTTATCTTACATTTTGTTCCTCGACTTTCTTTTATCTGAACCCAGCTTTCGATTATTTACCTCGTCGTTTTCGTTAGCTTACCTTGTATGTAATCTTTGTGCTGCTTAATATGTTAAAGAGTGCCGCTGGGGAAGAGTCTCTTTGACGGCGTCGTTACCAATCTACCTGTGGGTACTGATCCTGCCCTGGATGATAGTTCATCGTTTTGCACCTGTCTGGAAGGTATTTCCAGTTGCCAGAGGTGGATGGTAGATAACAGCTTTCCAAGCGGACCAAATGTCGGAGCAAACAACAACGTCATTCCGAACACTGTTGCTAGATTCTCTGCGAACAACCCAGGTCGCAGAACAGAAGCATTAGGCGACACGTTGATGGCAGATTATATCGACTGGGAATACTATAGTTCGGCGTTCAACTTTAGCAGTCCGGAACCTCTGGTGCTGCCTCAGAATTCTTCTGGGATAACAGAGGAAGAGGCAGGGCTGCATTGTCGTCTTGTGCTCTGGGACGATGACTCTCCTATTAGATCGAAATGCGAGAGTCTGGTATCAACGAGTGACGTCGAAGGAATCATCAACAAATGCATTTTTGATATCCAGGTCAACACTTGGTATTAATTAATATTTTTGCTTGAACTTCTTCAAAGCGCAGTAAACCGTTTGATGCGGTGTTCCTTTTGTAGTAAATTAGACCTAAGGTTTCAATCACTGCCTGGGAAGACACATCCGAGGCCATATGTAAAGAAGACAGTTGATTCCATACCACAGTTCAATTTCTATCAACAATATGATTGTCAGCTAAGTGGGACTGTTTTGGACATTGTACCAGTAGGAAGAGCACCTGCATCTGCGAAATTTGTTGAGTAGTGGACCAGAGAGAGAACGGAACAGCATAGGCCTAATTGTTGGCGTCTGTAATTTGTGAAGATTTTCAGAGTGCTTGAAGGTTGAATTGCTTTGAGTGTTGATGTGATTTGTTTATTCCAGCTGACTGGTGATACGTTTTGGGCCGATGACAAAATTCCTGAAATCCAGAATCTGTGTATTTTCGAAGCGATTACGACTAATATCACAGAAAGCAATTCAACGGTTGAGGAGATAAAATCTTTCGTCCAAGATATGGCAACCCTAGTCTGTCTGCCGCAAAACTGTTCTGGACACGGGACCTGTGAGAATGGTACCTGTATCTGCGAACAAGGTGAGTGTTTGACGAAGGAGAGAAAATGGAGTAGTATGAAAAATTTACTAGTGGCTTATAGTTTGCAATAATGGCTAATAATAATAATAATTATGTTGTTTAAGTGTCAATCGTCTCCACACAATTAAAAATGGTTTTCTCTTATACATTTTTAACAGGTTACGTTGGATCTGACTGTGCCATTTCGGAAGATGCTATTCCAAATATCTTACGAACTTTGGGTCCCTCTTCCTGTGACCTTGACAAATACTCGTGTCGAAAGGTGGATATGGTTACGAAGGACGTGAAATCGCTTCCAACACTTATCTGTAAAGTCGAAGTCACAAAGGTAGACACAATAAAGTTTCAGACTTCACGTAAAGTTCAAGGTTGCATTGTTTTCTCCGGTGCAATAGGTAGGCCTAATCAATGAATTTGTAATTGATGCTTCAATTCATCAGGCAGCCAAGTGACAGTATGATATAGAGTGAAATTAAACTGCGGGCGTTTTAAAGGAGCGTATTAATTTGTCAAACTTCAAAGCTCACCTTTGACCAAGTCCGTGAGAATGTCTATGCAATTTTCACCTAGACTGATTTAATAAGTTTGAGCCGAAATCTTATGAAGGGAAATCTGGTATTTCAGTTTAATCGAAGTCAAAATGAATATCCTCACTAAAGCAATTATTAGATAAAATTCAAGCAAATGAGCAATTAAGTATATGAATGTTTACATTTGTAGGCCTATATAATTTTATATACTCACGTATGTATGGATAGACAGATGTATGTATGTAAATATATGTAGCTGGCTGTTTGTAGTTACGTCTTTTGCAGCCTCATGAAAAGCATCCATTACATAAATGTAATTATGTATTTTTAGAGCGACAACTCTACGCAGTTGTTTAATACTTCGGCCTCAGTGGAAACTATGGATACGTCTTCCTGTAAATTACCGACAGATGAACTACATGGAAGCCTACGTCTCCTTCGATCCAACTCCACTTTAACAACATCTCCACCAGAAGTCGAATACGTAGACTTCTACTCTTTGCCTATGGGAAACCCCGTTCTTCACTACTCAATTTCCATCAGCAACGATGGCATGCTGTTCAGCAACGCCAGTCTTCTCACAGTCTATGATTCCAAATGCTTTTTCTGCAACCTACAATCCTGTTCCCAAAAGGTATATTATAAGAAAAATATAGTATTCTTAATTGCCAACGTTTGCGTGAGATCGGACATGAAAGAGTAAAAGACTGTAACGTATGTAGGCCTATCGGTTCTCAGAAGGTCCGCTCATGAGAATAGTCTTAATAAAAATATTTAATTGAATATGATAATCTTAGTCACTCTCTTTCTACAAATTAATTGAACAGTATATACCTGACCATCTCTGTTTAATTTAATTTAATTCAATATCATACTCTTAGCTTCGCTCTTTTTACAATTTAATTGAATGTGATACTCTTAACCCATCTCTTTCTAAAATTAATAGGTTTCAGTGTTTCGTTTCATTTTTTCCCGTTTCACAGGAAGGAATCTGTTTGATTAATGGCTACTGCTTCGTAAATGGTCAGAGAAATCCTTTCAATCCTGAGTGGCACAGATGCGTTCCTTCAGTATCCACAACTTTGTGGACAATGGCTTCAGGTAAATTGCTGCCGACAGCGTGCATATTATTTGAGAGAAGACTTGAATTCGCTCCGTTAAAGGTCGATATCCTTGTATGCTATAGCAACTCCGAACGCATTATATAATTTATATTGCATAGAATTGTAAAATGTGATGTATTGTATTGCTGTATTGCGTATTAACTTGATATACACGGTGTCACTTTGAGATTTAAGATAAACGTCCAGATGCAATCAGCTTCGATGCAATCATTTTATTTACTGAATACCAGACATTAGCAAGTAAAAACAGGAAGATTGTCGTTCACTGATCAACAGGCGAACTGACAAAGTTCGACATGTTAACTGGACACAAAATGGTAGCGGACAAAATGGTATGAACGAATGGCGCGTATAACAGGGTATTTGGCCAAAGTGGTATTCGATAAAATGGTACAAATAAAATCGTACAGACATAATGGTGCGATTAAAATTGCACCCAGCTTCCCTTTAAGCAATTTTTGTTTCATCATGCAACTTCCATTTCAACAAAGAATGTTTCGCCAATCCAGCTTCTAGTTAAGCAAAAAATAATTGTTCATCTATCCAGCTTCTATTTAGACAGACTCATTTTCGTTCAAAAAACTTATACAAAGGTAAATATTGCAATTAAATGGTATTAAAACGGCCTTTAAGTCAGTGAGTATCATATTTCATTAATTCCTTTCCTCATTCCAACTTATATCTTTGCAATATTTCATTCACACCCGAATATCTGCTTAAGCGCCTTTTCATCGATCCAGCTTTCCGTTTGAATCAAATACAATTTTCATCCGTAGCTATCATTCTCTCTGTCAGCCTACCATTTTATCCGTGCCATTTTATCTCTACCATCTTGTTCAAAATCATTTTGTCTAATACCATTTTGTTCATTCCATTATGTCCGAACCATTTTGTTCGCTAACAATGTTATTCTATATATAACAGAGTCAGCAGAGGAACCCACACGTGACTTTCGAAATGGCGCTTAAGAGATAAGAAGGTCACTATTAGAATAAAAAGGTGACACCACTTTGGCAAAAGGGTTATGTGAACAATTTTGGACGTGTTACATGTTTCGGACTGCTGTCTAAGCTAAAAATTATATTATTATGAACATCTTAGCTTATAGCCTATCATTGATATTTTCAGGAAATTGCACAGTTCATCAGGAATTTGACGTCAAGACAAACGGAGTTTTAGGTAACGTAGAATTATTCCAGAGAGAATTGCGCCTAAATAAAAGTCATGACATTCTGAGAGACAAGATGACGTCTAAGCGGGTGTTGTGTTTATAGTCCGAATGTTCGATAGTCCGAAGATTGCACGGTCCATAGGTACTAAGATTGAGGTTTTAATGGTAGCTGGATTGACGAAAAGAATTATGTTTGGCTAGAGGTTGGATTGCATAATTCTTTTTTCATCCAGCTTCCATTTAGGCATGATTCTTTTCATATCAATCCAGCTCCCAGTTTGACACATTCTTTTCATCAATTAATTCAGCTTCTAGTTAAATTAATGTTGCAGTATAGACTATCGAACCTTCAGACTATCCAGCGAACACCGTACAAAGTACAATGTACATGTATAACCGACCTAGGACATTATTCTCTACAGTCACCATAACTGAATTGAACTCAATACACGAATCTTTTAAGTGAAATTTGTTTCGTTCAAAGTTAGATAGTTAATATTCAGTAGATAATATTAAGCATGCGATCATTCAAGCGGTATTAGAGTTCGTCACACGGCCCAGCAAAACGAATTTTATCAAGAACTGGTTCTGTGGTGAGTAGACACCAAGTTTTCAAACGACGCTCTTACACTTTTGTCAGGCGTGGCTCCGGTCTTCGGCTGTCCCACGTTGGAGGGTCCTGTGGTCGTCAGTCGTACTTGGATTGAGTTTTATTGCGTCATTCCAACAAATGAAACTAGCGACCAGGCGGCCTTCAATGTCACCTTCCTCTTCAACGAAAAGCCGGTTGAAAATGTTCCCTCAGTCGTTGTTCGACCTACTAACCTCAGAGTTACGTTGCACGAGAAATATCTCACTCATAAACTGCTCGGAAAATGGGTATTTATTTCTTACTCATTTATTTTTATTTTTTATTGAGGCGATTTATTAATCTGCGTGTTGTTCTTACTGTGAGTGCTCTGATAAATCAACTACTAAGTAGCTCCAACAACAGGAATAGCAAAGGGAATTCACAAGATGTGCAACTATATTAATTACTGAAGGCAAGGCAAAAAATTTATTTGTAAATTATTTAATACAACCTAAAACAATCCGCTTTTTGCAATCATATCCTGACTTCTTCTTTTCGTTAGGTAAATCGATTGAATAAGAAATTTGATTATTAAATATGCAGGATAAAGAGTGGATGTATAATTTGTTTCCGACGCTTCTTCACCCCCACGGCTACATAGCGCCACATCGGCAGCAATTGAGTCGGTGTTGTTCTTCTCTCTTATGGTGTCACTCTGGGATGCGGAAGCAGGCCGTTCCGTAAGATGGTTTTTGCAATGGAAGTGTTCTTGCGTGATATAAATCTTGGCCTGGTGTCCAATTGTTTCGTGTGCTAGATAAGCTGTCGCGTCTTTTCGTTCTGGTTGAAATCCGCGAATAACGCACGCAGTCAAGCACTTACGAGCGCAAACAGCTACTGGGCTGGTATTGAGGTAGGCCTATACATGATTAATCTTGAATTTGTCTCGCATTGAGTTTTCTTCTCGTGATATAACTGCTGTAGCTGATTAGTTTTCGACTATTAGTCCACCTTCATTAATATTTTAAGGCCTATTGAAATTATTGTTATCATTATTATTGTTATCACTATTATAATCATTATAATTATTTTTATAGTTATAATAATAATAATAATAATAATTATTATTATTATTATTATTATTATTATCATCATCATCATCATCAACAACAACGACGATATTGTTTAATGCATTCATAACACCCGCAAGGCACAGAGAGGCGGTCAAAGGAGAAGATGCACTTAAAGATTTCCAAATTCCTCAAAGCCAATGAGAAATAGCAAGTTTGACCTGTTTTATGAATGAGGGAAGTGGATTTGAGCTACATTCAATAGCCTTACAGAGAAAGAGAAAGAAAGAAAGAGAGAGAGAAACACAGAGAAAGAGAGTGAGACCCGCGATGCATTTTGTGCTATTGCACTACACAGAGTCACATTACCCTGTACGACATCAAATTAGGATGGATACTAGAAACAGATCATAACAAGTTTATATTATATCATTTTTATTGAATTACATTTTTCATATTGCATTATACTGGCATCGTATTGCTCTCATAAATTTGAATTAGCGTGTACATACACTGCACTAGAAATAGTTTCGCGGTATTCTATATTGGCCGTTAGCATTATTTCAGCTTTATGCCTACATGTCCGACGCTACATGTCGGACAAGCATCGCGCTTTCGCTGTTGTTGAATTCGTTGAGGATCAAATAGTGATTTTGTAAACAGCTATGCTTGCTTTATTTCTAATTGCTGGAAAGGTTTCGTCTAGCATGTTATCGGTGTACGAGGGAGATACAAAGCCAGCAGTTCTCACTCTCAAATCCACGATTCCAATCACGTGCAGCCAAAGAGACGGCGACCGTGTAGATTCCTGTGCCCTTACTCTGAAGCTCTCGACATCCGACAACATTTTGGTCAGACACAACTACGGACGTGAATGT
The DNA here is from genome assembly GCA_959347315.1 of Bimastos eiseni. Classification (NCBI taxonomy): domain Eukaryota; kingdom Metazoa; phylum Annelida; class Clitellata; order Crassiclitellata; family Lumbricidae; genus Bimastos; species Bimastos eiseni. Next base: position 40,429,644 of record OY365810.1, read on the forward strand.
ATTATGACTCTTACGGAGAAAGACTGGAGGGATGGAGAAAAGAAAGCCTATAGACTGGAAGAGAAGATTGAGATCTTTGCAAAGATTGACTCCTTTATGACTGGTCCGCGATGGAATAGTCTAACGATTGATATCGATACTCTTCCGGACAAGGTCACCGCAGATGGACAGAGCTATAAGAACCTGTGGAGTAGACACAGCCTTCCTGAAATTGGGGTAATTGATCCATTCCAAGTAACATCACGATTTAGCAAAGGCAGGAAACATAACAGCGTTTGACAATCACACAAAATATAATATAATAGACCCGATAGGCCTAATTAATCAGAGGTGTCTTATTACATCTAGGTTGTGGATACTTAACATCATAGACAAAGAGACAGTACTTCTTAATGCAATTGCATTTCATTGTAACATAGCATTTCGTCATCATCTCAATAGGAACCTGGTATCTGAAAAAGTGTGCAACGTTGAGAATGTATCGGAGTACAATTAACATAATGCGCTACAAGTCTACTGCAGGTATCCGATCTCGTCACAGGTGCATCACCATGACACTCCTCAAGGCGTCTGCTGGTCGACAGGAGATCCTCACGTGACGACCTTTGACCGTCTTTTCTACACGATCTATGCCACAGGACAGTTCACCTACGTTCAGACGACCCGTGGAAATCCAATTGAGGTTACATGATCTGCTGCGTTTAAGACTCGGTTTAAACTAACTTGTTGTCTCAATAAGCAATGTCTGGCGTAATGTTTTTGAACTAGCCCTACAAAGATTTCTGTAACCCAATGTCATGTAATCATTTGACGGCTCATATTCGTGAATCTGAAAATCTATCTCTTACAGGTTTTTATAGTCTTTTTTGATTCCAACCTCACTGATTCAAAGCGCACAACTGAACTCTCTGACGAAAACAGTGTCAATATAATTGTATTGGTCTTAATACAAATAAAATAAATGCAAGATATGTTATATGAATTAATAATAGACCAAATGGACCATGTGACCTTTTAGTAATAAATAACAAGGAAAGATGCATAAGGTTCGATGGCGTCCTTGTTAAGACTCATCTGCTCTAGAAATTGAAATCTTTGATTCAAGATTCAGTGCGAGCAATTGAACCCTTTAAAATTGTCAAAATAAGTGCCATGCAATATATGTGCATAATATATGATATAGCATGATGACAAAGGCTACATGTCAACTATAATTATTTGCAGTAACTAGACAGAGTTTGTTTAATTTAAATTTCACAATATTATGTCCCTTGAGTGCATCGAGAATTCATTATCTGAACACAGGACACAGTACACAAGTATCTGGCTGATTGATGTCGTTTATCTCACAGGTCCAGTTAAGGCACGTACCGTGTGGCCAAGCTGTCAGCTGCGTATGTGGAGTGGCAGCAAGAGAGAACAACGTCATCCTAGTAGCCGACATGTGTGCAGATTCACGCCTACATTTCATCACCCACAGCGATAAGTTACCGAAGGGCGCCAGCATCAAAACTGATGAAAATGGAAGAGTATTCGAGGCAAGTGGAATGCAGATTGGTAGTACTTGACAGATCGCAAAATAATTTGGTCTGTTGATTTGCAATATGTAATGTCCGCCAATGTGTTCACTATCCTGTTCTATTTTAATATTACTAAAAACCTTAATAGCACTACTAATGCCAGCGGACGATTTTAAAATTGCACGTGGTTGTTAAACGTATCCCTTTATGTACATTAGGTGTACAGTTTTCAGATCACCTGGGAAAAATGCATGCCTTGCAGAGCGTTCATGATAATTACACATGTGTCAGATTGTCGTGTACATATACATGTATATAACTAGCTGGGGCACCCGGTGCCCGGGTAAAGGCAGGTTTTGGCCCTGGCGAGGAGGAAGTCAGCGGCTGCCCTTTACTGGGTGTCCGAGCTTTACTGGATGTCCGAGTTGTTCCCCGAGCGAACGGTGAAGGTTTCGAGTGAATAGCTGTTACAATGTGCAAATGCATAGATGGAGAGACAGACACATACATAGAATCTCGATATACATGTAAATAAATAGTATTTATAGCACATACCCACGTGACCGCTTATGCAATCGTTACTGTATGCCTGGTACGTGTGCGATATGTCGCTGGTGACACGATCTTGAGAAGGAAACTTTGCCTGTATGGGTGTGTGTGAGTGGTGCGCCGTAGGGTTTTGGCACTGGAGAACAAGAAGAGAGCGGCTGCGGGATTCAGGAATTCTTCTACTGCGCGTCCCAGGTGTTCCCCGAGCCAACGGCGAAGGTTTCTAGTCAATAGCTGTAAAACTGTGGAAATGCATCGACGGACAGAATGACACAGAAAGCTTTCTTTACTTATAAGATGTCTGTGTGTATAAGATCTCTGTTCATCACACCCAAACTATGTCTACAGGTTTGCGCCCTGCTCATCTTATATTCAATCCTGCTTTTTAGTCTTTCGGGCTGTTTACAGTGTTTAACCCTTCTTCAATGTTGACTTTCGACCAATATGTGTACTTCGTCTGGAATTTCTGCGCAGCTGCAATAACGATATATGCGCTACATAAGTGTTTGTCGCTCCATTGGAACAGATGAGTAACATGTACATTGCTGGGATAAACTTTTCAGACGCTAATGTATAAGATAGATAAGAGAATATGACATGCCTAGACCTTTCTATCTGCTGTTCATAGATCAATCTACCAAGCAAGGTCAAGGTCGTGGGCTATGTGGACTTTTGGGGAATTAGTGTCGGAATTTATGTTACATCATCTGAGTATGGAAGGACCGAAGGACTCTGCGGATCACTCGACAATAATCATGACGACGATCTTAAGGTCAAAGGTGGAAATAAGGTCACGTATTCTGTGAGGGATGTCGTTGAGAGTTGGAGGTTTGTGTTCATTTGCATAATTATGTTATTTTCAAAAAATGCAAAAGAGACTTAAGAAACTTTATGATTGTAGTCATTGTAGCAGATCTTTACTTTTGATATCCTTGTCTATTTATTTAGTCAAAAGGTTATGCATATCGATTAAATTGACGAACCGTGCACACTGCCTGCCAGAAGCTATGCTAAAAATTAATAGTTATAGAACAGTGTTTGTCTTAGTGATGAGATAGACCTATACTTCAACTTGAAACAACTCATATTTTCTTTTCATGCATGTAATATTGTGTCGGAATTGTGCGCACACGACTTTCCTTACAACGATCTTTGCCTCAAACTCGCCTTTACTTAAATTCTTGACTTCTCTTTTTTTGCGTTAAATTTTGTTCCTCGACATTGTTTTATCTGAACCTTATTTCGCACGCGATTTTTGTGGTGCTTAATATGTTAAAGAGTGCCGTTGGGGAAGAGTCTCTTTGACGGCGTCGTTACCAATCTACCTGTGGGCAATGATGTTACGCTGGATGATGATTCGTCGTTTTGCACCTGTCTGGAAGGTATTTCCAGTTGCCAGAGGTGGATGGTAGATAACAGCTTTCCAAGCGGACCTAACGTGGGAGCAAACAACAACGTCATTCCAAAAACTGTTGTTAGATTTTCTTCGAACAACCCAGGTCGCAGAAGACGAGCATTAAGTGGTGGCAAATCGATAACCGATAACACCGACTGGGAATATGATAGTTCGGCGTTCAATTTTACCAGCCCGGAACCTCTGGTGCGGCCTCAGAATTCTTCTGAGATAACAGAGGAAGAGGCAAGGTTGCATTGTCAGCGGGTGCTCTGGGATGAAGAGTCTCCTGTCAGATCGAAATGCGAGAGTCTGGTATCAACGAGTGACGTCGAAGGAATCATCAACAAATGTATTTTTGATATTAAGGTATGATCTGCGTATTTGTTATTAATTGATATTTTGCTTGAGATATTCTTCATAGCGCAAAAAATAATTAGACGCTTTGTTCAAATTATTAAGTAAATTGCCTCTGAGTTGTCAATTACTTCATGGATAGACCCGTCCGAAGTCATATGCTAGATACACAGTGGATTCCAAACGACAGTTCCATTTCTATCAACAACAGGATTGACAGCTGACAGATGTCTGTTGTGGAACTGTTTTGGACATCAAGAAGAGCACCTGCTTCTGCGACATTTGTTGAGTGATCGACCAGTGAGAGAGAGGAACAGCATAATTGTTGGCGTCTATAATTTGTGAAGATTTTCAGAATGCTTGAAGGTTGTTTTGTTCTGAATGTTGACGTGACTGTGTGTTCTTAGATGACTGGTGATAAATCTTGGGCAGATGATAAAATTCCGGAAATCCAGAATCTGTGTATTTTTGAGGCGATTACGGTTAACATCACAGAAAAGAATATATCAATTGAAACGATAGCATCTTTCGTCAAAGAGATGACATCTCTCGTCTGTCTGCCGCAGAACTGTTCTGGACATGGCAACTGTGCGAATGGTACCTGCATATGCGAATTAGGTGAGTTGTTGACCAAGAAGAGAAAAAGACATAGGCATCAGAAGCTGTATGAAAACATTAACACTAGTACACTAGAAACACTGGAAAAAATTTTGATCTCGGTTCAATGTAGGCCTATTTGTGATTGCAGAGATATGATTTGAAGGACTATTGCATGATATATAACGGTAGGTTCACCTTAACACTTAAGATATGCAGCAAGGAGATGGAGTTATCCAAAGGAAAATAAATTATTAATATACATTTTTGCAGTTTTAATGCGTTACTCATTGAATTTAGAACATGTTACTTGCTATTACAGTTTTAGCAGCAAATTTGTTCTCACATGTGTGAGTGAAATTTGTTTTCACTTAAGAGCTTTTTCTCATACATTGTCAACAGGTTACGTTGGATCTGACTGTGCCCTTTCTGAAAATGCCGTTCCAAAAATTGTACGGACGTTGGGTCCCTCATCCTGTGACATTGAAAGATACCCGTGTGATAAGGTGGAAATATTAACGAAGGACGTGAAGTCGCTACCAAAGCTTACCTGTAAAGTCGAAGTCACAAAGGTATCCAATCTGGGCATAGGCCCTATTAGAAATTCATCGGATGCAATAGGTAGACTTCATTAATTTCTGCTTAATTTCCGTTTCAATTAATTCATTAGGTATCCAAGTAGCAGTACAATACAAAGCGATATTTCACTGACTGCGGGTGTTTAAATGAAAGCTTTGATTTATTCAAAGCTGACTTTTGACCAGGTTAGGTGAATGTACCAATGCAAGCTTGTACTAATGAGAGATTATAGTGAGCGCGCTCTGAAGAACGAAAGCTTGAATTTCTGTTATCTCGAGGTCGCACAGACTAGCCTCACTAGAGCGTTCACTAGATAACATCTGAGCAAGCCAGCATTATGTATGTATGCGCAGTGGTTTAATTCAACCGTATCTCGCTGGATCTGAGATCCGGAACCTCGGATTTGAGATCCACCACCTCAAGCACGAGACCTGCCACTCAATAGATGAGATTCACCACCTAAAATTTCCTAAATGCATGCTTTCTTTCAATACTCAACCTTACACGCCTTATGCTTATCGAATGGCAAATAGCGATTATTTATGAAAGACAGATTCGTCACTTAGCCTGACGTAGGCTTAAGTTTTTAATTTTGAAATATGTGGAGATCCGGTTCCTCTTATGAGTCATTTAACCACTGTGTATGTCTATATGTATGCATGTGTAATTTGAGTATGCATGCATGGATGTATCTATGGGTGTACAAGTGTGGGGGCAATGAGTAGAAGGCAACGGATTCGTCATCTGGTGTATGCTTGTGTGTATGTACATTTATATTGCTATTTGTAACTGTACGTCTTTTAGAGCCTCATGAAAGCGCATCCATAATATTATGTTTTGTAGAGCGACAACTCTACGCTGTCGTTTAATACTTCGGCCTCAGTGGAAACTATGAATACGTCTTCCTGTAAGTTACCGACGGATGAACTACTTGGAAGTTTACGACTTCTTCCACTGAACTCTGCTCCTACGACATCTTCGCCAGAAGACAAACCCGTTGACTTCTACTCCCTGCCTTTGGGAAGCCCCGTTCTTCATTACTCCATTTCCATCAGTAACAATGGCAGACGTTTCAGCAACGTTCGTCTTCTCACAGTCTACGATTCCAAGTGCTTCTCCTGCAACCTACACTCCTGCTCGCAAAAGGTATATTTTAAGAGGAATATAATTCTAATTATGTTACACTCTAAGATGTCAACTCTTGCGTGAAATTTGATGAAAGAACCCCTTCGTTTTGGCTCTCAAAAGATCCGCTTATGCGAATGTTAGTAAGAAAAATATTTCATTGAACATGATACTCTTAGCCTCTCTCTGTCTTCAATATCACTCCATATGCTACTATTTACCTTCCTCTTTCTGCAATTTAAAGGATTTCTTTGTTTATTTTTACTTTTGCTTTTGTTATACAGGAAGGAACCTGTCTGATAAACGGCTACTGTTTCATAAATGGTCAGGTGAATCCTTTCAATCTCGAGTGGTACAGATGTGATCCTTCCGTATCCACAACGTTATGGACAAAGGTTCCAGGTAGCTTGCTGGTGACATAATACATATTTATAATGGATGACTTGTATTAGTTCAGAGAGATGTTGTATTGTTTGTTTTATTTCAAATAACTGTGCACAATATATTGTGTTGTATTGCTGTATTGCTTCTTAACCTGATATACACAATGTCACCTAAGGATTTAAAATAATCGTCCAAATGCAGTTATCTATGATTATGTTCTATAATGCTAAAATTTTATTTCATAAACACTGCATTAATATATCAGCCTGGCAATTATTGCCTTAGTGGATCGATAGGCCTAAGGGTCTTTGGAATGACATCGACGGTTATAGTTAGTCGTCCGTGGATTCTCGAGCCGTCGATTGCCAAGCGACCAATACATGTGCTACTTGTAATCGAGGGTTCGCGAAATACAACAATGATTGACTACCAGGGCTGGAGCTTCACACCATCGGAGAAGAGATTGTAGCTATACTTTACACTTGGAATTTTATCTGTTTATTATTTATAATAATTTTCCTGCGAAGCAGCATGGACACGTTGTTAAGAGAGCGGCTATTCTTCTATGGATATCTCTTAAATGCATGCATGGCATGTGCTCTAATCACTATTAAGTACATAAAGCCTACTAGGCCTATACATATTATGATAATTATTGTGTAATTGTGCATTTCAGATGTAACCGTCATCGTGGTTGCCATATTAACCGTGATCGCTGTCATTCTGACTGTCATCGCCGTCTACTTTATAATAAGGCGAAAGTAACCGATCACGCGATCTAAAATGGAGGCGTCGATGATGAAGCACGGACCTATTTGTGCAGACGATGCGAATGTATAACTGCAACTCTGCTACAAGTGACTCTGACATCAGTTGGAAAAATTCTAGCATCGCTTAGAATGACTCTATAACCGATTAGAATAATGCTAGCATCGGTTTATGTAAATTAAACATCAGTTTTAATGATTTTTACATAGGTTAGAATAATTCTTGCATCGCCCAACGCTGCCAGATTTAGTGCTACGAGCAACCAACAGATCAACGCAGATGTGTATCGAAGATTCGTCTATTTTTTTAAAATATGTAATCTTTAATCATAGCAGCAATTTCTAACATGATATTGAAAAGCGTAACGAATATTTTATTGTAATGCGCCAAAGTTGCACGAAGCTGATGTTGCTTCTGAAAACAGATAATTATGAAAGCCGAGCAATGCGCAACGGAGGGACATTCGTCATTGCTTTGACTTATTAGAAAAGTTGATAATGTTTCCTCCTTTCTAATTTCCGCTACGCTTAATCTGTTCCGAGATACATACGTTTGTCCTTTGCAGAAATGAGCAAATTATCTACATGTTTGCCATTGTTACTAGTAACGCTATGACGTGTCTGTGCTTAATCCATAAGGCCTCAACCGATGACGCTTCTAAACCAAATAGTAAAGAGATCAATATGATTGACGGTTAATCCTCTAAGATAAAGATGCAGCCTGTCGTGAATAAGTAATTTAAAAATGTTAGTTTAAAGCTGTGATCGAAATAATAGATACAAAACTTTCTGACCAAAGCTAGGTTCAATATTTCCATCGAGCTCGTTCATCCAGAGATTGACCAATAAAACTATGGCCTACGGCTGTACATAGGCTACAAGTACATGTACGAGCGTTTAGACTTCAGAGTGTTCGCCCGTCGTGTAAACGGTTCGAGCATTTTCTGACACAGGAGCAAGTCCTACACTCTGCCACCACTGCTTAGTCGCTACAAGATAGTAAAACTCCCTCTGACGCAACGAAACTCCACTGCTATGAATTGTTTCAATTCCTCATGAAATTTCCTTCTAATTTCTGGCAGCTGTTTTCAGCGTTGTCCTTCGTCGTCCATTTGACACATCTAAGTGGGTATCATTTTTACATTCTCCAGCGATGTCATTTGATGATGAGGCGTGAAGGGAATTATAGAATGAGTGTACTTTTGGTAGTGGCACAAAACACGACTCCGTCCATCAGTTTTGCTCTTTGAAATACACACCATAGTACAAATATGCATACGTGCACTGCACATATACAGATTACAAGCACACATTCGTACACACGTGCGAGCAAACCTACAGCCATTCGTACATCTACACGTAGGCCTACATGTACGTATGCCGAATCATCAACTCAATAGGTAATACTACGTGAACGAAAAGTTTGAGCTCAGTAGGCCTAACTGAGATAATGCCAATGTGGCACATGAAAATGCTAGTAAACCTAAGTTTACATTTGCTAGTCTCAAAGTTTTCATGCAACAGTAGGCTAGCGTTCATCTATAAGCAGTTTGTTGTAAAGGGTAATTGGATACCGATAAGAAGGAGAGTTTGGTAGTTGATTTTAGACAGATGTACAGCGGGTGCTTATGTTCACCGTGATTTTTTTTATCACATTAACCATAGTCTAAAGTCCTAATTTACTTGTTCAGGCTTTGAGATCATGGAATTCGGTCACCAGATTGATATGTGAGTTTCGTTTTCTGTAAGTGTGGAAGCCTCAAGACTAGAGTTTATATAAAACCCGGTTATTTGTCAGTTGTATGGTTTACTGTAGAACATTAGCTGAGCTAGTTTGACCCCGATGTAAATGATAATCCCTGATGATAGTAGGAAGAATCAGTTAAAACAGTACAGTCTTCAAAAAATCTAAGAGTTATTACTTTGATTAGCAAAAAATATTTGAATGTTGTATCTTGTATCATTTGGCAGATGATCGATGGAACTCTGTTTTAGCTCTATCAACATAAGATTCTAGCAATACACAGTAATGGCTCTTTACCTCTCCATCTCTATTATCTCTCTCTCTCTCTCTCTCTCTCTCTCTCTCTCTCTCTCTCTCTCTCTCTCTCTCTCACTATGTAAATACATGCATAAACATAATATGAAGACATGCATAAACATGATATTATATTTTCATACATAAAATGCAATTATCATAACTAAAACAGAACATTTGCTAGCACATAGGAACGCTTCATTTAACTGCTTTTATGGTATACCGTATTTTATGGTATTAGCAATCGCAAGTTTCTATAGCTGATATTTCACGATTTCTTTTCATTTGGATGAATGAATGAAATTACCCAGTGTTGTCTTCATCTGTTTAGAAACTGGTACATCTGATTTGAACTAAAATGTTTTTTAACCATGAGATGTAACAAATAACCCCAACATTAAGCTTGTCTTACCTTAACTTAATTCACAGTGTCTTTCGTTTTTATTTTACCCGTCCCTAACTCAATTGGGCTAGGCCTAAGCATCATAGTCTTAAATCAACTTAACAAGATAGTGTAATCTAACTTCCATGCCACTACCTTATTTAAAACCAGACAAATCAAGCGTTACATTACAATACTTTACCAACCCATATGTCTATTATTGTCCTGGGAAATCTTACTCGCATTTAAAAAATATGACTGAATTTGCATTTTTTTTAGAAACACAAGACGTCCGATTGTTCAGCGTTGGAAAATCCGCTGCCTGATAGACTAACGGGGATTGCTAATGTATATAATATTTCATCGGTGAACTGTTCAGCGGTTAACTCGATGTCTGATCGCAGCAGACACTACAGCGCAAACAATTGTGTTTTGCAACCCAACGGTGGTTCTGAATTGACGAATGCTCTATATTTACATGCCACTGTTACTAGCGAACGAGCTTTGTGTGTCGTTGTAACACGCTCACTGTTCGCCTTCTTATTCAAATTACATATCCACCAGAGGCTGTCTATTTTTGTGTGATGATGACGATGATGACAATGATGATGATGACGATGACGACGACGACAGCGATGACGATGACGACGGCGACGGCGACGACGATGATGATTAGGATGATCGGGATGATCAAGGTGATGGAGATGAGTCGTCTGCCTGAAGGCAGGTTCATTCGGCTCAACGCCACCCGTGGATGAGATGAGTGTTGGTTTCCAGCTGCCTTTCTCACAGCAATCTGTCCACAAAGACCTAATGTGGATTCGAACCTGCGACCCTTCGGTTGCAAGACACAGAACATACCGCTACGGCACCGCGTCCCATCCTTGTTTCATCATATAGAGTCGCAAATTTATCAAGAATAAGATTACAAGTTTATGATTTTAATGCACAAAGCTGCAGCACTTTTATGAGGCAATATATATTCATGTGGGTCATATAGTGTGACTTAATACGAGATAATGCGAATATACAGGAACATCTATAATTGCAGCCTGCACATTAATAAGGGTACATATAAATGCTCACAATTGCATTACATAAAGATATGCACGTATTTGCAGACATTTTCTGCCAGTTAAGTCGTGTCTGGCTGACGTTGAGTTAAATAGACAGCTTGGATAATAGGAACGTTTTGGGAACATTAATTTCACAGTGGTTTGCTTTACATGCCACCTGTATCAACAGATAATCTCCCATGGGATGTCAGGGTCTGAGTTCATGGTCTGTGACTCGATATAACTCCGGTAAAATCCAAACACAAAAGAGGAAGTAGGCTATCCATGGACCCTGCAGGGATATCCTGATGGCTGGAAAAAACGGAAGACCTTGGCACGTGATAATCATTTTTCAGAAATAACAGCTGCTGCTTTATTCAACGGATCTGGTGCAACATTGTCAGTTTCTGCACAGATTGTGAATGTTTTGTTGCATTAGCAGGGCACCTACGTAGCAGGGTAAGAGGCTGTTTGTGTCGGATTGCAAAGTTATACTCATGGAGACATAACGTACTGATGCGACTGGATTAAATTTTGGTGTAGCGAATAATAATTAAAAATAAGGTTTGTACTTCTGATAAATCTGTTATCCGATCCTTTTATTTTGCAGAATAGAATGTCATATCGTGAAAGAACATACTGAATAAAAAATTAATAATTTTTCAGATTAACAATCTCTGCAACAGCTGTAATTAGCATTATTGCAATCAACATTGATAATGATTAACAGAAGCGATAATAAATGCTTACGAAAATACCTCCGTGAATATTGTTGCAATTTCAGTATTTTAAATTGTCATTTGAAATTCATATGGCGCCAATTCCAGAGAAAACCGACCATGGCGCTCTCTACGCCATCCTGTACTTTGTTCTAATAAAAATATTATGTTTATGCATCACTCAGATGAAGGTTTTCTCGTTGGTTCTGATCCTGGTTCTGCCAGAATATATCGGAGCCTTGAAGGACCCAGTTATTCCGAAAGGACTGTTCTATCCCTTCGGTGTGGATGTTGGAGATATAGTGCAAACTCCTGGAGACGATCTCTGGAGCAAAGTGGAAACCGATGCCAACTTTCCTTTCTTCAGTGCCTCACATAGGAGACTATTTGTGAGTTTGTACAATTCTAGTGGTACCTGCATTTGCTTAGCATTAATAATGCCGGTGACCCATTGTCATTAAAGACAAATGCGTCCTAAAGGGTCACCGTCGTATCAGTTTCTTGTTCACTGAAATTCAGCTGACCTTCGAGGCGTTGTAAAACTGTAACGTTCTAATGTGGGCCTACCACTTGGAATGGACTTCCTCTGGACTTCCGACTTTTACATAGAATCTCCTCATATTATTTATATTCTTCTCTTAAATTGTCCTCTTTGACAGTGGTTGGACTAGGAGCACTTCTGAGTAGATTTCTTGAAGATGCTCTGTATCAAGTTTCATTGATTGATTGTTGAGTAATTAATTGATTTATTCGTTGATTGATTAATACAAGAATCATTGCCATGGTCGACGGTCGTGCATCGTACGCCGATCTGAAGACGTTGCAATTCGCTATCTGCTGTGTAGGCATATATTTATCGGATAAAATAACCATAACAACGATTGCCTTACATGAAGACACATGTTGCGATACTCAACTGCATATTTTATAAGTTTAATTAATTGTGTAAATTGCATACGTAAAGCTGATCTACTGTGGATTATACCATATTATGTGCTTTGGTTTTCTTTATCTTATTCTCGTGTCTGACATTTGGTGACTGCTTCTGCCTTACTTTAGCATAATTAAGGTGTTCATAATCTCCGCTGCCTTAACTCCACTCCTTCGTCTCCCCTCCCCTCCCCTCCCCGACTCGATTCTTTGCCGACTCTTTTGCATCTTTAATTACTGACAAAGTTTCTATCTTACGTCTCTCATTACAGACTCATATATTAACCAACCTTTACGCAGACTGACTCTCTCCTACAAGTGACTGCCATCTCATTTTCAATAAACTACCTTGCTTGCACCATGCGGACCTGAACTTGAGGTGCAATTTGCTCAATGCATTATTTTAATCTGTATTGCCTCCAACGTGTGTTTCAATTGATACTGTGCCAAATACAAATTATATTTTTAGTAGATATTCGTCACTGATATCGTCTAAACGTCCTTTCTAGGTGAACTCCAATGGTGTGATATCGTTTCTTGAGCCAATGATAACTTATACACCGCATGCGTTCCCCGTAGAAAATCGAATGATAACTCCCTATTGGTCTGATATCGATACGGGAAATAATAACGGGCGAATCTACTACAGACAATCGACAGGCAAGGATGAACATATTTTCAATCGACTATTAATGATATATTTATTTATTCGTGAACCAATAGACATGGATACAGACTCATTATTTCATTATTATTATACGTATGAGTCAATCAGTTTCTAGTCTCACTATTATTAATATTATTACTATTATTATTATTATTATTATTATTATTATTATTTTTATCATATTTTATTCGTAAACCAACGGACATGGATACAGGCTCATTAGTTCGTTATCGAATACGTTGGAGTCAATCAGTTTCTGGTCTCACTATAGTTCCATTCAGAGTCTGTAGTAATAGTAATAGTAGGGGAAGTAGTAGTAGTAGTAGAAGGAGGAGGAGTAGTAGTAGTAGGTGGAGTAGTAGTAGAACTAACACAGAGTTTCCGATTTGGAGTGTGACGGACAGACGCTGAAGGAGATTACTGGTCTCGCGCTGGTCGCTGGTCGCCTGTTGTTGTTATTATTATTATTACTACTAAAAATGAGTCGTTACATTATTGCTTTGCATTTATTTTTGAAAAGATGCAATACTGTTGAATCGAGCGACGGATGATGTGCGCATGGCGTTCAGGTCAAAAGGACTTCACTTCTTCAAAGCCAAATGGATCTTCATTGCTACCTGGCACAATGTCACCTACTGCGGAGGAAATAGAACTACCCCGGTAAGTCGTCATTGGTAAAAATTATATCTGAATTACATCTGCACCGATAGTTACTCTTAATGTTATTATTAATATTACTATTATTATTATTATTATTATTATTATTATTATTATTGTGTGGAGGGTCAGGTCTCGTTTTCTGGGGTCAACGGAAAGGTGTCCATGAAAGCGACTAGGTTGTAGCGTTGGATGCAAACAGAAATGCGCTGAAAAAGAAAGGTCGTCTCACGTCAGTCGCCACTTATAAAAGAAATCCAGCTACCGATTTCGCTGATGAAATCCAACGCCGAGGGTTTGAACCGGCCCATTGTCTCAATAGCGAGCGATTGGAAATCATAGGAGGCAGGTAGTCCGCCGTATTTTAGAGTTTTGCGGTCTGCCGCAAATTATTATTATTATTATTATTTTTATTATTATTGCTATTATTTTGTTTATTATTATTATTATTATTATTATTATTATTATTATTATTATTATTATTATTATTACTATTTTTTCCCAAGGTACATATGATCCCTCGGGATGGAAAAAATTAGGGGGGCATTGTTCTGGTATGGCTTGTCTTCGCAGATGGTTTTATTGGTAGAAAAAGTGCTAAGAAAAGTGAATGCGTTGAAGCGCTGGATAGTCATTGACAAGCGCTGGTAGAGGAAGGTGGTCTCGCTCCTGTCGCCTGATACCTGGACAAGCCGGTGGCCAATGAGATTGATCAGTGCTAGGCCATCCTGGTTGACAGGACCCAGAGTCTCGAAGACCAATGGCACAAAGCAGTTTGATGACAAAATAGCGGTGTATTGTGTTTTTCTGTCTGCTGCGATCTCAGCAGCAGCACCTGCATCCTCAGCTGATCTGGTGCGATATGACTCTGCTAGGGTGTCGATGACAGTGGCATCCCAGGAAAGGCATTTGACATCTTCCCAAGGAATTAGTCACACCATCCGGACGTCTCACATCAGACCTAGCAAGTCCTCAAGGTTCCTTTGGGGCCGGGAAACCAGCCTTGATCAGACCACGACAAACAATATCGTTTAGCATGGCGTGTCTGGCAGTGCGACCCGGCCCAAGGTTGCATGACATGTCATGTGAGCCATCATCTTGGACCATTGTTCCTCAAGGGCACTCATGAGGACCACATAGCTCAACCCCAAGACGCATTTCGCAATACGGTCAGCCTCATCATTCAGCCGCAGTCCGCAAGCGCTTATGGGGAGTGCTTGGAGTCAGTCACCCTCATGTGGGGAGGCGACTGCTCTCAGCCTGGCCTGGTGGTAATTAGTTGTTATGGAGGCCTCCAAAGCAACTAGGTCTTTCAGAATGAGAGGGCGATCCCAGACACATTGCTTATGGGACAGATTTTCTTCAGGATGTGGACAATTCGACTCAGACTCGACTCGACTCAGACAGCCATTGTTCATGAGCCATTGCAAGAGAGTGATCCTGGGGCGCATCACAGTTGGACAATTTGGAGGCCTGCAAAGAAGCTGTGCCTGCGGCTGAAGCCAGAAAGGTAGGTAATGCCAGCGAGGATACACGACGGATGCGAAGACCTTCATCTCTTTTGGGTAAAGTGGCTTGAAGCCAGTTAGTATCAGCAATGGCCAGGTTAAGGATCTTTACTAGACCAATGCGCATAATCTGGTCAAACTGGAGTATGCATGGAAAACAGCGAAGGGTATGGAGGAGAGTAGGTGAACTGAGGGAGCTGCGAAACAAAATTAGAGCGTCGTGTTTAGCAATTGACGACAATCGAGGAGTGCCAAGTGAAAGCTCTGTACAGGCCATCTCGAGAGCAGCAACAAGAGCTCTGCCATCCGATAGAGATGTGCTCCAAGGAGGCATGCATCACAAGAGGATGTAATGGTGAAACTGTCCGATAGTTAGGGCAGTTCGACTATTATTATTATTATTATTATTATTACACAAAAAATTGTGAATTTCTTATATTGTTGTCACATTTTTCATAATCGTCTTCGTTCCCAATAAGCGTTGTAAGATAAGATAAACAAAGAAACGATTGCCTTGAAATTAAAAATCAATCATGATTCGTTCGTTTAAGATCAACAGTTTTCAAGTGGTGTTGATAACAGACGAAAAGCATTCAATTGCAATGTTCAACTATGGATGGCTAAGTTGGACAACGGGGAAAATGGGTGGAGGAAATCCGGCAACTGGACTTGGAGGAATAGCCGCACAAGTACTTTCATTAGTTATTTTAATTGTTATTTTAAATGCGTATTTATATTGCGCCTCTTGATAATGCTCGCAATACAAGACCGCGATTGAATTAATTACATTCCGGTCGCGACTGAGGCAAAGACAGGAAAAGAAGCTGGTTGCGAAGATTGAATGGAAGCCTGTTCATGAGTCAAAAAATGTTTGTCCATTATAGGATTACAATGTCTTAACATATTTCTAAAATGAAACGCATCGGTCAAATTTAGTAGACGCCCGTCGTTGAATGGCTAAGCCATTCTCACTTTAAGAATCGTTTAATTGTTGTTGCGTAGTCTCAAATTCTGGTCGCTCACAATCAGCTTCAACGTTTGTGGAATTTTTCCCGGATGTCACTTTATCCGTTGTACAAAAAAGGAACGCTTTGACTATGGTGAATTTAAAATGAATAGGCCTACGCATCTCAGTATTTGACATTAGCCAACGGTTTTAACAGTCACCTCAACATTTTACGAGAAGGGTTTCCATATAAAAAATTATCTCAATGTTTGACCTTTGCTTAAAACTGGGATTAATATGGAAGGGATGTGAAGCCGTCGGAAATTGTGTCATCGACCTAGATTATGTATGTGTGATTCTGATTTTATATCCGGGACGCTTGCAGCATTTATCAGAAGTCACGTTCATAAAATAATAACGACTAAATAAAGAAAACTTTGAATACAAATAAAACAAAGAATTTTATAACTGGAGTTACGTAGATGCAGATGAACTTTTCTGTGCTTATACGGTCGATATTATCCTTCCGATTATCAGGATGTCATTTTATCTGTTGCCTATAGTCCGATGGTTCAATAGTCAGAAGGTTCGATAATCCGAAGGTATAATGGTATCCGGACATTTCCTCTGAAATCCTCCTGGACATTTCCCCCGTTTGATCACTTGCCCAGCATAAATATTGTGATGGCGCATTATATTAACTTTTCAATTTTTTATTAATTATGATGTGTAACAGGTGTGCAATGCATAGTAATCATGGAGATATCGCAGTTATGCCTGTAAAGTATGTGCACATAGCCTTTATAATGCAGATATTATGAGCTTTCAAGAGAGTTGATACAAAAGCAGTACTGATGAAAATAACTCTTCCGAATATGTACGTTGGATTAATGCAAAGTATCATGCTTAAAATAATGGAAGCTCGATTGATGAAAAGCAGACTGCTTAACCAAAAACTGTATTGATCAAATAATCAGCATTGGCCTAATTATAAGACATTCATAGAATAGCGCTTATAAACGGCAGCTTGTGCGATGGGCAGAATCACGCATAAGTTAAAACTGGACTGATGAAAAAATACCGCTTGAGTGAAAGCTGGATTGGTGAAAAGTAATTATACTTAAGCAGAAGCTGGATTGGTGATAATAATCGTGCTTAAATGGGAGCTGTATTGTTGAAAATAATTGTGCTTAAATAAAAAAAAATGGATTGATAAGACGTTGCCGCTAAGATGGTAGCGCGATCGACGAAAATTATTGTGTGTAAGTAGAAACTGGATTGACGAAAAGAATCCTGCTGAACCGGAAGCTGAATTGATGAAAAAATCATGCTTCAATGGAAGCGGGAAGATGAATAGATTTCAACCTATATATTTTGAGGCGGGAATGACGAACACCTGTAGATTGTTGCATAACTGAAGGATGGTTTGTTGATAGTTTGAACAAAACTCTTTTCATAAATCCAGCTTCTACTTAAGAGATTGTTATTTTTTCAATCCATCTTGTAATTCAACAGATTGCTTGTATCAAACCAGCTCATGCTTATACAAGATTCTTCCAATTGATCAAGCCTCCGTTCCCAATCCGACTTCTTTTGCACAAGATTTTTTCGTCAATCCAGTTTTTATTTCAGTAATAGCTCGTAAATTAATAAATTTTCTCATGTATTTTGCTTCTACATAAGCACGATTCGTTCCATCAACCCCACTTCTGCTTAAGCATGATTCACTTCCTCAGTCACGCGCCAACTTTTACACGATTATTTTCATCAGTCCCACCTCTCATTAAGCCTGATTCTCTTCATCAATTCAGCTTATTGTTAAGCATGAAACTCATCATCGATCCCGCTTATAAACATGCGGAATTTTCTCATCGAACCCGCTTCAACTTATAAGCGCGATTCATTTCATCAATTGCGCTTCTACTTCTAAGCACTATACCTTTCGTCAATCCCCGATTTTACTTCAACATGATTCTCTTCATAAGTCCAGCTTCTACTTAAGCCGAATTGTATTCATCTGTCCCGCTTTCATTGGAAAGGCAATTTTCATCATTCAAACTTCATTTAAGCACGAAACTTTACATCAATTTAGCTCCCACTGTATCCGCATACTTCACATCAATCCAGTTTTGGTCAAGATACAATTCTTCCTTCAATCCGGCTTCTACTTGAAACAGTAGCACGTGGGATTCTTTCATCAATCAATGTTCAACTGTGGAAGATTATTTGCACAGAATCCAGCTTTAATTTACGAAAAACGTTTTCATTAAAGCAGCTCCTGCATACTTAGGCAACAATTATTCCACCCAATCCAACTTCTACTTAACTAAGATGCTTTAATCAATTCAATTTTATTTTTACGTGCAGTAGCCTATACACCGCGCGAGTAACAACCTTTTGATCGTAAACAAAATGTGAAGTGAATCTTTTGTCAGAAACCTTTTGTCTGAAACCTGTTGTCTTTAACCAATTGTCATAAACTATTATTTTGTCAGTGAACTATTTGTCATGGATTCAACAGAACGGTGTCTGAATTCTGTAAACCATTAGCATAAGTTCTATTAACAGAACAGTGTATGACCTGTTAACCATCAGCAAACGCTTTATTAACGTGGGATTGGGAGCACCCTTGTGGTAGTCCCCACGTAGAGGCGTCATATAAATTCAATGAATGAATGTCCGATCAATGTCGAAATATAGAACCTTCGGACACTGTAGAGCAGACGACAAACATCGTCTGCTATGTATACGAAAATACGATCACTGATTGGCTGACACGATCCATAATAATCCCAGCTTAAATTTATCGTTTCAGTGCATGTCATTTCTATCAGCATACAGCTTACATTTTTTTCTGTAAATATTTTCTAGGTCGGCTTCAATGCTGGCAATAGCGTGAATTTCTTCGCTCTTCCTGGTTCAAGGCAGCCAAGTATTCTCGAAGTGGCACAGACGACTAACGTTAAGGTGAAGGGCAGGTGGATGTTTCGAATTGACAGCGCCATTATTGAAGCTGGCAGCGCATGCGTAGTGAAAACAGGTAGGCCTTTACTGAAATGATTAATTCCGCGTTTATGAGAACCTCGCTTAGAAGTAATCCACAGTAAGATTTGGTCTATCTTCAGTACGCATACATTAATTGATATCTTCACCAGTGGAAATGTGCGTAACCCTCATGGCATATCAGAGTTACTTCAGAATGACATGCAGACTTTTCCTTTTTATAAAAATCTACTATCACACAATTTTAATTGATATGCATCTAATAAATGTGAGATTTTTACGTCATCAAGGTTAATTTGCAAAAACGATTAACAAATTGCAAAACCAACATATCAGCACTTATTTTTTCAAGGGTCAAGATATTAAGAGATAGAGGCCAACAGGTGAACCCACACATTACTTTCGAGTTGGGGTTCAGATGTATAAAGATCACAGTTACAAGTAGCCACAAAAGACTTAGGACAACTTTTGACTGGCTTATTACATTCCATTGCTCATCGACATCGATCGTATCCATTATTCGTCAGCTTCATATCACGGGTGTCAGACTGCTAATTAAGTTTGATATTATATGGCTCTAAACATCTTAATTTATTGCATTTCATTGATATTTTCAGGAAAGTGCGCAGTTCATCAGCAATTTAACGTCAAGACAAATAAATGTTTAGGTAACTTTGAACGCATCTACAGAGTATCGTATATAATAAAAGTTATAGGTTCCATAAAATTCCGAGAGACAACTTATATGAATTCTCACCAAAAGAGGAAGTCTAACCAACCTAAGCCGTTATTCTCTTTCGGAAAAATAAATTAAGTTAACTCAATATCCGAGTCTACTATGTCAAAATTGCTTTATATATTCATTCTTTATTGACAAAGCGATCAGGCGATATTAAAGTTCATAACACTATCCAGCCAGAAGAATTCCATCAAGGGCTGACAATAGAGTGGGTAGGGCCTAGACACAGTTTTTAAAAGATGTTCCAAAAAACGCGCCTTGTTACAGGTCAGCTACACGCTATTTTTTCAGACGTTGCTCCGATCTTTGACTGTCCCACGTTGGAAGGTCCTGTGGTCATTGATCGTAGTTGGGTTGAATTCTATTGCGTCATTCCAACGACGGAAACCAGCGACCAGGCGGTCTTTAATGTCACCTTCCTCTTCAACGGGGAACCGGTCCCAAATGTCGCCCCAGTCATTGTTAAACCTCCGAATCTTAAAGCAACGCTGCACGAGAGACACCTCACTCATAAACTCCTCGGACAATGGGTATTCACTTGACTGTCATCAATTTTTTTAATTTTATGATCGATTTGTTAATCTGTTTGTTACTCTCAATGCGATTATAATGAATGATGCTCTGAAAAATCAGTTCCACCAGCAGACCTTTTGTATTTGGATCGTTACACTCGCCAGCAATTATATCCTGACTTCCTATTTAGTTTAATGTGTATATTATTTCAACAACATAGGACAGTACTTCTTACACTTGCTTGCAATAATTATTGTATCCTGACTATCTATTTTCTATAACTCAGCGGATTTCAAAGTGGTTGATCCAGTGACAGCTTACAACGATTTCGCTTGACGATACCTTGTGCAATGTGCATTGGGCTAACGGCGTCACATAAGTCAGAAAGTAATATGATGAATTTTATGATGAATATGCAAAATAAAGACTAGATGAACAATATTTAGGGCGCTTCTACTCTCCGTATACCATGTAGCATCACAGGGGCGTCAATCCTCCCCTGAGTGATGGAGGCAAACCCCGGCCCCCAGTGTTAAGAAGGCAAGATATTCCCCAAGACTAAAAAATCATCCCCCTACCTGAAATTGGAGGCATTTGCCTCCGAACTCCCATATGTAGACGCCCCTGTAGCATCACATCGGCGAAAGCAAGCGAAATGAAATGGGCTTCTAGCCCGTGGTACCATTCTGAAATACCGCTGCGTGCCTGCAAGGTAGTTTTGTATCACAAAGAAGTGTTCGAGAGTAGGCCAAATCTGGGTCTTTATCTACTTGTTTTGTGTGCTTAGATAACCTGTCGCGTCTTTTCGTTCTGGTTGAAATCCGCGTCAAGCGCACACAGTGAGACACTGGCGAGCTCAAATAGCTACTGGGCTGGTATTGAGGTAGAGGCCTATAATTGAATCTTACATTTATATCGCTCTGAGTTTCCTTTTCGTGAAATAATTGCTGACAACTTAATATTTTTGACAGCCAAATTCCCTTCGTGAATGTAATATTGAAATTATTATTATTATTTATTTATTTATTGAATTTGTAACGCGCACGTGGTCACACCGAAATGTGATTCTGAGACGCGGATAGTCAGTCGTCAGAGGAAGGTGAACTTAGATTTCTAGAGCATTGGAAGCCAAGGAGAAATAGTCAGTTATTTTAGTCACTTTTTGAAGGAAGAGAGAAAGAGAGAGAGAGAAAGAGAGAGAGAGAAAGAGAGAGACAGACAGACAGACAGAAGGAGAAAGAGAGATTGAAAGAGAGAGAGAGAGAGAGATTGAGAGAGACAGACAGACAGACAGAGAGAAAGAGAGAGAAATAGAGAGAAACAGAGAGAAACAGAGAGAGGTTGAGAGAGAGACAGACAGGCAGACGTACAGACAGACAAAGAGAGAGAGAGAGAAAACCCGGAATGAATCTTGCAGAATTAAGAGCCATGACACCGGACAGAAAGCAATGCAGGCTGTTCATCATGATGGTCGCTTGAGTTTTAAGAACTGACAGCACAAGGTGACAAGGTGTGACAGTGTCACTTTGCGTTGTTGTAATCATGGAAACTAGAAACATTCTTGACAAATTTCTGGCATTGCATTAGTTTGGAATCATGATTAAATAATCAATTTTATTTAGCGTGCGCAAGCGATGTTATAGGGTTCATTGCATAATTACGTAACGCTGAAAATAACCGTTTTTGATCCACCCACCCCCTCTGTAACGCATCGTAACGTTTCCATAGACCCACCCAGCCCTCTGAGCGTAACGTATTTATTTTGAACAAAACTCAGTGTAGTTTTACCTGGGCCTAAATAGTCCTAGGCCTCCAAATTTAACCGCAATCAATGGTAGATAATATTTAATATTTTGTTTGAATTTCGATTGCACCACCATGTGTAGACTATGAGGCTAAACGCCAGTTTAGTGTAAATGTACTTGCTAGGTCTACTAGCCTTATAGCCCAGTTTCGCTTGGGACTGAATTTTGAACTCGGCGGGTGTGCCCCGATTGCGTCTTGCTTAACTAATGCAGGCATCACCAGACATCTTTAGGAAGCGGGTCCGCCGTTTCGCAAGGCAGCCATGTTCGTTATTGTTGGTCATAACTAGTACCATTTTGCATGTCAGTCGTCACGAGGTGTTGAACTAATGCGCCTTCAGATGATGCGATTGGAAAGAGCGGTTGTTTTAATATCGAATCTATAAGAAAAAGAAAAATGTTCAAATTTCGGAAATTAAATGTAGACGATCATAATATTGACGCATATCAAGCGGACTTGGTTTGTATAGGCCCTATTGAATGTCGCCCTTTCGTATGACGTTTTAAATTAAACCCGCCTTTCTGAACATAGTCAGCTGAGAATTTGGTAGCAGGGCGTTTTGCAGAAATGTAATTTCGCCAGAGCGTTCCGTTCCTGAGTCTTCGCGACTCAAAGAAAAACTTGATCTTTGGTTTATAGTCTCAGTTGAGTATTTTTAATCAATTAGTTTAAAAAACAAAAAGCGTTACGTAACGTTCAGCTTAGCATAACGTTTCGTAACGTTTTGTAGCACCCCACCCACCCTTGAGCGTTACGTAATTAGGCAATGACCCCATATATATTGTTTAATAATCTAGAATTTCGATGATACCAAGATTCGATTACACGTCAACAACGAATGACGATCTACTAATCTAGTCAAATGAGCACTATTAGTATTTGTAGATATTAGACAACGTCAAACTTTCCATCGTCGCCTCTGGGAGGCTGCAGTAGCTCCATTTGATTCTTCTCTCTTTCTGCGCCTGACTGACCTCTGCGCGTCCTTACTTATCTTCCCTCATCTTAACCTACCCGAAATGGTTGCATTAATAAGTATTGCATTAAAATCTATATTCAGCTACTGCACGATATTTTAAATGTATGGTTGGTTGAACATTGCCTCACAACATTACTGATGGAGGGTGTGATGCGTCAACGGCATTCTCTTCCTGCAATTCTTCCAATCTTTCCTTGCTTGCCAAACTCGTTATTGACCGACTGGAAATGTGACTTCAGCTCTAACCTAATCAAACACTATAGGTCTATTACGTTGTACCGTAACTGAATTTATATATCACATTTTTCCATTCTGTTATTCTACTTTAAACATTTAATATGCTTACGTCTACGATATCCAGAGGCAACTTGGACCTATTCTCCCAAGAATTCGTTCAAAATCAATTTGTGATTAGGTAAACCGGAATACTTCATTTATTTCTTTTACTGCAAAGGTTTCAGCTCACATGTTGTCGGTGCACGAGGGAGATCCAAGGCCAACAGTTCTCACTCTTAAATCCACGATTCCAATCACGTGCAAGCGACGAGAAGGCGTTGATGAAGATTCTTGTGCCCTCACTCTGAAGCTCACAACATCTAATGACATCCTCGTCAGAAACAACTTTGGACGTGAATGTCTTATGACTCTTATGGAGAAAGACTGGAAGGATGGAGAAAAGAAAGCCTATAGACTGGAAGAGAGGATTGAGATCTTCGCAAAGATTGACTCCTTCATGACTGGTCCGCGATGGAACAGTCTAACGATTGATATTGATAACCTTCCAGACAAAGTCACCGCAGATGGACAGAGCTATAAGAACATGTGGAGTCGGCACAGCCTTCCAGAAATCGGGGTACTTGATCTATTCTAAGTGATATCACGATTTAGCGAGTGCAGCAAACATTCCTACGTCTAAGCATCTACAATATATATTACTAATGTACCTCTTTCTGGTCTCTCTCCTATTGTCTACTTAGTTAACTAGTTAAGTCCTACGGCTAATCATTTTATGTTATTATCCTAAACCAGCCGTCTGTACATATTATATTTAAATGGATAACCCGATTAGCGAGACAATTTGTCCCTTTAGGGTTTTCTGTTCCCTTGTTCCCAATACGATTGTGACTATGTTTATGTTTTCTCTGATTTATCTTGTAATGTTTTTGGGACCAATAAACAATATGGTAATCGTTTTCAGGTGGTGGGATGTCAAAATATTTCTTTGTACATCTAGACTGTTATGTACAATATAATCGACATAGCTTAATTGTAGGCCCTAAAATCAAGTTACATGTATGTATCATTTGAATGCTTAATAAATGGTGTCAATAGTCAGCTCAATACTTAAATTTACACGGTTAATGAAATTTTAATTGGTTTCAATTACTTAAAACAATACGTCTAGACACAGTACTTCTTTATTTTACACTGGCTGGGGTTTCGAGTAAATAGCTGTAAAAGGGTACAAATGCATAAACAGACAGAGAATAGACACTGATGCGTGCAAAGTGTAAGCATTAACTTACAACTCCATGCAATATTCCCAGCAGAAATATCTTCGCAAATTCTTCATCATCGATCGTCCTCTTGCCTCGCCCTCTTTTTTTCGCTCGACCCCCGATTACATCTCATCTCAAGTTCTCCAACCGCGCCATATCAAGCGCCGCAACTCATCTCTGGAACGACCTTCCTTCTGAATTCGGTACCTTCTCGGTTCCTCAATCATCACTGTCCGTCATGCAACATCACCTGTCCCTAGCGCCTCTGTCCATCACACCTCGGGATTTCCATTAGAAACTTTTCAAGAACTCTTACCGAGCGTTTTGTCATGCTGTTTTGTCAAACTGAGCTACCGTTAGATCCGAAATTAGGTGTTTTCCTGCTATACAGGAACGACGCTGCGATGCTTGTTACATTCAACCAAGCGTGCATTCATTTGACCGACCCGTCTACTAGGTGTCCCATATATTCCCCGAGCGAATAGCGACGGTTTCGAGGGAATAGCTGTAAAGATGCAGAAATGCATAATCGGAATTATGTATAGACACTGATTCGTACAAGGTACACTGTGCAAGCGATTGCCAACTCTAGACCTGCTACATGTATCTCCCAAACCCAATTCGTAAAAGAAATAGGTGTGGCAGAGAGAAATCACGTGCACATGTACAGCATTTGTAGGTCTGGGACCAACCTGTGTCGCTCATGGCGACTGAAAAGGAAACTTTCCTTGAGGGGTCCTGAAACAGGTTTTTGGCCGTGGAAGACAGCGTGCGCGGCATTCAGGAACCCCTCGACTGCGTGTATCAGGTGATCCCCGAGCCAACGGTGAAGGTTTCGAGTGAATAGCTCAAAAACTCTGCAAGTGCATCGCCGGACAAGGACACGCAGACAGACAGATAGAGAGTATTCTATCTTTATTTATATAGAGTGTATTGCAATGTAACATGTCATTTCGTTAGTAACAAGAGGAACCTCCTGTATGAGAAGGTGTGTCGTTATGATAATGTACTGGAGTGTGGAGTGCAATAATAAATAATACACTACAAGGCCATTGTAGGTGTTCCATTGTATTACAGGTGTATCATCATGACGCTCCTCAAGGTGTCTGCAGATCAACCGGAGATCCTCACGTGACCACCCTTGACCGTCGCTTCTACACAATCTATGCCAGCGGACAGTTCACCTACATTCAGACGACCCGTGGAAATCCAATTGAGGTAAGATGATGGCATCACATTTGTTTTATGACGTGCTACGTTTAAGACTAACTAAATATCTCAATAGACAGCGCGTGGCGATACGTTTTGAACTCCGAAAAGTTTTGTAGCCAAATGTGATGCCATCATCTTACTACACATTTTCGTGACGCTATTTCGCTTCAACGTCAAATTAATTATTGTATTAAATACTATTGTTGGTTCAATTACAAATATAATATACTGCAAAAAATGTATTTCATTCTTATTATAGTTTTTAATATGAGTTAATATGAAGACAGATGGACTGTAAGACACTTTAGTGATAATTAGCGAGGAAAGAAAAATTCAGTTGTATGATTCCCTGCTCTAGAAATTGAAATTCTTTATTGTGCTCAACAATTCCGGACTCGATGCACACTTCTAAACTATTCAAAGGGTACAATACCAACGGATAATTATTTCTGTCATAATAAATTCTGCGCAATGTAAGTAAATATTAAGATATAATGCAATATGAAGACAAAGACTACACGTCGACTATAATATCACCCATAAATTATTTGCAGTAACTCTACAGCTTGTGTTCAATTTTAATTTCACAACTTTTTGCTCGACTACACAGCACAAAATAATCTGAAGTCATGGGCCACATATTGACTATAAAATAACTATAGGAATCATTATGGTTAAATAGTTTGAATTGAATTTAAATTTCAGAACATTTTGCTTTGAGTATATCGTTGATTTCTTGGCTGACTGATTGATGTCGTTTATCTCCAAGGTCCAGTTAAGGCACAAACCGTGTGGTCCAACAGTCAGCTGCGTGTGCGGAGTGGCTGCAAGAGAGAATGACACCATCCTGGTGGCTGACATGTGCGCAGATTCACGCCTACATTTCATCACCCACAACAATGAGTTACGGAAGGGCGCCAGCATCAAAACTGATGCAAATGGACGAGTTTTTGAGGCAAGTGGAATGCAGCAATTACGAAGACAGTAGAATCTGTCATGGGCGCCATTGTGTTCAATCTGTTGTTTTACCTTAAAATCACCCAGCATCCTAATAGCAATGTCAATCTTAATAGGCGGCCTTAAAATTGCATGTCACTTTTTAATGCAGGCTGTACATATGTACTATAGATGTACAGTTTTTTCCGACTTTCGGTCGTCGCTTGAGCACCTATGAAATAATATTCACATTTATTTACCTTATATAATTTAATAGGAATTATCATCATTATTATTTATTTATTTATGCCCGAGGTTCATATGACCCCTCAGGGACTATAAAACTAACCTAACAAAAGCCTTATTGATCGGGTCTCTTGAACGACGAAAGTTCCTTTGAACGCTATGGCGCTATTATTATTATTATTATTAATATTATTATTACTATTTTTATTATTATTATTATTATTACATCAGTTTTGTTTAGCACCCCTTCAGTGCCATCTACTCAGAAGCGCTCCCAGCCCAGGCTCGGTCAAAATGTCTTTAGGCCAGAGAATGTCTTAGAGGTGCTGATGAAGAGCTATCTCCTAGGATAGTATGAGAGGCAGTCACTAGCGACTTCATTTTTTCTCAGCCTCGGTGTATTAGGTCTGATGGCTAGTTTTATTGTTCACCGTCACAGCTTCCTAACGGAGGAATAGATGCGATCAGTGTGCTCGGTCATCTCGTCATTGCGTGCGGAGTTCACCAATGGCGCAGGTGAAGTAAAAGACTTGATGAATTTCTACCATGTATGTGATTCAACCCCTAAATCTAGGCTGACAGTTCAGCAGGCTAGTCAGTATTGGAAACGAGGCTAAATGTTTTCATTTTTGTACCGGAAGAACTAAATTGCACGAATGGGATAAAAATTTCAGACACTGAAGAGAAGAGAAAGAACAGATATCATCGGAAATTATGACGTGCATAGAAATTTCTAACTTCTGTTTATAGATCAATCTTCCAAGTAAGGTCAAAGTCGTGGGCTATGCAAATTTAAGAGGAATTAGTGTCGAAATTTACATTACATCGTCTGAGTATCGAAGGACCGAAGGACTCTGCGGATCACTCGACAATAATCCTGACAACGATCTTAAGATCAAAGGTGGAAAAAAGGTCACGAATTCTTTGAGCGATGTCGTTGAGAGTTGGAGGTTTGTATTTCTATTATTGTGCTATTATCAAAGAATCCAAAAGACGCACAAGAAACTTTGTAATTTTCGGTCTCTAGGAAGTTCTTTATTCTGAATGTTCAGACTTATTTATTAATTTTAGTCGATAGTTTCTGATAGCGATCACGTGAATGGGCAGAGACTGTCTGAGAGAAACTCTGCTAAATAGTGCTTTGAATGGTGCTTTTTATAAATTGCATTCTATGTTTTAAAGAAAGATACTCTAACTTGAAGATACACATATTTCCTATTCATGCATGCAAATGCATTCTTAAACGAATAATGAGCACACATGATGTTACCTTGAAATACTTTGCTTTAACTAACTTAGGCTTACTATCCTACCTTAACATTAATTATTCCTCAATTTTCTCTCTCCAGAACCAATCTTACCTTATCTTACTTACTCGTATGTGATGCTTACTAGGGTAGAGGAAAGGTCGATGAGGAAATTGACAGTCCTTATTTAGCTAATAGATGTTTGTTAAATTAGATGTCTAACTTAATGAGGGCTTAGCATGGCTGCCGGCAGTTACATTCGACTCCTGTAAAAGTAAGTCATCTATCGTTCGTACTGTACTAGTAAATATTACAACGGTTTGTCAGTTTGCAGTTAAACAGAAATTAATATAATAATAATAATAATAATAATAATAATAATAACATTGTTATTTCAAAGAGTGCCGCTGGGGAAGAGTCTCTTTGACGGTGTCGTTTCCAATCTACCTGTGGGAACCGATGATGCACTTGATGATGACTCGTCGTTTTGCACCTGTCTGGAAGGAATTTCCAGTTGCCAGAATTGGATGGCAGATAACAGCTTTCCAAGCTCACCAAACGTCGAAGCAAACAATAACATCATTCCAAAAACTGTAGGTAAATTCTCTGCGAACAACCCAGGTCGCAAAAAACGAGCGTTAAGTGACCAATTGAAAACCGATGACATAGACTGGGAATACGATAGTTCGGCGTTCAACTTTAGCAGTCCTGAACCTCCCGTGCGGCCCCAAAGTTCTTCTGGGATGACAGAAGAAGAAGCAAGGCTGCATTGTCAGCGGGTGCTTTGGGATGAAGGGTCTCCTGTCAGAACCAACTGCGAGAGACTGGTATCAACGAGTGACGTCGAAATAATCATCAACAAATGCATTTTAGATATTCAGGTATGATCTGCATATTTTCCATTAAATAATACTTTTTAGTATTTGGATAGAGTGCTAAAATTAGTACTTAAAACACCTTTGTGGTGTCAATCACTGCATTCGATGACCCGTCTTAGGTCACATGTAAGGTTGACTATTGATCGCAGACGACTGTTTCCATTTATATCAGTAGCATAATTGGCAGCTGTTATCTGTCTATCCTTGGACTGTTTTGGACACGACACTAGAGTCACAGGTGAGGGAAAAGGACAACTTGATTGTTGGCGTCTATAGTTTGTGAATATTTTCGGAATATTTTATGGTTGCTTTGCTTTGAATGCTTACGTGATTTTTTGATTTTAGATGACGGGTGATAAGTCTTGGGCTGATGACAAGATTCCTGAAATCCAGAATCTGTGTATTTTTGAGGCGATTACGGCTAACATCACAGAAAGCAATTCAACGATTGAGGAGATTTCATCCTTCGTCCAAGAGATGGCAGATGTCGTCTGTCTGCCGCAGGATTGTTCTGGGCACGGCAGTTGTGAAAATGGTACCTGCCTCTGCGAACAAGGCGAGTGATTGACCAAGGAGAGAACAAGATTATGCATTTAAATGTTATATCCCATGCAGTGATGTCTTGTATGAACCAAAATAATGTTGCCTTCGGTACAATGTACTCGTGAATGTTGATATGAATAATTATCATTGAAAGGACAATTGACGGTAAAAGAGTGGGAAATGACATGACACTTAAAATATGCAAAACGAGAGACTGGTTTGTTCTAGATAATAATGAGTAAATATACGTTAACTATTTTATATTTGAAATGCGTTACTCAAAAACATTAGAATATAGGCCTATAACGTGCTTTTACCATTGCAGCAAGATGA
Source organism: Bimastos eiseni (assembly GCA_959347315.1). Taxonomy (NCBI): domain Eukaryota; kingdom Metazoa; phylum Annelida; class Clitellata; order Crassiclitellata; family Lumbricidae; genus Bimastos; species Bimastos eiseni. The sequence continues at coordinate 40,459,751 of OY365810.1, forward strand.
TCGCTCTCACAATTGTCCTCACACCTTGAAATTGTTTTCTCTAATGCATTGTCGACAGGTTACGTTGGATCTGACTGTGCCATTTCGGAAGATGCCGTTCCAAGTATCTTACGAACTTTAGGTCCCTTTTCCTGTGACCTTGACAGATATCCGTGTCAAAAGGTGGAGATGGTAACGAAAGACGTGAAGTCGCTACCAACACTTATCTGTAAGGTCGAAGTCAAAAAGGTAGGCACGACAAAGTTTCAGACTTCACTTGAAGTCCAGAGTTGTATCAGATTAGAATTTCCTACGTTGCAATTGGTAGACTTACTCAATGCGTTCTTAATTCGACCTTCAGTGAATTCATCAGATTGCCAAGATGACATACATGTAAAGCTACATGTAACTTGCTGCGGGCGTTTTAAAGGAAAGTTTCAATTCGTTAAAACTTAAAAGCTCACCTATGAGCTTCATTCCCTCGAAGTCTCATTGACTATCAACACTAAGGCACTTGTTGGGTCAAATTCAAGCACGTGAGCATATGAGCATATATATATATAACACTTATCTGTAAGTGTATATAAGTGTATATATAAGTGTATATATATATATGCTATGACCTAGGGTGTTCACATCCCTAATTGAAAAATTTCTTGTCATTATTGTCATGTTTTCAAATCCTACACTGCTCTGCAGCCAAAGTTTCTGTGGAAATAAAACAATAAGTTGTGACATCGTCTGTTATGGTGATTATCACCAGTGTTGATATTTAGGAAGGTGGTGACTATGGAAATGGCTCATCGTTGAAATTAACTTTAAAACTGCGAGTGAGAGGCATGGTGGATGAGACCAATCCTAAAGTGATTGCAGCAATGCAAGTGACAGTGAGGTTGCTCGTATATTTTTGCGATGGCTTTATTAGGACAGGTTCCACATGATCCAGATTCCAGCGGATGTCGTCCCAGCTCAGGATCAGTGCTGTGATATTAGAGAAGCACTACTAGACCAAAACGGCGCGTAATATTGTTCATACAACGACAACAACAGCCTTACAGCCCGAGTCTGGCTATAGGATAAATATTCACGACTATTTTCATTTTTAGTCTATTTTAGTATCTAGGCAGTAACATGGCAGTCGCGAAGTCAGCGGCTGCCATGCTATAATTGCCTATCTAGTCTCTTAGGCTCTCTACTTCTGCCGTGTCTACGTTGATAAAGATTCCTTATTAATGTTGGTTCGTAATAATTAATATTTAATTACTAAATTTTACAGTTGTTTATTGAAACGTAAAAGTAAAGATGGTGCAGAGAAATTAAGAGATAAGAAACCAAAAACTCTGGTTAAAGATGGAAGTCAATGGTAAATGCCAAAATCTAGTCGATTTATTTAAAGCTAGTCCAATTCAAACCAAAGACACCATTTTTACATTTTTTAAACAAACACCTTCAACAAGTACACAACTCGAAGAAAGTCAAGATGATGACAACAGTCAGCATTCAGTATTGCCAGCAAACTTCAATCCCACCTTACATTTAGAAACTAAGTTAACTAACAACACACTATCTATGAAAACAACGCTGGAAGATCTAAATCCAGAAAATGACAGTTCAGAAACTTCAGTTGGCGATTATAAAAAACAAACACCCATTATGCCTAGGGCCTACTGTTTCAAAAGTCCTCGATCGACAGAATACTTTACAATCATTATTAAATTTCCCTCACAACACAACCAAGTGCGAGTGAAACTAACATGTATCATTTGCAAATACGCATTGGGTATTTTTCAGAAGCGATTTCTACTGATTATTTGTTCGGCTAGGTATCACACGATAAAAAGTTGTAGAATAACTTTCTGACACTTTCATTTTTAGGAGCACAATATGAATGTATGCATGGATGGATGTATGTAGACTATGCATATAGCCTACGTATAATATGTACCTGGCTGTTTGTAGTTACGCCTTTGCAGTCTCATGAAAGCGCATCCATAATATTATGGGTTTTGTAGAGCGACAACTCTACGCAGTTGTTTAATACTTCGGCCTCAGTGGAAACTATGGATACGTCTTCCTGTAAATTACCGACGGATGAACTACATGGAAGCCCTCGTCTCCTTCGATCCAACTCCACTTCAACAACATCTCCACCAGAAGTCGAATACGTAGACTTCTACTCTTTGCCTATGGGAAACCCCGTTCTTTACTACTCCGTTTCCATCAGCAACAATGGCAGACGTTTCAGCAACGTTCGTCTTCTCACAGTCTACGATTCCAGGTGTCTCTCTTGCAACCTACACTCCTGCTCACAAAAGGTATTTTCTAAGAGGACAATATTTTTGGACATGTAATACTCTTAGCATGTGTAAATCAGAGTCATCAGACATGAAAGATTAAAAGACCGCAATGTGTATGTTCTCAATAGGTCGGCTTAGGCGAATATTATTAAGGAAAAATATTTAATTAAATGTGATACTCTTAGCCTCTCTCTTACTGTAATTTAATTGATTGTGATTCTTTTAGTCCAGCTCTTCTACGATTAAAGTGTTTCAGTTTTACATTTTACTTTTGTTTCCTTTCTACAGGAAGAAACCTGCTTGATTAATGGCTACTGTTTCGTAAATGGTCAGAAAAATCCTCTCAATCCTGAGTGGCACAGATGTGATCCTTCAGTATCCACAACTTTATGGACAAATGTTTCAGGTAAATTGCTGCTGACACAGTGCATAATATTTTATAGATGACTTGGACTCGCTCTGCTAGAAGTTGTATTGCTTGTGTTCTGCGGTAAATCTGAGCGTCGGGTACATGGTGAGTAGCGTGATTATATTGAGCTCATTTGATGTATTGCAGGTTAACCTTTTATGTACGGTGTTATCAACCAGATACAACAACAATCCATTAATGCCATCATTTTATTTGCTTAATAACTGCATTGATAAACTTACGCCGCAAATTTGGCACAGAGAATCGACGAAAAAGGCACCGCAGTAGCAACGTATATTAGTAATTCGACTAATGTGTCGCTTTGACGGATTGTTTTGTCTCAATGTAGAATTTGCTAAATTGTTTCTGGCAATATTGAGTATCTCCATTGTATTGTATTATATTGTATTTTTTTAAACATTTATACAGCGCTTGTAATAGGGCGAACCGTTCAGCAGCGCTGCCAGTGCGCAAGACCACGCGAGAAGAAGTAGGTTTTGCAAAGAGTAAACGAAGTTGAGAGACTGCTAGATAGAATTTTATAGCGAACAGATAGAAGAAGTGCATTCCACAGAGAGGAACCAATTGAAACAATAGATCGAGACTGAGCCATAGTCGCTCTAGTTTGATGAAGTCAACTGAGTTTGACCTTTTGGTTTACTGTAACTGAAGATGAGTTTCAATAGTAGAAGCAGTTCCAGTTTAACTATAACAGAAATCATTGGCATCGCCCGCCTCCTCATTCCAGGCCTTGGAATGGCGTTGCCAAAGCATAAACAGTGAAGATGGATATCGGAATGTTTCATTCGTTTCTGCTGATACTTTTGTTGGTTTCGCATTCTCAACATGCCTGAGTGATTGCATGAAATTGAATGGACATCCTTTTGTAAACCTATGGACCCACCTATGCCAGATGCAATCGGGTAATTATTGCCTTGGTGGATCGATACTGGTCTTTGGAATGACATTGACCGTTAGTCATCCGTTGATTCTCCATCTGACGATTGCCAATCGTCCAGCACATGTAGAACGTGGGCCCAACGGCTCTAGACTAGTATTTTGTTTAACCGATGCCGCAGATCTGGAACAGAAGCTCAAAAGAGTGCTATATCATAGCCGAAAGCGCGTCATCTCCTTAGACGTTTGAGATTGACACAATCAGAAGGCGAATGTAGCAATATTTATAGATGCAATTTTATTTATTTGTTATTTATTAGTTTTCTACCAAAACAGCATGAATAACTGTCAAAACTCAAAAGTATGCATTGTATGTGTTCCTGTGCATCTGTTGTACAATAAGCCTACTCTACATATTAAGATAATTATTGTGTACTTATGTATTTCAGATGTAACCGTCATCGTGGTTGCCATAGTAACCGTGGTCGCTGTCACTCTGACTTTAATCGCCGTCTACTTTATAATACGCCGAAAGTAGCCGGCAACGCCATGCAAAAGGAGGTTTAGATGATGAAGAAGCAAAGGACTTATCGGGCAGATTATATGAATTCAATACTGCTTTCAATGGTGCTTTCTAATCCGCTTTCAGTGATTCTAACATCAATTAGAATCATTCTAACATTTATTGAAATAATTCTGACATCGGTTAAAATAATTTCTAACGTTGTCTAGAATAGTTCTAACATAGATTAGAATTATTCTAACAACGGTCAGAATCATTCTAACCTCTGTTAACGCTGCCTGATGTAGGGCTACGAGTCAGTTGACCAAAGCAGACAGTTTTCGAAGATTGTCCCATCTATTCTATTTAATATATACGTTCACTATATTGAATTTATTTACGTCGACTTCCTTCTCTCGAATTTGGATTTGCGAGCTTAGAACTTCAAGAGGTGTTATGAATTACAATCACGTATGAAGCCAAGACAGATGCAGACAATGCTTCCGCTTTAAAAATCGACACTGTGCTGATGTTCAAGCTTATGTCTGTGCATATATATTACGGCAGCAATTTCTAAGATAATATTGAAGCACAAAATAAAGTTGTAATGAAATAAACATGACGATGGTTAATCCGCTACGACAAAGTGGCAGGCTGTCGTGGATAAGTAATTTGAATGAGGTTAGTCTAAAGTTGTGATCGAAATGACAAATATAAAGCTTCTGACCAAAGCTAGATCCAATATTTCTCTCGAGTTCGTTCACCCAGAAATGACCAATAAAACCAAAATGAAATACGCCACTATAACGATATTGTATACACGTAGGAGTTGTTGGAGCAGTCTCCTCTTTACGATCAATGCTCTCTGGACAACTGTGGTTGGGACTATAGAATTTATCAGATTTTTAGAGCAGATTGGACGAAATTAATGCATGAAACAATGAGGCGATACATTGATAGATATTTTCTATATTCTTCCGCTCTGCCTAAATTTTGAACGGAGCCCAAAGTTTGGCATGTGAGAGTTTGCCAGGAAGTTGATGAAGAAGCCTAGTTAGGATTGGCCGTCACTGGAACTATTTTTCTGAGTTTTTTTCTCCAAAAATTAGCTGGAACTCGCTCTGCATTGAACAGGTGGTTGTTTGCGATTAAAAATTGTCTTGTCGATGTAAGAAAACTGTTGTAGCGAATTCTCCTTCGTCATAGTTTCCCTAACAATTTTAGTCACCAGCAGCGACATCATCAGGATCAACATATTCCACTTTAATCACCTTAGTCGCAAAGTAATTACAAATGCATATATAACAAATAATTATTTACTTATTTTTCATCAGTAGCTAATGCAAAACAGTTGTATTACAATACTTAACAGTTCTTTTAAAACAAGGTTGAACATCTGGCGTTATTACAGTAACAGTTGCAATCTAATTTCAGTAATGATATATAGTTATTTATGTAGCCCAGTTGTTTACTTTGACCTATATCAAGGTTTTATCCTTCACTCTCTGGATTGTCATAGAACGCAGTATTTATTCTCAGGTAACTACTTTCAAATGCCTAATGTTGGAAATTGAAGCAGGAGAGAGCATATTAGTCCTGAATGCCAATTACTTCTGATATCTCAATTCCTTATTGTAATTTATTTTGTGCAAGCAATAAATAAATTAATTTTATACCACTCAATGTGAGTCAAACTCGAGGACTTAAAATATGGGTCAAAAGTGTTCATTGACAAAGTGTGCCTTTATATAGCGTGTTTCCCCACCTGTGGTTGGTAGCGTAATCGTAATCAGTAAGTCCACAACCAACACCTTCACTCTACCGCCATACGTAGTCGTTTATCTGTCGTCTTTTAAGGCTGATTGATCGTTATTTTGAGAAGTTTCACATCGAATTCTGAAATAGCAAGAAGAACGCTTTTTCGGTTTCTCTTTTAATAACCGTCGCCAATTACTTCATTTCCAACTTCCAAGATAAACATTATCATTAGTTCATAATGTGTGACTATCTCGCTTCATTTCTGACTGTTGAGGAAGACCCAAAACTTCCGACCTCATCGCGAGTTAAACACTGACAGAACCTAGTTGCTCTAGACGTCTAATATGACAACATTGCAATTTGTTAGGATAACACTGGCCAATAAATTTGCGTGCAGCATACGTGTAATTCTAGCACAACCAGTTAGCCCTACATATAACCTAAACTGCAGGTTCTTCCCTCTCAGTAACCTCTTGATAGAGCTCACGGGGCTGAACAATGTGTCCGGAAACAAAGGGACCCCTTAAAGATAATATGAAAATTTGATAGTAAACATTCATCAATTTTTTAAATTCAAAAACCGTTTTAATCCTGACAATGCACAAAACATGATAGGTCGCGTTGTCCAACAATGGCGTCATAACGACGTCATTTTCTTCAAAATTTAGAAATTAAAGACTGCCCATAATATATCTATATTTATCAACTTTTTTTAAATGCTGCCGATAGACCGCCACGAATATATTTCGAATTTATTTTTATCTCTGAATAACATTAGACTACAAGGTGTGTTCAAAGTGTCCGCCTTTGGCTTCAAGACGTGGGCGCCATTGGCCAATAGAAGTATCAATGACCAACTGATCAAATTCCTCCCACTTTGTAATTTAAAAGACGTCACTGGGACGTATTTATTTAACCAGGACGTTCATGAATTACAATAAATAATGATAAATATGTGGATATATGGATAAATACGTCAGGATTAAAACGGTTTTGACATCTTTTAAATCGACAATCATTTACTGCTTATTTTCATATTATCATTCGGGGTTCCTTTATTTCTTTACACAGTGTATAAGGTAAGTTGATTTATGCGAACCCCATAGAGAGGTTTTATCGGGCTGATGTTAATCTTAGTGACGGTCAACTTGCAGAATCTTTTAGTTGGCCGCTTTTCTACTGTGCGTAAAATTCCAAGAGAATTAAGTGTCAGATGCCTAACGGTGGCATTGTTATCATACGAGAGGCAATAGGATCCACTAGCCTTATCGTGGGAGAGGTAATAGGAGCCGTCTTAGGAATGTATTAATGAAAGCTGCTGCTCTGTTGACCTCCTTTAGACACCAGGAAGTAGTTTAACTGAGTGGAATCCATGCCTTATAAATTGCCGTGTTGATAATAGAATCTCATCGATTTGTTTACTTTAAATTCTCGAATGGGAAGCATATATTGATGCAAGAGTTAGAAATGGAAGTGGTATAACTAGCGAATTAGGAAGTTTAAAAGAACGAGTTTCGGCATTTAATTTGGTCTACATGTAAAACATGGATTTCATGTGTTCTTTGTGGAGTAAATCCAGTTAGGCATATCAAAAGTAACATAAAAACAGCGTATATCAATATAATAACGAAACGAAGACTTCGAATTGTAGCCGGAAACAACAGTGAGACAATAGGTCTAGTGGCTTCTGCTGTTAGGCCTATATCTGCTAAAAGGTTTCGGTTAGTAAAATGGTGCTTCCTTTTGTGCCTCTTGGATTGGTTGTAACCATACTCCCGGTGTTGCAGATGCAAGGCGTTTTGGGTATAACACACCCTGATTTGCCATTGAGCCTATTCTACCCATTTGGACCGGATGAAGGTGATTTAGTGGTCCCTGTGAATGACGATGAGTCGACCGGGACCGTGAACATAGCCACCAGATTTCCTTTCTTCAACAGGACTTATGTGCAGTTGTTCGTAAGTTGCATAGAAAAATTTGTGATGATACATGTATGGAATGTGCTATCATTGTCTAGCTATCATCAATTGCAATTGCTAGTAGCCATTAATTAATTTATTCTGAAATTTGATATCATCCTTCTCCAACATTTTTTGCTCCACCGTGCCACACAATGACTCGCCAAATATTTGGATGTTTTGTAGAATGGCAACGAAAAATGTTCGATCATTATACTATGCTCCGTTAAACTATCTCGCAGCAATTTATTGCGCTTATTAGTGACCTCATTTGGTTATTGCAACATCTGTGAGCTCTGTATGAGGCATAGTTAGTTTAAAACGCTTCATTTAGGAGACGCAGAATTCCAAACACCATATTGATATCATCTCTGTGGGGCTTAATTAGGTGCATCATTCGTGCATTGACTATGATATTGTTTTGGGAGTTTTGGATATTGCATGTAGGCCTACTATATATTACATAATTTATGATCCCATGTGATAGGTTATGCGGGCACATATGGGAATAATATTTATGTTATGGTTTTATTTGTACAAAGCTTACCTATGATCTCGGTGATGAGATAGTTTTGTGGCATTACTATCTTAAAAAATCTTAATAATCACGTATAGCATCCTTACTTATTACAATATTTACGATTGCTTTATTCTTGCTTCGTTTCTACAGGTGAACACAAATGGAGCCATTTCTTTTCAACTTCCAGTGGCGACATTCACTCCACGGAGTTTTCCAATGGCTCATTCAATGGTTGCACCTTACTGGTGCGACGTTGACACGAGAAATAATCCTGGTCGAATCTACTACAGAGAGTCAACGGGTCAGACAGGCTATTAAATCTTTTATTTTTTGGATTTAGCGCTTTATGCTGTCAGTCTACGGTTCATTGGCGATTCGTGAACAGAAACTGTCCGTTTTGACGCTCTCATGCTGGCTGTTTCAGTTTGATATTGTCAAATCAGTTCCCTTCCTAGAAGTTAGAGCGTTACCTATTTGATGTTGTTTTATCGACATTGCAACAATTTGCTGTAAACCTATGAGATTTTTTCTTGGGAACTTACGGGTTATTAATTTACGCAACGTACATGTAGGTGTGTAAGCTGTCATTACATCTGTCTTACATCTTCCTCTTCGTTACGTCTGTATTGTATTCGTTGTTATTTATAAAGTGTTGACGATTTTGTCACTAATACGTATTGTTCAGCCCTATACTTAGAGCCCACACGAACCTATATGCATAAAACCTATAGGAGTTAATAACATTTGGCTTAGACCCTATTCGGCACTATGTGTGGCCGCTTTCCAATTTTTTGGGGCAGTAATGAAATTTATATAACCTGTGCGGGAAAAACAATTCATGGCCTAAGAATATATCTTTTCATCTGTGCTATATTGCAAAATGGATCAAAATAACTGTTTAAGGTCGAGCTGTCAATTTAACAAATGTAGGCCCTATCGAAAATTTTCTAAACTTTCCTCCCGATATTCAAAAATGTATCCCTGCTCCTGTAATTGTATTCTGTCCATGCAAGCAACTAAACACTATGAGACAGTAGCATTAGCGTGATTGCTATTATTTCCTACAGATAAATCTCTATTGAATCGAGCAACGCAAGACATCGTTTCGATCTATTCATCAAGAGGTCTTTACTTCTTCAAAACCAAATGGATATTCATCGCAACGTGGCACAATGTCACCTACTTCGGAGGAGGCTACACAACTCCGGTATTTCCTCGTTTCAACTCAGACTGCCCTCTTTCTTAACGTTTCGATGCGTCTAATACAAAGTTATTGTGAGTTTTGAATCTGTCAAGGGCTTGTGTGGAAAAGATCATTATAAATAGACGCATATTGGACTGATTGAAATCGATTTGGATGTTTATCTCTTTGCATTATTCTGCAGGTGAATACTTTCCAGGCAGTCTTAGCCACCGATGGTCGCTACTCGTTTGCCCTCTTTAACTATGGACCAATGACTTGGACCACTGGAACAGCCAGCGGCGGAAACCAACTCAACGGCCTTGGCGGAACACCTGCACAGGTGATTGCATTTTATCCGCTCTAATGCTAACGACGCAACTTACATCAGTAGTCTTTGAGACTCGATTACTTTGATATTTCCCGATTCAGTTTCATTTGGACACCCACCTAATAACTACTTCGCAGGTATACATGTGCGTATGTAGATGATTGAATGAGCATGAGAGCATTATTTTGATAAAGACTACGTATGTATACGTATTCACGCTTCCGCGTGTCTAGATATTATGTTATTTGATTTATGCAAACCGCACCGAGCCATTGAACAGCAAACTCGTCAGCAACATGAAAAACAGGAAAACGAGTGTATATCAAGACAATAATAATACTTTGGGTTTTATGTGTACAATATAACATTTGGTGACAGGTTGGATTTAATGCTGGAGACTCAGTTAACTACTTCGCTGTGCCTGATTCGCGCACAGCAGATATTGTACGAATTGGAGAGACAACGAATACAGGTCAGCGAGGAAGATGGATGTTCAGAATTGATGCTGCGGTCATAGAAGTTGGAGGGTGCTTTAATCCAGGTACTTTATTCAGTTGCGTAAAATGACAAGAATTACATTTTAGGCAGAATATGAAAATACTACGTTACCTAATCAGTACCGGGGAAACATTAGGATACCTATAAACAGAATATATAGGGTCTATGAGCATTAGGATACTTGAAGCTTTGAGGTTGGTTCTTGATTGACCCTGGAAGGATTTTGGGGGTATTTTACTAAACCGCGCATTGGCTAAACTTACATGTAAGTGTCTCCGCACATTGCAGTGAACATTCAAGATTTAAGACATTAAGTGTTGAAAGCATGTTGGGCATTAATCATTAGGTATGTGTGTTGTCTGCAAAGAGTTAATTCCTTTGTGTTATTGTCATGCGCACGTACACAATAACACATCCATACTTAAACGCATGCTTGTACAGACGCACCTATTCAAATAAATGAATGGCGGTTTAGGTTTAGAAATATGTTTTTATTGTTTCATGATAAATCATTGGATAAGCTTGTTGATAATATGTACTTGGAGCTATCTAAAGTAGCTGATTGGTTTTGCGCCGATGAGCTCTCACGATCAACCTGGATAAGACAAATCTCATTCTTTTCAGTTCCAATAGGAAAATGTTATCAAAAGATCTAAACCTAAGTCTCCACATAAAAGGCACACCGATTGGTCAGGTTGAATCCGCCAAGTTCCTTGGGGTATATGTCGACCAGCATCTATCCTGGGCTGTACATATAAGTCATATTGCTAATTAAAATAGCTAAAAATATTGGTATATTATCCAGAGTTTCCCGCATTATCCCTAATTCCATTAAACTTCAATTATAGATACCTTGGTTTATCCATACTTAACCTATTGTAATTTAATATGGTCCTCAAATTATAAGTTAAAGCTCACTAGACTAGTGGTGCTACAAAAGGGCGATACGTTTGGTTGTGGGTGCCCATAGAGTTGCACATACTGACCCATTATTTAAAGATTTGCAGCTTCTAAAATTAGAAAAAATTAGAATTCTTCAAATAGGCATATTTTTTACCGCTATGAGCGCGGTCTACTCCCATCAGTGTTTCTAAATTATTTCTCCGTGGGCTCCGACACCCATGCCTACTGCACAAGGAACTCCCGCGCTTACCGCTATGATAGAGCCCGAACAAATCTCCGTAAATTCAGTCTCAAATCTTCAGGTCCGCAGGTCTGGAACGCTATTTCGCTTGAAATCCGTTCGTCCATCAACCCTTATACATTTAAAAGTAATTTGCGTACTTTTTTAATAAATGAAATGGCTCGATGATATGATTTCCACGACTATCAAACGGGACAGTTGGTCATTCGCTCGGCTTTGGTCGACCACCCGTCGTTCGGGCTCACACCCGCTTTAGTTAAGTTAATTATTTTAAGATTCTGTTTTGTCTTGAGGGTTAATTGGTAACCTGTTTGCGTTTATGACTGTCTAATTGTTTCGATGATCCTAGCCCTCTAGAGTTAGAATTAGGACTAATATTGATTGACGTATATCTTATTTCTTTTTCCTCTTGTCAATTTCAGCTACTTGGGTGTCCCTGCTAGCTGGATTTCAATCCTTTTTGGGGTGCCTTTTGTAGCCTATAGTTTATAATCTCTATTGTTTGTTAACTGTATATACCGTTTGCTATGGCTTCAATAAAGGAGATTGAAAAAATGAATTGAGTTGAATTGAAATTTATGCAATTTCAGGACGCTGTCAACCATACCAAGGCCTTAACGAGACGTCTGGAGTTTGTTTTGGTAGGCATAATGACAAATGATTTTACATAATTTTTGGATACATAAACTCACTGGTCCTAAATGAAATCTTCTGTAGCCACACAAGTTCACATTTTGTACCAACGGATTAAAATCGATTATATTGTATATTTGACGGGTGACATCTAGAATGTCAGATGACTAGCACGTATTCAAAGAACAGTGCTCGAATGTAAGATTATGTTCTGCATGCTCTGTTGAGCGAATGTTCTGAACACGTGCACTTCGTTAGCACATAAACTGGAAGTGATCAGCTTATATAATTACTTGTAGATGGTCTAGCTCTCTACGCAATTACCGACGCATGCATTGTTGCTTAGGTTAACATAATTAATTAGGCGTGCATAATTAGACTATAGATAGGTAATCAGTATTCAATGTCATTTCTCTTTTCTTAAAGCTTTCAACCAAGTCATGTCTTCCTGTATGCTATGTCACTTATAAATATTTGAGCATTATATGCCTAGTTCTAGTCCATCAAACACTGTTTTAAGTAAATGACGCGACAAGAATATTGACTCATATAAAACAATTGAGTCTCCACAATAAATGTCACTTATGCTCAGATAAAGCGCCTGATTTCGGATGTCCGTCGCTAGAGGGCCCGACTGTGATCGATCGTCTTTGGATTGAGTTCTACTGTGTCGTTCCGACAAACTCCACAGACCCTACAGCGAGGTTCAACGTCACTTTTCTCTTCGATGGAGTTCCTGCTACAAGCGTCCCTCCATTCAACATTACAGCCGAACAAGGCAATGCTACTTTGCACGAAAAGTATCTCTTGGGGCAAATGGGAAAATGGGTGAGGAGCCTAATCACTTATTTAGCGTATAGCCTACAGTTGAAGAATTAACTTCGAATGGTCAGGCTGCCTGATGGACTTCCATCAAATCCTAGCTAAATTTGCACTTATTGCTTTTTGTACATGTTGATGATAATTGTCACGAGCATTGATGGCAATATTGAACGTCAGATTAACGATAATGGTCAAGTAATTAGAACAAACTCGACAGTGTCTGAGACCATTCAAATCTGTCAATGTCTTTGGACCAGCAATCAGTTAACTGCCCTAATGCTTGGATTCCACAGATCTTTGCAAATAAAGTGATACCGCAATTATTATTTTTCCCTCAAGGTTTGGGCATTATATAGCTCAGCGTATTGGTTGATGTGATTCCATTGCCCGCATTGTATTTGAGTTAATATTGAAAAATTCAACAGATCAAATTGCCTAATTATAAAATAAAATTTCGTCAAGCATATAAATGATATAATTATCAGTACTAGGATGTCAATATTTAGTAATTGAGTTGATCTTAAGCACGACTTAAAGCATAACTTTTCCAATTGGAATCTGACTGATAGCTGCGTACACAGTTTACCAAAGGGCTCTTAATTCAGATTCTATAAACCAAGTCTTCTGTTTACATCACATTACATTACACCCTAATTATTGTTACATTACTTATTATCAAATAGAGAAAACAGAGAAAGCATGAGAGCCACATACCTTGCCTAATGAATTATATAGCGCCGTCATCACATTGCCTGATAATGGTATCTTAAAACAGAATTGCTTTTATTTTCACCGTTTGTATGATGCTCTCAATTGCAGATCAGTTGCAGCGTGTCTTCATTCTGGGACGATGAGAGGAATGCAATAGTCTACAGTGACGTTGTATCGAGTCTCAACAGCTACTGGGCAGGAATTCGGGTGAATGTGCATCTCATTCTACAAATATGACCATTTATATGGCGCCTACAAAGACCTCACTAAGACACTCAAATTAATATGTCTTGTTCCCAGGACTACCCGCTGAACAGAGTTGGCAGTAGGGTCTAGCATTTGGGGCGATAAATTCTGCGCTTTGGTTTAAAAACAACTCGTTCGTTTACATCTACTTACATTAATTCCTGTAATCATACGTTCAGTGCATTTATGTAGGTCATTTTTCTATATCTACACAGAGACTTCTTCAGCTTTGATCAGTATAAGAAGCGATTCGAAGTGTTGTGGGCGGTGCCGATATACATACATAGCGTCGATGACCCGACGAACACGCAGATTAATTGAAGTCAGTTATTATGTTGGGTAGGCCTACCCTTTGTGACATTCGTAGTAATTGTTTACACCACAACATTATTTGTTGGACTAACCTCTAGCACTTGCGGTAGTCTTTTGTATTAGCAAGAGCTGGCTAGATTAATAAGGTTTCTTTTTCGTTTCTTCTACTCCACTTTTCTACCTAGATCTTTCTTTTCGTTGCTGTAGGTCTACTCGTCTATAACTCTGTCATTATCTTGTTCTATTCTAGTATTGGGAAACGATTAGCATATTATGTGTTGCAGCCGTCACGTGATTTCCTAACCGTCAACGAAGGCAGCTCCGAAGCTGCTTCGGTCCTTCTGAAGTCCACACTACCCATCACCTGCATGTCAATACATCCTCACACGGGTCAACCGTGGATGTGCTCACTTTCAATGCAGCTGATCACCTCAGCGGATATCGCACTGCGTCAAATCCAAGGCGACTGTGGCTACACGCTGAAGGAGTCCGACTGGAAAGAGAGAGAAGGAGAGGCGTACGACGACAGTCGACCTATCGATGTCTATGCCAGGAAGGATCCCTTCACAACAAGTCCTAGGATGAACACAGTGACAGCCAGGATTGGACGCTTTCCGCAGAAAAAGAAAATCGGACAGTCGCCAAGTGATGAATATGAAAATCCGTGGCAATACTATATTGTTCAGAATATCCTGGTTAGTCATAATACTAATAATTTTTAATTTTATTATAATTATTTGATAATTATGTTATAATTATCATATAGTACACCTAACTATGGTGGAAATGACACACTAACTTAGGACATCTATATTCAATAGTTAAAGAAGTTGCAGTAGTAGGCCTACCTTAAGACAATTTTTGAACTCTGTGCCAATAGCAATAACTCGAGACCATTACAATTATAGGCCTACCGATACGCCTTTTCAAAACGAATAATTTACATGAGTTCGTCCTTAGTCTACCTTTTTAGAATGATATTCTATTTTATATACACAGAATCATTTCTAACCAGAGATTCAGTGTAGAAAGTTTCATAATTCCTGACATAATTTTGCTCTGTTAAAGATGTTTATGAGGTAAACGTATAAACATATTCGTGATTGGTTTACGTAGCTTAACTACGTAATGTAACTACGGATGTAATGGAGGCATTACAGCTATTATCCACTTATTCCACTAGAACAATTGTTGATGCGTCAGTCCATTCGTATACATCCTTCCAGGTGTACCGCGCTGACTCCCCAGTGGCTGTGTGTCGGGTCGATGGTGATCCAAATGTGTCGACTTTTGACCGGCTCTACTATTCCATCCATGCCAGCGGACAGTTCACTTACGTTCAGACAACTCGTGGTCTACCGGTCCAGGTGAACTCTTTCTCATGTGTCCGAGGCGCATTATACATCAGGGCTTTATTCCTATACGATTACTTATTTCCTCATTTCTTTTATAGCTCGATTTTATACTAGACCCATGTATATATTTTTTTCTCGGTTCTTTAATCGTGTCCAAAATAAAAACTTAGCATGAATAGCTACGGTTAAAAGTTTATTAGTTAATTGCATCCTGCGTGCCTCTGAATTTTTAAAATTGTTTATTAATAAATAATGAAGTTTTAAGTACAGCTGAAATCGATAACACTTGGCTAACCCTACGTTATCTATAGGAAGCCTTTGTGGGAATATTGGAATATTTATAGGAATGGCACGTACAAAGCCAACCATCATATTTTGACATCAGTGGCAAATTGCGGTCCTACAAGCGGACACAGAAACTAGCTGCCTGAATAAACAGATGTGGAGTCTTGATGCATGTGTTATGACTTGTGAATTAAGGTTCAGCTGAGACACTGGCCGTGTGCTCGGACTGTTGTCTCCTGCGTCTGTGCTGTGGCAATCAGAGAGGGAGACCTCATCCTAGCAGCCGACATGTGCACAGATGGTGTGATGCACTATGTCAGCAACAACCGATCCTTACCGATCGGAACCTGGGTTCACGTTTTCTCCGGCGGATACGGTTTCCAGGTCGGTCTATGCATTAACCAAAAGACATTCAATACTGTCTTCGTTGACCAATGATTAATTCATTTGACCTGCATTAATTCTGCACCTGCCATTCGAGCGACTTTGAGAGCTTCTGAAGACGCTGAATGAGGAGTCAGTCATACACACTCTATGCGAATAACATAATATATTATATATATATTCCATAGAACAAATATCGTGGTAGTACTAATGCCGATTATCATGCGGCAGTCCAAATCTGCAAAAATTGTATGAAACTTTATTATATAGCGACTTTTAAAGATTTCTGCTATTTTTGGATCTGCTATTTATTTCATTTTCTAATCGTTTAAGACAATATCGGATCACAGATGACACAGGTTAACTGAAGTCAGATTTCTAAGTCAAGTTAATGCACATAAATGAATTAAATTTTGTAGACTATCGGAGATGTCTATTCAGAGGCGCTGCATAGGGACCTACAATAGTGAAATAAGACACGTATTGTTTTACATAGATATCCACTCGCACTGGAATCAATATCGTGGGCTACGTGTTTAGTTGGGGAATGAACATTGAGATCCACTTGACTGGATCGGAATTTCGTAGAGTCGAAGGTCTGTGCGGATCTTTTGATGGCAACAGGAGCAATGACCTCAAGGTCAATGGCACAGACGAGGTCATCTCAACCGAATCCATCTCCAGTTCACTGTCAAGGGTCATCGCAAGTTGGAGGTGTGATGTGCTCATAAGAAAACGTTCTAATAAAATTCTTATAGATTTACAAGTCAAGATTTTACTGAAATGAACTAGAAACTTAAAGTGCTAAATCTTAATGAGATAAGCCAGTTGTAGGCCAGACGAACTCAACCATGTTGTATTTCGTCTACGTTTAAATACACTCCGACGTTCTAACAGACTTGCTAGTCAGTATGTCGCTGCCTCACATTGCATACTCATTTGAAGTACCGTGCACGAAAAGATTGCATTCGCGATTTTTGACTGAACCGAACTCAATAAGAATATATGCATCGGGAATATACTCTTATATATATACCAGAGGAATTGAGGAGACATAGGGTCTATTATAATCTTCTGTAAGCCAAAAACTCTATAAATTCGCTTTACTTGCAGTGTTTCGCCAGGACTTAGTCTCTTTGACGGCCACATCTCACATGTTCCAGTAGGTCCAGAAGCTTCTGGGGATCTCAACGACATCTGCTCCTGCAGTGAATCACACTCAAACTGCGGCGCACACGTCATTAACGGTCCAACGAATCAGTCCTCTATCCACCTGGTGGGACAGACTGATATGTCGGTCATCAATCCCAGGGTACCCGGATCATGGATCCCTATCCCTATGAGTAATTTCACCAACGAGGAATCTTCCAATGAGGACATCGATGAAGTGTACAATACGAGACCTTTCCTCTACTCGTTTGACACAAACGATTCACTGGCGAACTTTTCCTGGCCGGCGCCTAACAATATGACAGAGGAAGAAGCAACCCGGTATTGCAGAGACATCATCTGGGATAACAATACCTCCATCCGCCAGCTCTGTTCGAAGGTGGTATCTCCAAGAGACGTTGAGGGAATAATCAGCAATTGCGTCTCGGATATCAAGGTAATTTAGAGATGATTGATTGATTGACTCACTGATTGCTTGATTATCATACGGTGCAAGGTTGCGCTCATTTTCTTAGGATTTTGCTATTTATACAGTAAAAGGAGAGTCGCTGTGCAATATCGTGTATCCTCTGTAATGCTCCTCATATTCGGTGACGTTTTCTACCTTCCAGTAAAGTAAAGTAAAGTAAAGACTGTCTTATTTCAACTGTGAATGTGACCGGCAGAGATCTTTAAGAGTCGCTATATAAACGTTGCACCAAAGGACAAATCACAATCAAATGGAACCTAATATGGATCTAATGCCATTTAATGCAGTACTGCACAATGCAATACTTGCGGTATTTTTCAGCTGAACTTCAAATCATAGCAACATTGAAGATAAGTCTGAACGTAAATAACAGTATGTACCATGTACGCAGACAACAACGTATTTTTTAAGGAATACGTTTGTGATTCACACTTATTGTTTATGATGTATGCAGCGCATGAATTGAATCTGGTTTTCAGGCGACTGGTGACTTGTCGTGGGCGAATGATAAAATTCCTGGTATTCAGAATCTTTGTATTTACGATATGCTCACAACCAACACCACAGATACGAATCGAACTATCGAGGAGATTCTGGCTGAAGCACTCCAGGTCCTAGCAACCACCTGTCTACCGCAGGACTGCTCTGGTCAGGGAAACTGCATCAATGGTTCCTGCGTCTGCAATGCGGGTAAATACTCTTCTTAAGCACAGCTGCGAATTTAGTTGCCACAATAGCTTATATAGCGTCTCTTCAAAAGACGATCAAAAGATGATCTTCATTAGCGCTCCAAGAAAACCAGGATTGAATGGAATAGTTCCCAAATATTGTGGAATAAGATATGTAAAGAAAGACGAAGGGCTCATGGCGTAGGATGAGAGCCTTTTGAGAGGCAACCTCTTCCAGAAAGTTGGATCGACAATAATGACTGTATTAAGCTGCGATGAGAAAACTTTGACTGAGGATGCAACCAGCTCATCCAGTACATCAAATGAAATCTACCAGGAACCCCTTAATTAAGGTGCACAATTGCGCACATCTCGTAAGGAAATTGCAAGACTATGTAATTAGATGTATGGCTTGAAAACTCCAACAGAACAGAGAGATTTTAAGGAGAAATTATGCTAGGCCGAACTCAGGGCACATCGACTTCAAATAATTAATCAAAATATCTGTCGACGCGCCCATACATGTATGTGCCGTGGTTATGAAAATTAAGTCGATAAACTCAAATAAATAAGGTTAACTCATAGTGACTGATCTTTCTTATCTTCGCCTATTTTTTAAACATGATGTCAGATGCAAATGTCAAGCGTAGGCCTAACTCTTTGAAATTTCTCAATTCTAAATAAGACCTGCGCTGCTGAGCTCAACGTTTACTTACTTATAGTAAATCTAGTCTACGAGAAACCATTTCTGTAAGACACTTACGTTAAATATTGTTTAGGTTATGTTGGACAAGGATGCCATCTGGCTAGAGACTCTGTGCCCCATACGATCAGAATCGATGGTCCGCTGGCCTGTGATGCGCGCCACCGTTCTTGCCGTCTACTCCGATTGGTCACTCGTAATGTGACGTCACTGGCGACCGTCACCTGCAAGGTTGACGTCACCAAAGTAAGCCTATACTATAATAGAATTGGAATTCGATATAATTGTTCTTCTCTGTTATGTAAATAACTCTGAGATCTGATTGGTTCTGACAATGCGATGCAGGAAATTTATCCTGCAATGAATAATTACAGTCAAATTCATAAGTTCCTTCGTTCGTTCGTTCACTCATTCATTCTTTCATTCATATTGATATAGCGCCTCTTAAATGTTGACTCTACCAGCCAATGGCCAGAATAAATAGTGGAGTCTTCGAGTAATGGCGAAAGGTGTAAAATAATAATTAATTTTTGGTCTCAACGCCATGATACTTGATTACTAGATTCTTATTTTACCTGATGCCAGATCCATAATTAATCAGATGAATAAAGCGTGGTGCCAAAAGATCAATGAATATTTCAATTTCGTTTTTTCAATTCAATATGTTTTTATTGATACCAACAGAAGAACACGTATGTAAGACGTAAACATTGATTATTAACAGGAGTGGGAACAATAGCGACGTGAAAAAGGGACTGACAGAGGGACTGACAGCATACATGTATATACTTTGACTGATGCTTTTGCTATGTGATAAATTGCAGTTAGACTCTACAAGGAGGTCGTACTTGACGTCAGCAAGGGTGGAATCTTCCTCTGTGACAGTCTGTTCTCTCCCAATGGAGGCTCTCAGCAGTTTCAGTGGCCACCTGAACTGGTCTTCTGCCTCCAGCTTCGACCACCTGCCTCAGGGAAGTCCTCGTTTATACTATGAGGTTTCAGTCAGCAATGATGGTCAGTCTTTCAGCAATGCACAGACCTTCGCTGTCTTTGATTCCGTCTGCTATCACTGTCAGGGCCTCACGTGCACTCAGAAGGTAGTTAGTCCCATTTGTATTCCACACAATTATTGCTCTTTGAGAATTTCAAATGGCAGCTATGAATCGTATATGCATGTATGCAATACAATGCAGACGTATTTAAGCTCTATGCATTTGTGCATGGAGTTATTATGCTATGCACATGTGCGTAATTTATGTACATGCATGTATGTCTGTCTGTCTGTGTGTATGTATGTACGTACGTATGTAGGTATGTATTTATGTATGTAATTGTTTATTCCAAATAATTTAAAAAGTTATAGCTCTAATACACACTCCCGTACATACACACGTGCATACTTGCATGCAGAAAACATTGCACACTGTTACTCTCTTGTATATTAATAGCAGAAGGTACAATTAACTTATTTTGAGTTCAAAATCCACCTATTTTCGGTTTCTTTGTGTTGATGTTTGCAGAGAAGGTCCTGTCTAATCAACGGTTATTGTTTCTCAGATGAATTTCGCAATCCATATAATCTCGATTGTCAGAGATGCGACAGCTCAAACAACACCAACTCATGGAAGACGACACCAGGTCTAACGCGATCTAATGATAGCCTTAGACGAATAGGTCGTTTATTGTAGTGTTTTCTGTCGTATTGTATCGTTAAGTCTGAAGTACAAGTCTGATTCGCCTTTAGATAAATTCATTAATTCAACTCTTATATATAGGGTCCTCTCAAAGTGACTGCTCAAAGCGCACCCAACTCCTGCGTGGACAATAAGGCATGTCTTCATATGGCCATGACACGTATGCCCCTACTGTCAGTGTGACTACACGATTCCAGAGAAGAGCCAAATGGCCAAAATCTCGAGCCTACAGCAGAGAATGCACTCATATAATATATTCTATCTCCGTTGCTAATCGATTATACATTGCTAAGTTTGTATTTAACATTTTTTATTGATGAATCGAGATAAAATAGTTGTTGTGTTTCTGTAGGCAATTACTGCAATCCGTGTCAATCGTCTCCCTGTTCTGGTAAGGACATCTGCGTGTCTACAACTGCAGGAGAATACCAGTGCATCGGATATGGTAAGAACTGTTGATAAATCGTGCAAACAGAGGATGGTTTATTCATGATTTCAACAGCCCCAACAAAGCTATTTCACTAGAAATAACTTACTCACATGCGCTCAGGCAGATTTCAATCGATGGGCGGGCGAGCTCAAAATTGGGTCCTGTTAAGATCCAAGGCTCATGAAGTTGAGCAAAAGGTATGTTGACAGACTGCTATTCCTGTAGCGTATGTACAATAAAGCGGCGTGACTCTGACACCCTATGGAAACCGGACTCTGTCCTTCCTTGGACTACTCCTTTGACAGGCCAATTGATACGAAGCAACGCTCGTGAATAAGCTGGTGCCCTGCGCTTGGCTTTCGAGTCGCGCTTTAGAAGTTTGGAGATTGCGATTGCGATTACGTGAACAATGACTTAGACTTTTGATTTAGAATTATTTGGAATAACGATTTGGAATTATGTGATAGAATAAGGATTAAGAATAGGGTCTACTTATTTTGAATATTGCTCCTGATTTATTTATTTTCTGTGGTAGAAGACAAGACCGTAACGGTTGTCATTGCGATCGCCACTGTGAGTGCCATCGGTTCTCTCGTCTTCATCATCGCCGTCGTTTTAATCATCACCTATCTTGGTTATCGGAGACGTAATAAGGTAAGCAGGACACCGTCAGCCAATAGAATAAATTATCCATGTATTCAAGCTAACGAAGAAGATCTGTTGACAGACACATTGATCCCAATACTATACTGTTACTTTATAACTCCTCATCTCTTCATGCTCCTCGCTTTCTTCATACCACTCTTCATGCTCCTCCACCTCCTTCTCATTTCTGTTTCTACTATTTCTCCATCTCCTACTCATTTTTCTCATACTAGTCAGCTTTCTTTCCTCTTCATCTGTTGTTTCCTCTCTTCATTCTATTCTCCTCCTCCTCCTCCTCCTCCTCCTTTTCCTGCTCATTCTTCTTATCTTTGCCCTTTTCCTCACCACCACGTCATTATCTTCTTATTCTCCTTACTCTTCGTCTTCCTTCTCTCTTCAGTTTTTTTGCTCTTTCCTCCAAATCACTCAGTTTTTATACTTATCTACGCTTCATTCAACCACAACGACGAAAGTTTTCGGGTATTCTGTTTTTCCAATTTAATCTGCATTCCTCTGTTTTATCATATCATTTAAAATTCTCAATATTGTGTTCAAAAGACTCACTTTAGTCATAATCATTATCATAGAATTGATTGCAATGGTAATAATCAGTCCTAGTCTATTATATAATTAGCACTGCATTATTTGGTACATCCCAAAAGGAGGTGTGTAAAGCACGTCTTTATGTCGCTATAATTCTAAGCCCATGCCCATATATAAACTTCCGTGTCTGATCATCTTTACTCATGGACTGTGCCATATGTTTTCGCTCTAGGTCGCTGCTTTCAATGAAAAGTGAAGCTGGAATTCGCAAACCGATCCTAGGTTGCATTTATTCCAGAAGTATCGAATCGTTATTTGTCAAATCAACGATCAGTTTATTTTTTTAAATTAAGGCGTCTATTAATTTTATATTTTTTAATGACAGTTATACTCACGGTCTTTAGCTAGATTTCTAATGTTCGGGTGCAGGGACTTCATGAGGATAGGAACCTAACTGCTGTAGCAGCCAATTTTCAAAATATAAACTCGTTATCCTTGTTATTTCAAGAACTTTACGACTATATATATAGTATATACAAGTAACGTAATTATGTTTCATATAAATATATAAATTATATGTATATAAGTTTTTTTATGTATACTATTGTTGCACTTGAGTTGACTTCCTTCTTTATAAATGAATAGACGCTTTAAATAGATTTATAAGAGGATTAAATGTAACAATATATTCGGATCAATAAATTTGTTACAAAGATCTGAAACGCTTGATCAATTTCCAGTACCAATTCGTTTTATGCTTTCGCAACATCACTCATTGTTTATTATCGATCACAACTGATCATCGCAGATATTTATCTAAAATTCGTCTATGATTGCTGGAGTCGTTTGGGCGCTGATGTGGCAATGATTTAATCGCTCACCTCACAGTTGACACTTGACAGTCTGGTCTAGGACGTACGCTATCAACCACAATGGAAAAAGCAGAAAACGTAGATGTTGGCATTATGGAATGCCTCAAGTACAGAGTTGTAGTAAATACACTATTGAAGTCGGACTGACTGAATTTTGAAAAGCAAGCTTTTCTGTTGATCAGAGACAAATGCACGTGTTAGAAATGATGATCAATATATCTTGTGGATGTTATATCTTGCGCTACAACTTGGTTACAACATATAAAAGTTACTGAAAAATGTGCCGATGTAAATTTTTTAATTAAGACAGCTGTCGGTGTGTTTATTAAAAATCGTCTGTCGATGCGAAAAGATACACCTTTGCAGGACTCATTAATTTTGTTTACTTAATTACTTAAAGCAATTAGAGAATTTCTTATTTTTATTTTTAAAAATTGTTCACGATGGACACAATTCATATAATTCGTGAACGACAATAATTAACAGGCCAGGTTAGGCATACCTAGTGAAGCAAATATTTGGGAATTAATTCTACGATTCCTCAGTTTCTTAAGTAGCAGTGGCCAATATGCCATCGGGTACCTTCTCTAATTTCAGTTACATCATTCACTCTGAAGCGAATCACTGCTCATATTATCGAAAGTAGCAACTCAACCCAATGAGAACTGACAAATGCAATGAGGAATCCAAGAAGAGGGAAATGTGATTTCACGTGACTACAATTATTGTAAAAATAATCAAAACTTTGTATTCAAGAATAGCTACCTTGAAGCCTGGGGCACAAGTAGCCTAAGATAACGCTACACGAGATAAGTTAGAGTAAGGTGGATGAGGTAAAATATTTTTCAGGTTTTCTGCCATTGTGCGGGTTCAAACGTCCATTGGCCACTACTCTCGATGCCATAGGACTCTATCAGATTCTATCAAGAGTCGTCCAAGTCAGCAACCTTAAGTAAAGTAATGAAAGGTGATGTAAATTAATATTTGAAAATCCCTTAACTGAATCCTGTAATTGTGTGGCTATTTATATAGCGCTTTCATTGTCGCAAAACTTCCATTGCCGTGAACCATTTGTGGTCAACTTTTTGAAAGAAACATTGCCACGCGTGACGACATGCGAAATTGTCATATCGAAATGGATTGCAAATCGCATCGTCCTTTTAATTGCTAATTAAATATTTGAAATGAATCTGTCCGTTTCGTCTGTTAGCAGCCGATGACTTACCGACACAGATGTTATTGAATGAAGCAAAAACTGGCAGACGTTTTAATTGCTTCCGTCGCTGACTTAGTTCTTACTTGGAGCTTCCTTGGGTCGCTGTTTGCCGTATAGTCCTTTCTTTTGTTCAGACGTTACACTAGGAAGAGCCTGTTTTGAGTCAGCATTGTCTATGTTCTGGCTTATGACTCCAGTTGAACATTTCTGAACTCTTCAAAGGAGGTAGGTTAAGTTTACATCCTTATTATAGGCTCGCTAGTAGTTAGTGAGTGGCTAAATAATCGTTAACAAATCTTATCTGCTTGAGGGAGAGTTTACAAACCTAGTTTCTCGAACTGTTTTGTTATTGGAAGACTGTTCGTTTCGGTCCAAGAGAAAGTACCAAATAGTCAAATACTCGCTGAAAACTTTAAATAGGGCAGAGATAAACTTAGGTATATTCCGCTGTTAGTGCCCCATGTTTCAAACTGGGTCCTGCATGCGAAAATGTAATTATGCAGAGTTCCATGAATACGTGCATACATGCTCACTTGCTCACTTACTTACTTGCATATTATATAAATGAGCTGATATGTGTATGCATATACACAAAACATATACAATTTAAACATGCATATACACATTAACATACTTAGCCATTCGCCTGCATACATATATTGACGTCAACACATGCATAAATTTTGATCTGGTTTGCTGTAGGTGTGATGTTGCAGCCCGTGTACCTGATGTTGGCGGTATGGGCAGTGTCATGGGGTGGTAGTAGATGGTCAGTTGAGGCCTTGGAAGATCCTCTCCTGTCGTCTGGGCTCTTTTATCCCTTTGGTCTTGATGAGGGCGATTCTATAGTGCCCCCAAACGACGATGGGTCAAGTGCGGCCATAAATCTCACGGTCCCCTTTAACTTCTTCAACACCAAGAACACTGTGCTTTTTGTAAGCAAAATAATAATGATGATCATAATCAGAATAAAACTGATGACTTCTAAAGCGCCCTTACCAATTAAGACGTCAATCGGTGGTCATCTCGAGTAGAATCGCAATCATAGTCTTAGTGATTTTTGTAGTTAGTGTGCACAAGAAAATTCTTCTGAGCGACACTTTGAAATGGTTCACCCTTTTGTACGCAGGTCCAATCTGAATGCGATGATACTTAAGTTAAGACTACAATCTTAATATATTCATTCATTTATTCATTACGAAGATTTATATAGCGCCTCTTCACGGTTACTACTCAGTAGTAACCTATTCAGAACGCTAGCGACCCCGGCACGGTTAAAAAGAACAGTTTAAGGCTAGTATAAAAGGAGTATGAATGGACCCTTGGCAACAAACTCCTCCACTGTTTGGACTTCGGCAGTGCCAATCCCAAGCCTGGAGAAAGGAGGAGGGCTACACCAAATCATCTTCGACGTGGAACGGTGTCGTTAAAAAATCAACACACACCCTTGGCGACATCCGCAACGCCAACGGAAGCGTGTTCCAGAGCGAGGGGCCAACCACTGAGAAGTATATTAATATATATGATATATAGATGTTATATATATATATTGTATATATATATACATCATACACACTATACAAATATAGTGTGTATTTATATAGGCTGTATATACATTAAGACCATGTCTTAATATATAGGATATAATTATATATAGTATATATACATGAATACACACATAAAAAAATACCCAAATAACTACATAAGCTGCATGATATTATATGCAAACATACATTCACACAAATGCATGCATACATACATTCACACATGTATGCACACATACATGCATATACATACGTGCGTTCCTACGTTTATACATACATACATAATGACGGACATTAAAACTCGTCCATTTCCAGGCGCTCATATATCTGAAGCGCTTGCTTGCAGCATGTCTTTCTCTCAATTGACGCTACATAAATTAACTAAGACAATGCCATGCAACACTGCTGTGTAGAAACACGATGTATTCTTAGGTGAATACAAACGGAGGCATTACCTTTGGTTCCGCTCTGGATACCTACACACCCCTTCCATTTCCTCTCAGCTATCGACTGATTGCACCATACTGGTGTGACGTTGACACCACCAGAAGTCCCGGTCGGGTCTTCTACAGACAGTCAGCGGGTCAGTATATCGTTTGCAAACAGTATGCGTGTAATGTATGCGATATGTAAATATATTACGGTGATTTTAACCGCTCACATTTTATGTTTATTTAGTGGTTATGGTTATGGTTATATAGGCTTATGTTTGTCAATGATGCAATGATGCTCATTCGAAAAATCACAGGGATGACAAGGTCATTAGTTTAAGTAACCATATTTTCAAAATACGATGGACTTATTGTAATCATACTGCCATTTGTCAATTTGAAATTAATATAAATTTTTAAGTAAGCTGTCATATTATTTTATGGCGGCGTGATTGCAGTTTTTATTCTTAAGTCCACTTCATTGAGCTTTTAGGAGATATGAGTAGAAGGTGAGAGGGTCTAAATCAATATTCAGTTTTGTTTACGCTATACTTTACATCGTAATTTTGCGGTGTACTGTATGCATGTACAGGTAAAATATATATGCATATAAATACATATGTATATTAATATTTATTTGCAGCTTGAGTGGCCTTATTAAGTGGGTCATTTTACCCTTCTTGAACTCTTATTTGTTCTCAGCTATATAAATAAAGAGATAATTCTGTCTGTCTGTCTGTCTGTCTGTGTGTCTCTGTCCGGCGACGCATTTGCACACTTTTAGACCTATTGACTCGACACCTTCGCCGTTGGCTCGAGAAACACCTCCGACACCCAGTAGAGAAGTTGGTGAAGCCCGCGGCCGCCGTCTTCCTCGTCTCCAGGGCCAAAAACCTGTCTCAACCCGGGCGAACGCCGGGTGCCCCAGCTGGTTTGTGATAAATGAAGTCTGTAATCAACTGAACATGTAAATTGGATGCAAATAAAAGATTTTGACTTGATTGCTATTTGTATATACAACTTATATATCCATATCTACATAATAAAGATATATGTTTATGTATGTACTCTGTTCTGTAGATAATACTTTGTTGAATCGAGCAACGCAGGACGTTCTGTTGCTATACTCGACAAAGGGCCTCTACTTCTTCAAAGCCAGCTGGATATTCATCGCCACTTGGTACAACGTCACCTTCTCCGGAGGAGGACCGACCACCCCGGTAGTCAAACACTTTATACAATATAAATATAATACTATACAATGCAATACAGCGAGAACAATAAACAGCGCGGGCATTTTGCAATGTTCAACAATGATATTAATGTTTATTTTTTTAGCTTATACAGACACTTATTAAGAATAGATCGGTTATATAAATGGTCGTGGTGATCAAGTTGCTGATAATAGTGATGATGGTTAGTAACAGATTGCAATCATCTTACTTGAAATCGTAATAAAAATAATCATAATCACTATTATCGACCTGAAGGTGCGTTTTGATTCAGCAACAACACGGTCGTGATCATTGTAGATTACAGTATATGTAGGTAGGTCTATAATGCATTAAATTTTGTCGACTTCAGCTACCGTTGTAACCGCATAAGCTGGTTCCCTGCTCTTCAGTAACAACGTTACGATGTTTGTCACATTCAACCCGCGATACTTTCCACCACAGTCTTCTCTATTTCCAAAATAAAACTCTAATGACATCGGATACTTAATCAGCGTGGTTGAAATCAAACCTTAATCATTAACTATAAGAGTTCTCTTGGCATAAATGACTATGCGGAATCGAGTCTTTTCTGCGGAAATCCCAGCGATCGGGAATGATCTCCTCATAGAGAAGCTTCTTCCCTCTGGGACGCCATCTGAAACCGCCCTCACTAAGGTGCTCTTGTAGGGCGCGATGAGTCGGGAGCGTCACTGGGAATTTACAGCGCTATATAAATTCCTGAGTGATTGGATGAATGAATAATTGAGCACCGCCATTTGCATCACTCTAATGAACGTTAATCGCTTTGCTGTCCTATTAGGTGAACTACTTCCAGGCCGTCCTTGTAACAGATGGTCGCTACTCGTTTGCAATCTTCAACTACGGACCAATAACCTGGACCACTGGATCTGCCAGCGGAGGAGGCAAACTCACAGGACTCGGAGGGACACCAGCACAGGTTTAACATTGCACTATTAATACGTTAAATGATGATGCAGTTCTAGAATTTATTTAGCGCCTCTATAATAATGCCATGGCATCAGTCGTTGGTCGGTGCTAAGCAGAGCTGGTATGCCAAATTTAAGGGTAGACCTATGTGCGGTTAAAGCCAAGATAGGAAAATCAAAAACGACATTCGTGTGTGTGTCGAAGCCGCACATTCGACTCTTTAGTACCTTTAATGGCGTCGCTGATGTTATGCTGCTGTTTGTTAAGGACGAATGCGACTATTTGATTGTCAAATTTATATAACGCCGGATGATCACCTAATAACGTTAGGCATTTGCAATTTTACACATTAAAGACTTCTTCGTGTTATTATTATTATTATTATTATTATTATTAATACAAATAATCAGTAATAATAATAATAATAATTATTATTATTATTACTATTATTATTATTACAAGTAACTATCAATAATAATAATTATAATATTTATTATTATTATCAGTACCATTGTAAGTTCAACGTCACGCTCGTTGTCGCATAGGGTACATGTATATATATCTATATATATGCACATGTATATATAGATGTTCATGTAAAGCTGTCACTGTCTTCGGTTCTACGGCTGTTTCGAACAACATGTTACAACTTTGGACTGCAGGTTGGGTTCAACGCTGGAGATTCGATCAACTTCTACGCAGTGGAAGATTCACGTCAGCCGAATATTGTGCACATCAACGAAACAACGAACACTGGTCAGAAAGGAAGATGGCTGTTTCGAATAGAGCAAGGTAGCATCGAAGAGCAAAAATGCTTCAAGACTGGATCAGGTGAGAAAAGAACAATGGCAACGAAGCGTATTTATGTATGTATGTATGTATGCATGTATGCATGTATGTACGTATGTATGTATGTATGTATATATGTATGTATGTATGTATGTATGTATGTATGCATGTATGCATGTATGCATGTATGTATGTATGTATGTATGTATGTATGTATGTATGTATGCATGTATGCATGTATGCATGTATGTATGTATGTATGTATGTATGTATGTATGTATGTATGTATGTGTGTATGTATGTATGTATGATTGTATGTGTGTATGTATGTATGTATGATTGTATGTATGTATGTATGTATGTATGTATGTATGTATGTATGTATGTATGTATGTATGCATGCATGTATGCATGTATGTATGTATGTATGTATGCATGCATGTATGTATGTATGTATGTATGTATGAATGTATGTATGTATGCATGTATGTATGTATGCATGCATGTATGTATGTATGTATGTATGATTGTATGTATGTATGTATGTATGTATGTATGTATGTATGTATGTATGTATGTATGATTGTATGTATGTATGTATGTATGGTCTGGCGCGGCTACCTAGAAATCACTGAACAAATATGTTTTGTGTTAACCAGAAAATGTTTTCTGAATTGTTTTCTGAATTGCAGTCATATTATTGTAAAATTGTCACAAGGTTTATAGCAGGAGAGAAATTAAGTGTAAAATGCGAGTAATGATTGCAATTGTATTACAAGTTTCATTAATATTGTAAATAGGTCGTATAACAGAATGCTTAGTAGTTCACTTAAAATGGTTCGAATAACAGCGTTTGATAAAATTGAGCAAACTTATGATTTTAATGCCTGAAAAGATCAGAAAATAGTGTGGCCAAATCTGGCATAAATGTAATCTGTCAGCTTACAATCAACCAATAATTTTCCTATCTATTTAAGGCAAAGTAGGCCTAGACATAATGCAACAATGAACGATCTTTGACACTAGACAGTTTGTGCATGAATACATTCTAACCAAACTACTCCTTGTAGACTTCATTTACTGTCGTGGTTGTTTGCGATTTTTCAGACGAATGTGGTCCATACCAGGTGTTCAAAAATGGCATATGCACTGGTAAGAGCTAATAAAATATGGTTGTGTTCCAAGCGGCAAAGATATGAGTTGATCTGTTTTATACAGATGCGTATCAAACTGCTCCACATCTCATAGTGGAACGTTACGGAGTTTGCCTACATCATTCATTCATTCATTCATTCATTCATTCATTCATTCATTCATTCATTAAGATGACTTTCAAAGGACCCTCCAATACGCTCTCCAGAGTCTCTCCCAGCCAAACTCAGGCGATAAAGAACAGTTTTCAGATGTAAGCTAACAACAAGTACCGCTGCTCCATGATGGATGGTACCAAAGGTCCTGAACTCATGTCCAGCATATTGCTAGCGACTCGCAGGACTTTCCAAAAGGCAGATAAAAATTCGTAACAGCGCCGTTGATACAAAACAATAGTGAATTTAAATTATTCGAAACTTCTCAACACCCCACAAAATATCCGCCAAGAAAACGAGCTTCACACCGACGCTACATGAATCGAGTCCGAAATAGACAGGCATGCTAACACCGGGGATTGGAGTCAGGTCAGAATAACATGTAGAGGTCAATCCTACACGAATAAGGCATTGCTGTTAACTTCCCAGCTTATAACGATGAAAAATTTCTCTTCTTCTCAATGGCAGAGACGAAGTTGTCGCGGAAAGCTCACTTTGTTCCGTTACGCAAAAATAAGTTAAATACGTTAACCGAGTTTCAATCCTTGGAGTTGAAAGCAAATGCGCTACCGAATAGTCCATATTTTTTTACAGGTCTGAGTGTAATTTAAATTGCGCACTTACATAACGCCACCTCAAGGGAACAATTGGGAGCCCGACAAAATAAAATCACAATAAAATTGACTCGTTTTCAAACGCTTACGGTAAGGAGGAAAAGCTATACCAAGAAGGCCAAGTTGCAGTATACACTTTAGGTTTCGTTTCTATTGCATTAATTTCCAGATATTGCGCCTGATTTCGAATGTCCGTCGCTAGAGGGCCCAACTGTGATCAATCGTCTATGGATCGAGTTCTACTGTGTTATTCCGACGAAGTCAAAGGACTCGAGGTCAAAGTTCAACGTCACCTTTCTCTTGAACGGAATACCAGACCCAACGATCCCACAATTCGTCGTTACAGCTCAAAACAGCAAAGCCACTCTACACGAAAAGTACCTCAAGGGACATCTAGGGAAATGGGTAAGACAAGGATTTCGGCGGGTGTCAT
The DNA here is from genome assembly GCA_959347315.1 of Bimastos eiseni. Lineage (NCBI taxonomy): Eukaryota > Metazoa > Annelida > Clitellata > Crassiclitellata > Lumbricidae > Bimastos > Bimastos eiseni. The sequence continues at coordinate 40,491,662 of OY365810.1, forward strand.
TAGTTTTTTTATCCCCAGAAACGTTACCTTATCTTTTCCACCTGGATTACTGTGATCGCTCTTTAATAAAAGTCTGTGAAAACGTGAGGAGACTTTTTGAATCTCGCCTATGAAGTAAAGTATACAATGTATGTCCTTAAATTTCAATCAAAAATTTATGCGGCGCCTTTTTCCCGTGTGTCTTTACTTATATTTCTTCATGCTTTTGTGTCAATATCGTGTATTCTCAACTTTCTAGTGGTGAAAGCCGTGTGAACTGTAGGCATTCTAAAGTGCTCAGCAAGACTTTCAATTACAACATACAACATGTGTGTGGAAGTCTGGAAGATATAACAATGAGCCAGAAACATGAGCGCAATTAAACCTCTGGAGAACCTGTGAGTTTGCTCTCCAAATATCTACGCTAACCAGGCTCCTCAAATATTCTGTCAACGGCGTTAAAGGCAGATTAATAGTTCACTTGCTCTACATTGTATTGTATTTATATACAATGAAATAGTCAATTGACAATTACTTGAAACTTATTACTAACACGTTTGGTGACAAATCGTGCACCTGCGGAGTCGACTCCGCATAAAGATCATAGACAAGTTGTCGCGCAAACGTGTCTATCACTAAGCAGAAACTTGGTAGATGAGTAGGCATTAAGTAAGCAGCAGAAGTCTTATGTTGCACTGGTCTCTTATGCATGCCATTGGGATTCTTCCAATGCCGAATAAAATTCATGAAGTACATGAGCGCTTACACCATGCGTTCCTCAGCAGATATAATGAAACTGTTACTTTAAAATGGTCAACCAGTGTTCTATTTGACACTCGCTTAAAATGGTTCACATTTTATAGCCCATTTTCTTGCTCAATGTGTAACCAATAAATCGCATGCTTATAGACAGCCTTGTATGCAAGATTTGGAACTTCGAGACAAAGACGAGACCAAGACAGTGAGGTACCGAGACCGAGACACTCGGTCCAAGACAGTATAAGACAGCAAAGGACAAGTGATCTTAGATTAAAGGCTGTTAAAAACTCATATGCGAGTTTTAGAAAATAAGGTTCATTTATAGGCCTTATTTCAGTTTGAACAGATAATGTAGCACCAATACCCGAGAACCATTTACATATTGTTGCTTTTATGAACACGTCTGAAATCTTCTAAACGATTTTAAGCAAAGAAATTCAATACCAAATGCCAAACTAAATTATAAATTTGCGACATATCCGTCCTCATCCTGAGAAACGCAAAGTTTTTCCAATCGTTTCGCTTATGGTGGCTTTACACTTGCGCCAAACGGCACGCCATTGCCATTGGTTGTCAATAACTTCAAATTGCGTAAACGCAAGCTTCGTGATTTCAGGTTCTCTCTCAGACATTTTTGCACTTTAAGAAAATTGCAATGATCATGTGCTTCACATGTTAACCAGAATGACCGTTTCCATAGCCTGCAATTTGAGTTTATAGCGCAAGGTTTTAAGATAGTTAGCGCGAGACTTATCGAGACCGCTTGTTCGATACAGAACAAGACTTTAACTCCAAGACAGTTTCTGAAAATTTGAGAACCTTCCGTGAGACCGAGACCAAAACAACAGGTACCCGAAAAGGAGACACTAAAAACTATCTCGAGACCCAGACAATGTCTCGAGACCATATAACTCTGCTTATAGGTTAGTTAATGAAGCCAACAAACAGTTCTTATTATGCTAACCAGCATTAAAGAAAAATGTTCTACGAGCTCGCGATACAATATCTGGAGTGAACTTCACTCTGTTATACAGATAAGCTGCTCAATGTCGTCCTTCTGGGTTTCCAATCAAGGATCCACTCCCGTTTACAGCCAAGTCGTTTCAAGCTCTAACAGCTACTGGGCTGGAATTCAGGCAAGCAACCACCATTGTTCAATTATTTAGTCGATGTTTAGCGATTTAGTTACGAAATGGCGTTCGATGGTATGTCGAATTCTGTATGCTAGTGTTTAATATTCCTTTGCGTATTAGTGTTTACTATTCATAAAAAAGTGTTTCACTTGTCTTTATCAGGTTCTTTGCATAGGCTACTAACAGTTAACCTTGTATTGAAACCTGATAATGTTCATTAAAGTATTCTGATAGGTTTCTCAACTCTGCCTGCCTGTACTCTATGCCAGGAGGACTGTTACCTCGAAGAGAATTCCAATTTGAAAATAGAGAATTGTCATACAGCTGGTTGGTATCTCTTAAAACGAGCCTCCATGTTGTTTCATCAGATGATGTTTCATTTTTCGTGTGAAAGACATATCTCTACTGCTCTTTAATGCCCTTTTAAATAGTAACACATAAACTTAGAGTCTTTAAATACATCAAGTTATTAGTCAAACCAGTGTGATGATACAGAAAAGCCCAAGTTACCATGCGATAATCACCTGTTCGCTTCTATTGAGTAGTGGCCCATCTGTTCTTCAATCGCCTTTAATTAGAGTGCCGTATAAGCCTAGCCTACTCCTTGTCGGGAAATAATATATCTATGAAGTTATTCAAACCTGAATCAGTTACAACAAAGTTATATATATATATAATATATATGGCTACCTAACGTAGTCATAGTTACTCCCGGGGTTTTCCGGCAGCACTTGGAAGTTCGGGTAGCCGAGATCGTTAACATTCGAGTGGCCGTGATAGATGCAGACTGGGTAAGTCCCAGGATTAGCGACCGCATTTAGTCAGAGAGGGCCCGGTGGCCGAGAGTGGTACAGACCGTGAATGAGTTAGGGTGGCCGTTCGATAGAAATATCGGGAAATTCCCGAAGGACCCGCTGGAATTACACGTGGAGGGTGAACACGTTAGAAGAGCACGTTACAAACAAGAGAAAGCACTGGTGCCAGTTACAAGTCAAATAACTCTTCTTGATGGTTTTATGGTCTTTCGATAAATACTCTTGTTTGTTACCTACGTTGGTCACAGTTACTCCTCCAGGTTTCCCAAAGTCTGAGAATATATTACGGTGTTGGCGGACAATTGCCAACGCAGAGGACGGTCAATCGTGTGCATGATAACTTATGCGTGTGAGGCCGGTATGCCGCACACGGAAATTGACCAAGAAGCACGTGAAAGTCTGGGCAGTCGAAAACCCAGGTTAGAGATAACAAGTAGACCAGTAGACCAAGAATTGATCGATACGTAAATATTACTGATGGCTACCTACGTTGGTCATAGATACTCCTCTAGTTTTTCCCGAAGTGTATCTACTTGCGTGTCTGATCGACGTGATCGATACGAGTACGTTTGGGTAATCGAGTACCCAGGTGAATAGATGGTTGCTTGATGTCACATACAGTTCCGAGAAATAACTGAATGATCAGAGTCCGTGAATATCATGCCAGTGTCATTTTTATCGAAGCAGAATATATCAGTGTTGTTGGGTAACTGCCAACACAGAGAACGGAAACTTACTCCGTCAATTGTGGTGCATGATAAAATATACGTGTGCGGCCGTTATGCCATACACGGAAATAGACCGAGAGATACGTGTTGAGTAGAAGGCGTGATGGGTAAGTGTCTAGCATGATATGACGAAGAACCGTGAGGCTGGTAGTGTCTACAACGACAGAGTTTAGAGAGTTGAGAACAGTTATGTCTAGGAGTACAAGACGTTGAATATAGCTACCGATAATTGTCTACTGTCTAGGCCGATATGACTTAGGGACTTGTCTCAAGTATATCTGAACCTCGTAACTTAAGAGAACGTTTGATGTCCCTTATTGGCGATAGTTTCAGAGTCACAAGATGTTGAATGGTACGACGTCAGGTAGAGAGGAAGAAGAGGCTAGTGGCTAGGAAGGTAGAGAAACTGAGACAGGCTCCTGCCAGTATCATTAAGAACCCTGTTTTGAGTGCGGCCATCCTCAGAACGTTGCCCATCCGGCGACCGCGGAAAAGGCAGAGTCGGACCTCGTGACTAATTCGAACAGTGCTATCTTTCTAGGAGAAGAGGCCCATCCTTAATCTAACCTGGTGAGAGCGATCATCCTGATATATAGAACAGCCATTTGGCATTGAGATTTTACAAGAAAGTGACTCGGGCGACTCCAGGCGTGTCAGCGAGCTGGAGTCGACACCGTCCGAGAGCTAGGCAGGCGCTCGGGTGGCAGAACGCCACATTACTTACCGCGTTATAATCATCTTCAAAATTTTCTTCATAATTTTCTTAGTAACTTCTTAAGAATTTTCTTAATAAATTTCGTAATAATCTACTTCATAAATTTCTTAATTGCTTTCTAAGTAAATTCTCTATACTTTTCATTATCAATTGCGTAACAGTCTTCATTATACTGTACTGCATTGCATTTTCGTTTATTGAAATAACTTGTTGTCAAAACGCAACAGTTTACAATAGATAATACACGCAAGATGTGGCGGCAATGGGCTACAATAGGCTAATCATAATGTCATAATTTTCTCAGTAACTTTCCTAGTCACTTCTTAATAATTTTCGCAAAATCATCGTTATAAATTTATTAAAAATTATCTTAGTAACTTCATTGTAATTGTCTTAATAAATTGACTAATAATATTCTACGTAGATGTCTTCATAATTGTCTTCTCTCATACCTGTATTCCACAGCCGTCTGCAAATGAAATTTATGTGAACGAAGGCATACTATCTGACCCAAGCAAGCTGTTTCTCAAATCGACCTTACCAATCACGTGCAAGTCAAATAACCTAACGACAGCAGTTCCGAGCAACTGCCTCCTACAGCTGAGCATTTTAACCACCGATAACATCGTAATTCGTCTCAATGGAACCTCCAACTGTACGCACACTCTATTGGAACTGGACTGGAAGGAAAATGAGAAGAAGGCTTACGACCCTAACAATCCGATAGAGATCTACGCAAGACCTGATCCTTACACGACGCCCCCTAGACTGAATGACTTCACCGTCAAAATCCTATTAAGTGGCGCCAAGAAATACACTGCAGAGGGCGAGGAATACGACGACCCATGGACGGATTACGTCATCGAGACTATTACGGTTAGTTCGGGTATTTAGAAGTAGACTAACAATGGTCAGTAACGTATCACTGTATCAGTTTCTGTCGTTAAAGATAGATATAATATTATATCATGTCCAATGTATCCTCTGAGCTGAGCGCATGTGATCGAGCACCAGAGTCGGCTGCGGCCTACATGTGCACCTTACTACAGAAACTTTGGATCTTTGGCTGATACGTCTCTTTATATACATGTAGGTATCTTTAGACTTTTCTCATACTATCAGAACTTATGGCCATAGACTTTTTATCTATTATTTGAATTTAACTATCGTCACATTCAGCTCGGACCTGCGCACAACGGAAGGAACCATTTATAAAATGTCGCACGCGCAACGTTTCTTGCGCACACTCTCTCCAAAAACGAGCGATCCTCTCCAATGGATTTACAGACAGTATAGACTATAGGACTACACTGGGAATTGCCATAGACTGGCGTTTACATGTAGTGTTTTACTACAACGGTGCCGTATATCTCAGTTGATTAGATGAGACATGACTCTCAACATTATGGCAATTGCGACAAAGTGGTCTATTCGGTAGCACGCTGGACTATGATCCGGTGATTGCGAGATCGAACCCGCTCAGCGTTCTCCGTGTAACAAGTCTAACGACCCTATGCAATTTGCCCAAGCACACACACACACACACACACACACACACACACACACACACACAAACACACATACACACACACACATACACGTCAATAAACACACACATTTGTTTCGCACCTAAAATTATCTGGCTTCTCTCTCGTAATGAGAACAATAATTAAATAAATAAACAAATTAATTAATTAATTAATTAATTAATTAATAAGTAAACGGTGAGATCCGTATGCTTCTTTGTCGAGGTTTTTCACGTCGATAGTCCGGTGCCAACGTGTCGCGCAACTGGTGACCCTAACATCGTGACCTTTGACAAGCTCAATTATGCCACATACGCTTCCGGACAATTCACCTACGTTCAGTCGACGCACGGAATACCAGTCGAGGCAACTGTTATACGTATAATTATATATGTTCATATCTCATTACACGGATTATATCATCGCAATAATTATATCCATTATATATATTTTCTGTTTGCATTTGACTAGGACATCGCGCTGAATAACTTAGTGAAGAAACCTTAAATAACTGTATTTAGTGTAGTGTGGATGGATGTACTTTGTGTGGGCATATGATAACCGGACTCTTCTACTACTGTCAAGAGTTGGGAGTTGAGGATTTAAATCCACTAGCCATAGTGGAGGAAATAGAGCTGTTAAGGCGGGTGAATAAGCTGGTGAATAAGTTGGTGAATAAGTTGGTGAATAAGTTGGTGAATAAGTTGGTGAGTAAGTTAGTAAATAAGCTGGTTAACAAGTTAATTAATAGACTGGTGAATAAGTTGACGGATAAGCTGGTGAATAAGCGGGTGAATAAGTTGGTGAACAATCTGGTGAATAAGCTGGTAAATAAGTTGGTGAATAAGTTGGCGAATAAGCTGGTGAATAAGCTGGTGAATAAGTCGGCGAATAAACTGGTGAATAAGCTAATTTGAGATTACATGCGATTACGAGTGGGTTTACATTGAGAATGACTGGAAGGCAGACGACGTGTGTTAATGACAGCAATGATAATGAGCGTATTTTTAATATTGTTGTTGCTATTGTGGTGTCAAAGGTCCAGGTGAGACATCATCCTTGTGGTCAGGCTGTGTCGTGCGTCTGTGGTGTTGCTGTTAGAGAAGCTGATCTCATTCTTGTGGCTGATATGTGCAAGAATCTCCAGCTCCGTTACATCTCCTACAGCGATATATTACCAGATGGCGCCAGTATCAAAGTCTCGCCCTGCGGATCCACTTTCGAGGTAATTAACAAACGACTGATGTAGCACTACTACTGATGCCTTGGTTAATAGACTTCGGCGAGACAGAAGGTATGATTTGCAGTGCACGCTATCCTTGGCATTCTCATGTTGGTTAACATTTGATATTTATTCATATTTTTAGCTGTGCATGCTTGTATCAGATTATTTAGTATAGCACCCTTTAACAATCTCATAGAGAAGCTGCATGTGTGTATTCATTCATTCATTAAGCAGATTTTTATTGCATCTTTTAAATTAGGCCCCCCCGACCAAACCCAGCAGGAAATTAATAGGTCGAGACTTATGACTGCTATGAAACACATCTGAGTGAACCCTAGACATGAGCAGGGGCGGAGATTTAAGGGGGTACAAGAGGGGACTATCCCTTCAAAAGTTCCGGTTGAAGGGATGAAACTGCTTTTCCGACCTGTCTTCCCAAAACCATTTAATCGACCTGCCCCCTCCCAACCCAGCACCATGTCTCCGTCTATGGGCGTAAGGCATAATGGTAATAGGTGCACATTCTTGTTCTTAGCTTAGTCTAGTCGTGCTCGAAAGTAAGCAAAAAGCAGGCCGGCAATATCTTTTAGATGAAGACACCGGGTGGAATAAGGGTGATCGGCAACCTTCTCAGTTGGGGCATGAACATCGAAATCCAAGTGACTGCCTCGGAGTCTGGAAGGGTCGAGGGATTGTGCGGTTCCTTTGACGGGGACACCGGAGACGATCTGAAGTTCAAAGGCACCGAAAGATACGTGTCTCTGCCACCGTCTTCTGATCCCGATTCTCTGATGGACTTCGTCAAATCTTGGGGGTCTGTATTAACCACTTTCCGGTCTACTGACTGTACCTCTGAAGGAGGAAAATTTTCATTTGTTTAATCAATCAATCGAGCAATCAATCGATCGATCTATCTATCTGATCTGATCGTCCGTCCGTCCGTCCGTCCGTCCGTCCGTCTGTCTGTCTGTTTGTCTGTCTGTCTATCGATCTATATGGTCTAATCACTTGTAGGTGTCTGATGACTTTCTGGCCACATCTCAGCACACATCTCTGCTCATCGCGGCGTGACTCACTCAACTCTTGGAGACATGCTGTTCCGCCCCATTCTTCAATGTCATCATTCCCTATGTGGTCTTTCCCTTTTATTTGCTCTCTCCATTATACCAGAAACCAGCGTTCGAAGTTTTTCATCATCTTTCACGCTGCAGATAATATTATGTCCGAACATATCTAACTCTTTCTGGAGGACTCTCTGCATGCAATTTTCTGTCACGCCGGTTCTTCTGTACGATCAACAATAACTCACATTCTTTTCTGTGTAGGTTCTAGTGTGGCCCTTAAATATGGAGAAAACTTTCCATACCCTGATTTATTTTATTTTGCAAGAAGTAGGTTCCTTCTAAGTCTCTAAGATATCAACAATTTACAAATTAACTTGTTCTAGTTACTGCGGCCATAATTATATTCGTTGAAAAAATTATCAGAAGACTAGTCATTCGTCTGCCTAACCAGACATATCTTCTATATCGGCATCAATACGACCTGATTTTGATGAACCGTCAGTTGACGCTTTGCCATTTAGACCCCGGCGTAATAGAAGTTACTAATTACAATTATATATGTTACATTGTTAAAAATGTAGCAATTGTTACATTGCTACAAATGTAACAAATGTTACAACTGATTTTCTTATTGCTACAAGCTTCGTTTTTGCCAGTATGAAACCTGAATAAACGAAAATTGATTGATTGATTTGGTAAATAATAGTAATGACTCTCTGCCATTTTATTCATTGCCTAAACAGTGTTCCACTCCGACAGAGTCTGTTCGACGGATATCTTTCCAGTCTACCCACCGTCCCTAACGACGTCCTAGACCTCAGCGATCTCTGCTCCTGCCTTGACAACGGCCCCAGCTGTGGACTTCCACCCACCAACAACACCACCCCTGGTCTCCTAGGGACTTCAGATGGCGACAGTGTCCTAGTCGTTCCTTGCAATCCGAATTCAAAGCGAAACGCCACCGGGTTTTTATGTGATATCGGGGGCTTTAACATCAGCTACATTCCTGGGGCTCCACCCAACGTTACATGGCCGGCAACCAATAAGTTTACTGAAGGAGAGGCTTATACTCATTGCTACAACCTTCTCTGGAAGGATCTCCCGCTTCCGAAGTCATGCGTCGATAAAATGAAGCAGACAGATATCGATGGCGTCATCAGTAAATGCGTTGCTGGCATTAAGGTAATAACTTATTATACTCAATAGGCCTACATTCATTTGTTTAATCATTTATACACTAGAGATTTCAAGCTCGTGTTCATTCATTCAATTACACATTCATACTTAAATTCACTCGTTAATTTTTTCATGCATTCAATAATTCACGCTTTCAGTTCTGCATTAATTCACGTATTAATTCACGCATTAATTCACGCATTAATTCACGCATTAATTCACGAATTCATTCGTACATTTGCTCGCGCATATATTTTCATTTTATTATTATTACTCTTAGAAATAATAATAATAATAATAATAATAATAATAATAATAATAATAATAATAATGATAATAATAAATAATAATAATAATAACAATAATGACTAATAATAATAATAATAATTATAATAATAATAATAATAATAATAATAATAATAATAACAACAACAACAACAACAACAATAGCAGCAACAATAGCAGCAACGACGACGACGATAATAATAAATTAAATTAAAATAATAATAATACATTTTAATCCTTCAGAAAATGCATTTTGGAGCCTGAGGGAGCCTGAGGGAGCCTGACCCTACACAATGTAGGCCATAATAGCTTTGGTAAAAACTAGTAACAATTGGCCCTCATGTATAACCCTGGTGTTTCTTTATCCAGACGACCGACGAATTGTCCTGGGCTGAAGATAAGGTCTTCGAGATGCAGTCCTTGTGTCTGCATGTCATCCTAATAGAGAACACGACTTCAATCCAAAGTGTGAAGGAAAAGGCCGATCAATTCGTCCAAAGCGTCTGTGTTCCGCACAACTGTTCCAATCACGGCACGTGCGTCAACGGTACCTGTGATTGCAATACAGGTGGGTTACCTGAGACATGCGCAGTACATCAACAGGCTTCTTCATCATCATCCGGTTCTAGGCCTCTTTAACAGATTCAAATAGATATGTGGAAGTGAGTTTTTCATATCTCTCTGTCCTCTTAATTCCAATTCAGAATCGACTGTATTGGTCTTTCTCTTATCCGCCTCTCTTTGTTTTTCGTTCTATGACTGTTCTTAGTAGTGAGTGTCGTCTCAGCGTGTGCACAACCCATACCCTTCGTCTCTTTCCTAGTGTGTGTGTGTGTATGTATGTGTGTGTATGTGTGTGTTTTTTTGTCAGGGCTCTTTTTTCTAAATCACCCAAGCGAAAGAATGACTAGTCAACCTTACGAGGGATACTCTCTTGAACTCGGTTCCTCGACTCTATGCCCCAATGTGTTACCCATTACTCTAGGACCCACCTATACTTGTCTAAATTTCCCTATTGATCATACTTCGTAGGTGCAGAATTATTTCACCCGTTGAATTTCTTCTCCTTCAATGTGTATCGTGATTTGATTTTGCGTAGCATACGATGGCCGTGAATAAAGTCCACAACAGTCTCCTTATCTAAGTCGATCTGTTTTCGTTGGCAGGTTTCATTGGTTTAGACTGTGCAACGTCTGAAAATACTTTTCCACAGATCATCGAGCTAGAATATTCTGTGTGTGATATCAGATTAAGAAAGTGTGACTCTGTTTCCATCTTATCCACCGGCGTTGCTTCTGGACCTATGTTCACCTGTAGAATTGAAGTCACGAGAGTAAGTAAGATCGTCATCGCTAGAGGTCAATTGTGGTTCACAGAGATGACCGATGGGGTTTTATAAAGCCAAATAGCGGTTGAACTTTTACGTCGGGGAGTCCTTATGCACATAAACCCATAAAAATAATCCAACAGCTGAGACACATTATTATTGCTATCGTTACGTGATCTCCAAACTTGTAGAGCGCCACTTGCAAGCCAAGCGCAGGACAACAGCTTATTCACGAGGGAATTTTTCGGCGAAACTTGAACCAATACTATGGGCGTTGCAATGCTCAAACTGATCCACACTGTGTCTCATAGCATCTTCTAACTGGAGACTTTGATCAACAGCGAGTACTGTTGCCAGATTAAGACCATGCATCGGAAGTAAACAAATCCGAAGCAGAGAGACGAGGTTCCGACATACAAACATTCGGCCAATCGAAGTGTCTTTAGTGATTGATCACCAATCACCATGGTAGTGTAAATCTCCAAACTACAAAATTGTACATCATGTATACTATCTCATGCTACAAAAAAGTATCATTGGCAATTCTCTGTCACTGGAACCTTCTATATGTGTAACTGGTCACCAAATGCCATAATGCTACCAAAAGCATCGACCGTTCACTACGATGATACTCCGCTCCCAGTAGTAATCTTGTGGTCAGCCGCTATCATCTATCTTATGCCTCTCTATAGCATTCAATCCTGAGACCTTTCTTTCGTCTTTGTCCTCTGCAAGTCTTTCAACCTCGCCTCTCGACCTCTCCAAGCTCCTTAAGTTGTTCCTGACGGTTCTACCGTCGTCTTATCCTTTTACCTATTCCCCATCAGTCATCCAGGAAATACATTACAAAACTACTTTACAGTTGGATGGTTCTAAGAGGCCGTACTTGCTGGCTGGCCACGTGGTGACACGTGACGTGGTCGTCTGCCCTCTTCCAAAGGATCAACTGGATAACAGCTTCATTGGGATGGTGGTCAACGCCACTTCGAAGACACGTGGAAGCGCCATCCTTCATTACAACATCTCGCTCAGCAACGATCGCATCAGGTTCGGAAACGTAGAACCGATGAAGATCATCGATTCCAAGTGCATCACGTGTCAAGAGCTCGACTGCTCAAGAAAGGTTAGCAACTGTCTCTTAATCGCTGTAGGAACCGTTTCTGTAGCTTAGACACAGTAAGATACTGTTGCTTTTATCCTAGATGTGAATGCACGCGTTAATGATTTCATCCTCAGAGTATGCGTTCAAATCATAACACCATCATCAATGAATGACGTCATGTTGTGAGTTATCTTAGACATGGAGTGCCTCAGAAGTGGATCATCATAAAACAGTTAGGTCAGTTATATTGGATCATTGTAAAGTATTATAGTCTACAATACATGGTAATGTATTGGTCGTTTGGTTTTGGAAACAGTTCATATGTCATTGATAAGCCAACGTCATTAGGAGGTTCTCGTTAAGGGCTTGAGAATAAATGTAAAGCGACGTTGTATATGGTTTGTTGACAGGATGAAACGTGTATCATCAAGGGGAATTGTTTCTTGGAAGGTGAAGGAAATCCATACAACCTAGATTGCGAAAAGTGTAACCCAACACTAAATGCAACCAGTTGGATGCGAGGTGCGTTTCGTGCTGACATTCAAGTTCAACGGACGAATGAATTATTTGGGGAATAAATTCATGATCGAGTTAAAGAACAGAATGAACGAAAGAGGAAGCACATAGAGGAGCATTTATTATTCAACAGTTTAACGACATCTTATAGCAACACAGGCTGTTGACGTCTTCAGAATTGGTTACATTTCAGTTCATAGAGGAGTAAATAGTTAATGATTATTACATATGATCAGATTCAGTTAGCTCAGCTTATGCTAATCTAGATTGCTAGATTACTGTGAGTTATATATTAGGTTCTGTTAGCTTAGGTTGGGTTGATTCGGTTAGGTTAGTTTAGCTTGGTCATATTATACTTGATTGTGGTTGATTGAATTGCAAATTGATTAGATTAAGTTAACTGAGAGCATGTTGACATAGGCTGGGTTAAATTAGATTATGTTGACTTAGATTAGGTTTACTTTGGTTACGTCAACCTGTTTATTAGGTTAACTTACGTTAGGGTAGCTTAGGTAAGGTTATATACATGTAGCTTAGTTTATGCTAACTGAGTTTTGGTTATCTGAGACTATTATAGGGTAGGCTAGATCTGATTGGCTTGGACTGGATCGTGTTGGGTTCGATTATATCAGGTTTGATTTTAGGAGATTTTACCAGACATTTTTGGTTCTGTTTTCTTTTATTTTAGACCACAATTGTACCTACTGCGATACCCCGCCATGCATTGGTAAGTGCAGCAAGTTCCATGTTGCTAACATCTCGCTAACATCGCTTTCACAGTATTATCATTTTAGTTACTACAAGAAAGACTGGTAATAATCCGCTTCATGAGTGCCACACGAATTTTCATATAGACGAAGAACAATGTCAACGGCTGTAACCGTTGTTTGTCTGCGTTTTTGCACCAATAATGACGAGCAACTTTAAAGATGTTGCTTAATTATTAAAAGTGGTGGTTTACCAAAATGTATAGGCCCATAATTAGGGAGGTCCATTTGCCTACTTTACGACATCTTGTATTGTGATGTGTCAGGAACATTTCTTTCACGGTCGAACTCATTCATTGCTTAACGCTTTTCAGATATCTCTCATCGGTATTGGTAATATTTTCACTTGGGGCAACATCGATCCATGTGATCTGTGGCGTCACAGAGTCAGTCTCTAGATTGTATCCATTTCTCACTCTCTCTCTCCCTCTCTCTCTCGCTCTCTCTCTCGTTCCTTCATTCTTTTATCCTTTTATTTATTTAAGATTAATCTATTTTAATTGTAATCTATTAGGATTAAATTTTGTATAATCTAAGGTTATTAATTGATAACCTAGATGAAGGAGCTATTGGCATATACCTTCCTGAACCTATGCACGGACTAACCAGTCCACTCAACAACACCGAAGTGTTGGCCAATCGTCTCAAGCGCTATCGCATTTCAACCAACCAATACGTCACCCGTCTCAATATTCCACAGAACCTCTATACGGAGGTATGCGCTGGTATGCTCCCGGAAACATCGGCCCAACTACGCCTGGCATCCCCAATCGCATACCCCTACGTCACCTTCGACTGGGCATCGGGTCTGCATGATGGGATCGATAGTGGGTGTCGCGGGGCGGTCCTGGTGGCCAATAGTCATACGTTCATCTCAATGAGCCAGCGACTTGAAGGCGTGTACAGCAGTCCAGACAAAAAGGAGACGAGTTGGTCGATGTTTAGTGTGACGGATACGATGATCCACGATTCGCAGCTGTTGGGGGTTTATGGATCGGCGTCGACCTCAACGCCAGGTCCTCTTCCCATGCGGCGACTTACGGTCACTCCGACGACTAAGACTGGGGTCGTGCTGTATAACGAAAACACTACCGTGTATTCGTGTGTGGAGAAGACGGATGCCTACTTCTTCAGCATATCGGTTGGGGTTCCAGCGGGTAAAACGGCGACGGTGCGGCTGGCGTTGGGTGGAGGAAATGACTCTCTGACCTTTGAGATTACTCGACAGAACAACTTCACGAATGGTACCACCACTTTGGCGCGGTCGATCTTGGTACCGTGTGCCATGGAAGCCCAGCTGAGCCTTATCAATGGGGAGGTGGACTATCACGGTAAAATTACCTCGTTCACAGCATTCCCATACGCAATTCGAAAGGGAAAGTCTGTCTCTTGGGCCGGGTATCGAACGTCGAACCTTTTGGACATGGGTATAGTGAACTACGACAGTTGGCTGGTATTGCAGGAGGTTACATTCGACCTGGTTAACCGTGTGATTAAGATTCCAGTTAGCGGTTACTACTACGTGCACTTAAGCGCTGGAGTCCACCCTCATCAGGGTCTTAATATGTCGCTGGTGCGCAATAAAGAGGTACTATTTGGACTGACCCGAACAGCCCACAACCACAACGGAGTTGATACGATTAGCCACGGGATGGTCGTTCTGTTAAACGCTCTGGACCTGCTCATGGTGGAGTCGATTACACCGGTCTACAGTACGGCAGATGGCCTTCACAATTCATTCATCGGAATGCTTCTTTATCACGAGTAGTTCGTCCGATCCGGTCAGCGCCCTCCCAGCATATGACTTATATTATGAGCTCAATAAGGGTTAAGTATGGAATTATGGGTCGTATCTGGGCTCCATGTTGGCAAAGTAGATATCACACACTTTCTGTTTCTGTGGACTCCGCTGCTGTTATTAATTCTTAGATGCAGATACTGATATCCTCGATACTCTGTTTCTAAATTATGGTTGCAGATAAAATAATAGCACGGAACAAATTTCTAATATTTATAATACCCACAATGCCTTGTTGTTGTTCTTTTAATCGTGTTGGAAATTTAAGACTTTCATAAAATGTTGACAGTATATGAAGCAAAAATCGCGTGAAAGCAACTTTAAACAGCTAAAACAATAATAAACATATTTATGTGGAAAGCTGCGTAATAATGGAAGTTATAAGTATTATGAAAAAATTATGTGGACCATAATGCTACTGTTATCAAATAAAATGAGGGTTACTGTAAGTTGCTATTCTTCACTTTTTCTAATACGATAATTTGATTGTATTTCCTCTCATAGGATTAGCGGCAACGGTCTTTAAATATATATATATATATATATATATATATATACATACCTATATACATATATATATATATCCGTCTAATAGCCTATAGGGCAGCGGTTCTCAAATTGTTGGTCGCGAGTCTCGCGACCCCCACGGGGGTCGCCTTACGATTTGCCAGGGTCACCTGAAACCCTCAGGAATTTAAAAAACAGTTGTCACCATAGTTTTCTTCATCTTTTCATTCCGACGCAGTCCGCGCTGTTCTCTTGTATTTCATTAATAATAATTCAAACATGATTATACACCAACTTTCAAAGTTTGTACTAGAGCGACTTAATTTTCTTCATTTTTTCTTTTACGACTGTTCTTAGAGGTGAGTCTCCTCTCAGAGTCCAATCATTTTTCTTCATTTTTCTTTTACGACTGTTCTTAGAGGCGAGTCTCCTCTCAGAGTCCAATCATTTTTCTTCATTTTTCTTTTACGACTGTTCTTAGAGGCGAGTCTCCTCTCAGAGTCCAATCATTTTTCTTTGACTCGTTCTTATTGTGTGAACCCGTGTTCTTTAAATTTTCCATTGTTTCTTCATTAGTATTCTGTTCTTTCTATCTCATTTTCTCCATTTTTTCCATGTCCACATTTCAAAAGACTCGTGTTTTCTTATGTCTTTTTCTCATGGTCCATGTCTCTGATTCGTACAGCACAACACTCCATATCAGAGTTTTTATCATTCTTATCTGCAGATTCCTGTTTAGATTTCCTCTCAGTGGTTCTCTCCTTCTTGAGATCACCTCTTTTTCTGTTGCAATCTTATTTTAATTTCCCTGTGATATTTGGCATCTGTCAGAATTCTTTCACCTGTTCTATTTCTTTTCCTCCACTGTGTATTTTGGCTACTGTCTCCCTTAGTTATCTTCAGTACCTTTGTAGTTTTCATGTTCATTTTCATTCCATATTCAGATGATATTTTGTTCAGTCTATTTACCGTCGTTCGATCTTTGCGGCGTCTTGCCAACATTGCCTGGTCATCTGCAATCTCGGCGAGAATGCGTGGTTTTGTATAGCTACTATACGGCCAAATGCAACAGAGCGTGACCTTAATTCTGCTAAGTCAGCCTACATAATTATAGCTGGGGTGGAGGGAGGCTATAGGTGAATGGTTAGACTCAAGCATGAGGAGCAAAAGATCAGCGTGGACATGGGGTTCGATTCCTGCCACCTTCCCAAGGGCTGACTAGGCTTTCATTCACTGGATGGCGTTTGTATAAATAGCAGTAGACTGGAGTGACGCCTTGCATGACTGTCGTACAGTTAAATTCGACCCCAGCAATAACGTATAATTAGCCGTTCATACCATGACTTGTAATCATATTGTAGTGTAACATTTTAAATTCAAAATAAACACGAATCTACATGTATGTTACGTTAACATTTATATAAATAAAGACAAAATTCTGTCTGTCTGTGTGTCACTGTCCGGCGATGCATTTGCACAGTTTTAGAGCTATTCACGCGAAACCTTCACCGTTGGCTCGGGAACACCTGACACACGCAGTCGAGGGTTTTGTGAAACCCGCGACCGCCCACTTCCTGGTCTCCCGGTCAAAAAACCTGTCTCAGGACCCCCAAGGAAAGTTTCCTTCTCAGTCGCCAGGATCGTCTCGCCGAAACACCTCTCTGCCACACCTTTTGTTCGGGAGATATACGTTTGCAGAGTAGGTCAGCTGGGTCTGTAATTTGTACGCTATTGGACACTTTTACAGCTATTGACTCTAAACCTTTGTCACTCAGGCCTTATGTGCTTTGTGCGTATTTGCACATTTTTATATCTATTGACTCGAAACCTTCGCCGTTCGCTCTGGGAACAACTCCGACACCCAGTAGAGGGGTTGGTGAAGCCCGCGGCCGCCCTCTTCCTCCTCTCCAGGGCCAAAAACCTGTATCAACCCGGGCGAACGCCGGGTGTCCCAGCTAGTACTATATCTGTCGTGCCAATTCATGTAAAATTATGTTACACTGCGGGCACGGTAACTTTTGACCTGTGGTTAGTGCAGATTGAGACACGCTTCAACGAGGTGAACCGCACCGTCGCAATTCTGATCAAGGGCTACTACTATCTATACCTGAGCGCAGGAATTCATCCGGGTCGCGGTGTGCGTATGACTTTGATGAGGAACGGTCAGTCTGTGTTCGGACTGACCAGAACAGCCACTGACCACGACAGTCCTGATACGACAGGACACGGAATGGTGGTCCTACTCGATGCAGGTGACCTCCTGAGAGTTGACGCAGGTACTGGCATCTACAGCACATGTATCGGTCTACACACATCCTTCGTCGGAATGCTTCTATACGCAGACTATAACGAACTAATTCTGCAGCACTAGGGGCATAGTGCATACGAAACGGCAGTTACAGTAATTATTGCAGTTTCAGAACTTTCACTTATATACAGCTACAATTAATTACTGTTACGATTATTTATTGGTATACGTATTTACAGCTACAGTTAATTGATGTTACAATTATATACAGTTACAGTTAATTACTATTGCACCCATTTCTAGTTACAGTTATTTAATGTTACAAATCATTCACAGTTACAGTTATTTGTTTTTATACTTATTTACAGTTACTGTTCATTACACAGTTACACTTGTAACCTACAGTTACAAGCGGTCGGCACCTTATACGCAGTTCATTCCTCAGCCAATCCAAACAAGAACGTCTTTAGCAATGTTATTACTGACATTAGTATTAACTCATGATTATAACTCGTGACCACAGTTTTAAAGAGGGACATGTTATCTTATCCGGATGTGATGTATTTTGATCTAATTCAGCGGTTGTCCTTTTTACCATTTCTTTATTGAAAATAGGTAAGTGATAGTCAATATTGGTGGAAGCTTTTATTTTTCGCATTCCGATTGTTAAACATGTCATTTGTCGTATTACTCGAGTGTGACAATCAAACTATGGTGTGACTTGAATTCTGTTTAAAATGAGCCCTACCAAACTGTCAAGTATTTGAAATGTCAGTAATGCAAGAATTACTATTTCGATCTTTCTACTGATCCGACTTGAAATTTTTCTCGTCCAAAAGAGTCCCTTCAGCAGTTCTACTACCTCTGCCATTGAGGAAGGTGGATAGTCAAATGGTTCAACCCCTGGGGCACCTGTATAATGGGAGGGCATCTAAAATGCTGCCAAGAGCCCAAGACGTGCCAGTTACCCTGAGTTAGGCCTGCTCCGCCTTGTCAGTGAGTTTGCCAGTCAACACAGCTAAATTATTATTATTAAAATCATCATAATCTCATTTTCTTGTCTATCTGGCAAGCGAACTTATATCTTTAATAAGCTGGCTCACGAGATCAGTCTAGATAAATTATATATTATATTTCCATAGAAATAACCTTTTTGTATATCATATATCATAATAATATTTTCAAATTGCGTCCATGATGTTGAGAGATACAGTTCTACCCACTGACCATCATTGTGCATTGAGTTAAGTCACAACCATACAACACGCACCAAAGAAATATTATAAATGCGCTCATTAGATATTCAGACATCCCCCAGTCGTTACCTTACAGTTAGGCCTATAGTACAGTTACTACTCGCATGATTGATTATGTCACGGTGTCTATTAATATCTACTTCCGTCGGATGGTTTGGATGACTGGACGGTCATGTGTCTTCATGCGTGACGCATGGCTAAGGCCTTCGCGCACATGACCCAAACTGGGTTAAATCCGTCTCAACCTAGGTTAAATCCTACTCCGTTTGGGAACATTTCGATTCAGTATTGGGTTAAATCTCATTCAATGTATGGGTTCTATTCGATTCAGTATTGGGTTAAATCCCATTCAGTGTATGGATTCTATTCGATTCAATTCCGATTAGGTTTAATACTGATTCAATGTAGGGGTTCATTTCATCTTCAATGGAGGGTTCAATCCGACTATATATATATATATATATTATATATATATATATATATATATATATATATACAATCCTTAACCCTTTAACAACCAGCGTCATTGATTATGCCTTACACTTTAAAACACGCTGGTCGTTAAAGTTAACTCCTGTCGAAGCTATGATAAAACGCTTCACACAGTTGTTTGAAACGACTTAGATCGACGGCTAGAGAAAATTATCCTAATAATTATTGTAACAAACTGAACGTGTCTAAAACTGGTGATCCGTAGGCTTCCAGTGATTGAATTGTCGGAGGGTTGGGAGGATTCAACCCCCAGTGCGTCTTTCAACCCCGCCAGTTAATTCATAGAAATTACCTTGGGGTTAAGCAAACATCCGATTAGATTAAAAAAATGGCACCCACATCGACAGTAACCCTCTACAATTTAGCGCATCTTGGATTGAGGGGAAATAAAAGTTGCTTAGAAGAGGTAACAACTTTAACGGATATGAACAGCTTTGACGCGAGGCGTAGACAGAAAATTAGCGTTTGCATATCGAACAGCTAAACTGAGGAACTTTCCTTCCCTTGCTGTAGCTATCCAACGAAACAGTGAGGAAACTTTCCTCTTTTTTATCGAACGCTACCAACGGGTCTTTCTCGTATATCGAACGGCTCCACAGTAGCGAACTTTCCCCGTAGTCGTATTATATAGATAGGCCTACATTGAATGCAATTTAAAATCTGTGGTGCGATTTTATAACCAAGCCTTGTACGGGAGCACAGTTTCGCAACAATAATTAGTCATAATACAATGTAAATAGATAAGTTTTTAATTTTTATTTTAATGGAGCAACATGTGTGTATTTAGGAACTGAACTCGCAAGACTGTTCCATATTGTGGGTACTGAGACCGAAAAAGCAGGATTTTTATACTTCCGGTTTGTGCCAAGTTGGGCAAAATCTCATAGCGTGAATGATCGAAGTAGGCTAAATGATTAAAATACTCATATCTTTGCATATCCTCATATTGAATTAAATTTAAATTAAACTAAATTGATTAAAATATCGTGGAATCAGCTGATACTGAATGTGTCATTGCCTGCGTCATAATATTTCCTCCTGCATTTCTCTGTAGGAGACGAATATCTATTTGGCCGATGACAAAACATCCATTCACTGAAGCCATAGACCAACAACCGCAGTACAAACTGCCGCCGGCAAAACGCCCTCGGCTTTAGCGTATGCGCGACTCACCATTATTGTCAGTGTCAGATCGTGTTTGTGTGGGTTCGTGTGTCCATATGCCTGCGTATCTGTGTATTTGTCGGTGTGTGTAAGTGTGTGTTTTTGAATGCGCGGGCGCTCAACACGCAATTCTATCATACGCCTTCTGTAGCCTACACTGGGCGTTCGTTCGAGCTTATACGGTAATGACATTACTCACGCAAAGCACACCTGTACATAATGGGTCCGCGTTATATATTATGCGTCTATCTCTCTCTGCGTGTATGTTTCTCGTAGGCCTATGTGTGGGCATTGCCTCTTACAGCGCTCGTTTGGCTGATTGTTTGGGCCACAAAGTCAGTCGCAACATTCCTGTTAGAGTGGTTGGATCAAGCATGGAGTAAATATCATAACCGCATACCTCACATGACGCCGTGGATGTAGCAACACAAGGCGGATTGTCTGAAGCGAATATCAAGCCATACCTGGATGTATTACTGATGACCTCATTAACTGTTCGTCGATATTAAATATAAATCGTTAAATGATTTTGGTTGTGAAAGCCTGTGCGATCGTTCGGTAGTGTATTCGTTTCGTTTTAAAGGATTACATTACATTACGTTTCGGATTACTATTGGCCTTTGTTGAAGGTATCTGATATACGATTCACGATTACGTTTGTTATTATAGCAGTACTGTGATTACTATCACGCAACACTGATAATTATAAGGTACATGTACAATTAGATATACGATACAGGTGTAATTTTATATTACCCTTCTTAAGTTAAGAAGTGCACACATGCCGCTATGGTGCAATATATTCTGGCTACATTGCAGAGCAATTCATTCATTCATTCATTCACTCATTACGAAAATTTATATAGCGCCTCTTCAGGAGCGCTCCCGATCACGGCACGGCTAAATTATAGAACTAGTTGTTGAAAATTGTGTGAGAAGAACTTGCTCAAGGTCCTTACACAATAACTCTTTGGACGAGGATCGAATCCGTACTCACCTTGTAATATGTAGACCGCTCCAACCAATCGGCCACCGTGCCACACATATGCATTTAATTATCTTGGCTCAGGCGATTTCCATCTGTCATTTAATTCTTAAGCTAATTTATAGCAGCACCCTGATAATCAGTAGAGCTAAGTGCTCTAGCCAAGGTGATGTTTACAAATTCATTGAGAAGTTCAGTAATGTAATTAATTAGCGAAGCAGCGCATAGGATAATTAGAAGAGTTGCCAGTCGCCTGTGGATAGATATTCTCACTATAGCCTATGGCTTGATGACTGGTTTTGGCTTCATCTGGATGTCTCTTATTTAACCTTTGACCTCCTTCTTTGCTCCGAGGGTAGGCTGCACCATAAAGCGCCCATCTCACCAGTTTTTACATATTATATTAATATATTATCTGCCGCTATCTGCACCTTTAGTAAATAACACATAGTAAATTCCGTCCAAGTCATTAGCTTCTTCTCAATTCAGTCTGACCCCAATCCAGATGCTGTCGGGTAGGGGTCTACCCTGCATCTGATTCATTTTAATGACTGTCCTCTCATAAAAGTTATGGCCATTGACCAATGTGACGCCTGTGAATAAGCTAGTCTCCCTGGCGCAGCTTCTGTGGGCGCTGAGAAAGTTTTGAAGATTTACACTACATTACATTATGTCAATTTCAATGACTTCATGTAACCTGGCAGCTGATGCTCCTCGATGGTTTATGCAACTGGTTCACCCATTCGTTTGTTTGCCTTGCCTTCCAAGGAACGGTTTCAACCTCAGTAACTTTCTCTTCCCGTTTGATGTGGACTTGTTTGGTGTTGCAATTCCACAGCGTGATTGCAATGATAATATTGTTGCACATAATAGACATCATTTCACATAATAGACATTATTTCACATAATAGACATTATTTCACATAATAGACATTATTTCACATAATAGACATTATTTCACATAATAGACATTATTTCACATAATAGACATTATTTCACATAATAGACATTATTTCACATAATAGACATTATTTCAGGAGTCCCAGACCAGCTCACTTCTCCAAAGTCCTCACACTGTCTCTCACCGCAAGCCCACAGAGGGTATCAAATGATGCGAAGTATCAGTCACGTTGACGGTGATCGCCCGTTTAGAACTGCCGGTAAAGGTCAAAGGTTAACGTTATGCGACCTCTGCATTGGTATCTGATGTCATTCACAAATGCAATGCAAGTGAAAGACATACATAGATAACTTTATTTGGTATCACGTTGGTGAACATTTTAGCATAAAATGCGTAAAAGTACAGCTAACATTTCAGTATTAATAGGGCCTAGGAATAACAAATGAACTGAAATATATTGTAAAGAGTTTAAGTCTCATGCAATGTAATCTTACTGGCTTGTCGGATGGAACTAGTTCGTAATTATAATCATAATCTCAACATTTTCTACAGCGCCCACAAAAGCGTAGCCTAATCGAGGTATTCGGATTATTAACAGGTGATTACTCAAAGCAAATCAATAGGCAGAGGGTCCAGATCCAAAGATTGGTAGAGAGTTATGAGGAAGGATGACAGTTAGACGGCTAAGGTGGATGGTGTCCAGAGTTGAAGCAGCGTGTAAGGCAGAGGTAAGAGGAGGATTCAGAATGGGATTAGTGAAAATGAAAAAGTTTTTTAGTGAGTTGAATTGTGGGGAGACAGAAAGAGGGAAGGTGTTGGCGAGATCGTATGATGGATCAAATATTTGTCTTAATGTTTGTTTCGAAGGCGTATGATCACCCGCAAAATCGTCTGCCGCGAACATATCATATTTTCTGGGCTGACAATCAACGATTGTTGAGGGCTTGTGAATTAAAATACGTAGAGGACGATGTAATCAATTAGATTACCTTTGCCTCACAAAACCAGACATAAATTATGGGCTGTCCATAGGCCTGTACATGTAACCGCTGCGGCAGAAGATGAAAAAATCCAACGGATTCGTCACGAATTCATCATTAGCAATAAATATGATAGCCTATACTGGTGTTAAGCCTACAGTTATCCCTCTAAGCTGTGCGCATGTGCTTGCGCCTACGGGCCGTAGAACCAGCGTACACAAGAATTTAGTGTAGGCCTACGCACAAAAATGTTTCCCGAGGAAAAGATGTATTAGGATGAACTACAAACCAATATTTAGCTGGGCAGAATAGAAAATTGCAACAAAATAAAAGCAAATTACAATTAGCCTGCATGCAATAGGCTTACGATGCAGCCTATGCATCATCTGCTCTAAAACGCATTTTAGACAAGGGACAGGTTATAATATCAGAATTTATGACCATAGACTTTTAGATTTGGTCTTGGCTTAACTGGCCTAGGCCTATCATCTCATTCAGCTCGGATCTACGCACAAAAGTGTGAACCATTTATAAAATGTTGCACACACGAAATTTCTTGCGCACAATGTCTCCAAAAATATAGAGGGAACATTGCTGGCGGCGAGGTAGGCCTATGCCATCAAATTGTGTGATGTGTTATTGAGAGTAGGGGTGAATGGGTTGGAAAAAACCTAGGTCTGAAAAAGTGTTATTAGGTTTCTTAGGTTTTGACGTAGGGCCTACACAAAATCGCACAACGGACACAGAACTTAGACCAAGAAGTAGCTAGGCTACATGAAAAACATCCCATAGGCCTAGGGCGTCATTCTTCGGTCTATATGCAGGCTATTATAGCAAACAAAGCTACAAGCCTCATTCTAATTAGCTATAAACACAATAATCTAATCAGCTAGAATTTAAAACACGTAAGACTTAAATGACCCTAAATGTTAACTTTTGGGGATTAGGCTTACTTGAAGTGAAGGTGAAGATTTCGACGAGGGAAATGTGGGCTTCAGGCTTCAACCCATTCAGATGAGCGAGAATTTGAGGCGGTGTGATCGATTTTGGCTTCTTTGAAAAGGGATTTACTCTAACTTCAATCTATTTTAATTAGAGAATTGCTTGCACTTTAACCTAGGGGCCAGAGCTAAGATTCGCACTTATGTTCCCCAGAGAACATCCCATAAGCCAACCAAGTAATCGCCAAAAGAGCGAGTATCGAATCGATTATTTCTTAGAAATTCGCCCACCGCTTAATTAGTGGGCGCAGACGCGTTAATGGTCAACCGTGTTTCAATTAATACAATCGGTTTCTTGTTTTCGAGTTTTGAACTATGTGCAAATATAAAATGTAGGTACACTCATTTAAGTTTGTTTCACAATATGACAGTAGATATTTTATTTTG
Source organism: Bimastos eiseni (assembly GCA_959347315.1). NCBI lineage: Eukaryota > Metazoa > Annelida > Clitellata > Crassiclitellata > Lumbricidae > Bimastos > Bimastos eiseni. The sequence goes on from OY365810.1 coordinate 40,516,498, forward strand.
AAAATCGCGCTCTTATTTTATAGCTTTCAGTGATCGCATGCTTGCTAAGCCCTTAGGCCTATAGGCTACCTGTATTCTGAACAGGCACTCGTCACCGCCGAGTTAATAAAGCACCGCTGGCCAATGATTGTATCACAGGATTACTAAATAATAAGTCTTAGTTAGAGTGTTTGGTTTACTCATCTGACCTACCAATTGTGCGGGTCCCGTAGGGGAGGTGTCGCTCACACTGTAACGCACTAGCTCTGTTTATGACGAGTTTCCGACTGCCTTATCTTATGACCATTCTTTCAAGCGGTACTTACAAGTCACATACCGTATATGCATTGTTTTGGAGCCCAGTTATGCGAAAAATACAGAATGTGGAATAAGGAATTTAGTCTATTTTTGACACCCTATGCGTACGAATAAGAGCATTCAAATTGTTTGCCATTTGGATAAAATCCAGAAACAAAGCGTTTGATCTGTGATCAATATCCATATACTTGGTGATTTACAATCACTAAATGATAAGAAGCACAGTTAATCGTATTCTAGTAGTACTTAGGCTAGTAATAATAATAACATTCACAGTTAAATAACTGAGTATCATTTGGCCTTTATTGATTATCGAATCAGCCAACCTGTAAAGATAGTTATCACAAGCTTAAAAGGTTGAACTTTTTAGCGGTCTTACCAATGCACCCACTACTGATTGTAGAATTATTCTCAAAGTTGCTCTTATGCAAATTGCCATTTCGCTTTTAAATATGACAACAAGAGTGACAAGACATAAGTGATTAATATTTTAGTGGGTGAGATCTGTTGTCTCATGAGTGCTGTTCGTTGTCTCATGACATGTCCACAGGGCATTTCAATTCCTGACTCACTTTTTTCTCAAGGATGAGTCATGCTATGTTTAAAAAAATCATAATTTGTTTAGACCTGAGGTGATATACATTCCATTCTGTAGGATGATTTTCTTAGAGGAGTAGTGGTGACAAGTAGTTTCAATTTCAAGCATGGAAATTATTTAATTAAAATTACAAAAAGACTGTTGATATGACTATCAATTTTCATATGAAAATTATAATTTGCTTTCTGACTGCATAGATGGTTACATGGTCAGAATCGAGTAGTGTTTGACACAGGACGAATTGGTCCAACACAGCAACACAAAAATGACGTTTACTGTAATTTCCTAATGCTGCGATCGATTTACTTAGTGGTTACCAGCATTGGTCTGTTGATTGCCCTTTGGGTACAGCAGGTTGCCAATTGGACCAATTGCAATGAATATTTCATGCAATGTTTGAAGGAACAGATATCCTTCTGACATGATGCTGGTCGACTGACACTTCTCATAAAGTTGTTACCTACATTTTGGGCGTCTGCTTGGTCATAGCTTGTTCTTTTGTATTGTATGTTTCGATTTACATAGCCTGTCACGCAGAACAAATCTGCCTGAATACAGCCAGTAAATCTTGTTCAGATTGTTAGTCTTATATATCGGATAACTAGTTATTGCCAATATTTTTGCCCTCTAGTTTAAATTTAGTTGGCATTTATCCAAAAGAACTGAATAAACTTGGTGATAATATTAATAAAAATCTTAACCTTATGATGTGGCATAGTGGCCGAGTGGTTAGAGCGGGTGCGTTGAGTAAGCGGGTTCGCCTCTCGTCCGGGGTGTCACTGTGTAGGACCTTGAGCAAGTCCTTCGCACACAATTGCTCTGCATTACAACTGCAGTTGCGCCGTCTAGTCGTGTGTGCACTTCTGGACTTAAGTGTAAGAAAGCCTTTGTGAGAATCACAACTAAGTAATTATATTTTCTTTGGTGTAATTATGGGAGTTACTGCAGCAGGATTAATTTAAGCAATTGTTCTGTTGTGTGGTTTTAGTTAAAATTCTGTGTTTTGGTGAAAGTCCTTAAGCTGCCTTTTGTTGAACACTTACAGTTGTTGAGTGCTTGTTGAATGTAGAATGTTGTTTTAGTTTATTCAGTAATATTCAGTGATATCTATTAATAGGGGTATTTACCAAGAGTCCTTATGTGATTTCATGAGAATATCATGCCCTGGGTCCGTCTAATGGCTAATTTTTTGTATTGTGGTCAGTAATTCCCACCCACTTGCCCTGGGTCTAATGAGTTTCTTCATCACCCACCCTCAGAGTTTATTCATTTGGGTCAGTTTTATTGCTCCAACTGATGACAGGAGTCTCTTTGCAAGTCTATGAATAATTATTTCCAAGGATCAGGGTGACACTTCTTCAGTCACAGGGTGCCAGCACAAATGATGGCCTATGTAACCTCTGGGGTTTTGTCCATTATAAAGTAGTTTGCAGCTAATGGGTTAGGCAAGGATCTACATTTATGAGTACCCTGGAAGCTCAGTAAAATACAGTTCTTGGGTGGGGTGGAAAATCACATTAATAACTGTTGTATATAACAAAGTTGTGTTATGGTGAGATCATTTAAAACTGATTAGGTCCATTGTCACTGCAGGCTGTGTTTTACCAGACATTCATGTTATACTGTAGTATATCGTAATCAGTTTTTGCATTCTTTTATATTTGCACATTCAATGCTTGAGCATTTGACTCTGAAACCTGTAATGGGCTCCCTGTCACCCAACCCCCTTGTGACCAGGGGACACTCAACCCTGTTTTATACTAATCTTAAGACTGTTTTATTTAGCTGGGGTTGGGTCGGGAGCGCTTCTGAGTAGATGTCTTGAAGGGGCGATATATAGATATCCTCTAAATAAATAGATTTGTGTATGAGTGTATCATCTTCTTCATCAATTCTATTACTGTTTGCCAATTGTCTTGGTCTTGAACCCACCTTCTGACTATGTGTTCAGTGGGCAAAGATCCGTGTCAACCATCTGTGTCTATTTTTACCTCTGCCAGGATGCCATCCAAGAAATCTCTTCAGAAACCTTGGTCTCTTCAAATAAGGCTTGTAGCACTACAGCATGGTTTTACCTACCATAACACTTTGCAAGATGTAGCAACAACTGGGTTCTTGTTGCTTCAATCTCCTATTAGACCAGGGTCTGTCTTGCTATTGTGTGCTTGTGTTTCGCTACTGTGTGCAGCATATGTTCACATTGTACAATGATTCTCCACATATACTGCTGGAAGGCAATTGGCTCCTTTGCTGTGACCTTTATGTACAAGAGTCCAGGTCCTGGATCCTTAAAGTACAGGCAGTGTGTTAAACATTTACAGGCAGATGTGACATGTTGAATATTATTCCTAGTCCAGATGATTGCATGCATCGCTCAGTTTATGCAGTGCACTCTTAGGCACCTCTACCTGTTGCATATGTATGTGTGGACGTGTTGGTTACGTGACGGATTAACAGTTCTTTGAAGGAAGCACATTGGTGCATAATGTTGTACGATTTTGAGCTTTTAATGAATTCAATGACCTGCCTGCTTACTAAGTCTTTGTTTTGAAACTTTGGATGACCTTTGGATGACCTGACTGAATATTAAGTCATGGATTTGTTACATTGCTTTCTTATAGAAAACATTTGGAACAGAGTGATCTTTCTATCTATACAAAGTATATATCTGATTGACCTTAACATATTAAGTATTACAATATTTATTTGTGTAAACTTATGCACGCATACTACAAATCTTGACTCCCAACCTTTCCTCTTCTGTGTCATTGTGTTCTGTCAGAGGTTCATGCTGTCGTTTAGTATATTATAGAAAAAAATATTCTCAAAAGCTTTTAGGGCTGCTGTCAAAATACATTTCTTCAATTGATTGTTGTAACTTGCATGTAAAACGAATAGGCAAGCCACAATCCACATTTCCAAGTGAAACTAGGCAATGCATTCTGTGAAGACATTGAAACAGTTCATGTTTGCAACTTTTTGGCTTTGATGTGCATGCATCGTATTACACCGTTGACTCAAAGTATACATGTGTTTGTTTGTCATTCCGTTTTCTGTGTTTATTTCCTGTTGCACTTATACAATAAGTTGTATGATGTAATTGTATTTTTCAAAGGTTCAAGTGCGCTTTATATGGATAATATTTAAGAGAACACTGTCTGTGTGAAGTTACCAAACCGGATGAATAGTGGCATTGTTGGAAACCCCATTATGAAATTTGTTCTAAGAAATTTGGTGTCCTCTGTGAGCGAGATTTGTTGTCCCTTGTGGTCTCACCTTTGAATATGCCACTAAATCATTAATACATTCTTTGCGTGACGGTATTAGTGATTGGTTTCTTGGAGTTCAATAAACTGTTTGATTGATTGATTAATATGGTGTGGAAACTTGTTTTGTGCAATGTCTTGTCTCCTTCCGGCATTCGTTTGGTTGAACTTACTCTACAATGAGACTACTTCTCTTCTCTGCTTGATTCAGAAACTTATTTCAGACTGAAATCACCATTCTGTGTGCATCTAGTTTGTTTAGTGTTTCAGGTCTTGTTGCGTCTACAGGTTACGTGTTTACTGTTTAGGACTACAGCATGGATAGTGTCATTGAATATAATCTGTACTATGCTGTTATCTATAATTCATGCATTTTTGTACTTGTTAGAAAATGAGCCAAGAAAATGACACACATCGAGATGTGGTGACACAGATTAAAGAAATTGATCAGTATTATCAGGTATTGTGAAGCCATTTAACTATCTGACAGAGTATTAGCTGACTAATGGAAGTATTCTTAAAGGTAGACAAATGAAACTGTGTATCAGACTGTCAGTATGTTTATGTAGCACTATGATGCACGGTTGTTTGACATAGTTAGACCTGCATCTCACCACTGCATGCTGATCTGGCTGTACCAAGAAATCTGTGGCTTGTTTGGTGCTTGTGACTATGGATGAAAGATTGTTTGCATAGAGCTAAGCTGTGGTGATAGGGTAAAGGACTGTAGGGACAAATGGCTTTTGAGGGATACTTTCCTAATTGAATATTTTATTCTCTATCTAATGTTCTTTCATTCAGTATAAGGATTTATATAGCACCCCTTCAAGGCCACTAATTATTACAGTTGCTCCAGAGAGTTCAGACACTAGCACACCAAAAAGGACAGTTTTGAGGTTAGAATTGAGCTTATCATAATGGACCTTAGGGAGCAATCACGGGCCCTGTATTCCAGATCTAGGGACCAACAGCATAGACAGCACAGAGAAGGCAAGTGCTCTAATGATGCGGTCACTTTTGAAATGGATTAATTTCATCCTTTTCAAGTTCAGCCAGAATGCAGCAAGAAAAGGACACAAGTTTATCAGTGAAATTCAAATAGTCTTTAATGATTGTTCGAAGGTGTACCCCTTCCCCTTCAATATAAGCAATTGATACTATGCATCAATTTATAGATAATGTTTGACATTTCGATCAAATATTGATCATATATTAGATAATGTTTGCTCTATTGAAATAATTGTGACACGATTGAGATAATGGATAGTGTTTGACTTGTTGATCAATTTTGGTTAAGTAGTAGATAATATTGGACATTTTGACATATTGGACATTTTGACATATTTTGACATATTGGACATTTTGATCAAATATTAGATAATATTATTGGACATATTGATCAAATATTAGATAATATTATTGGACATATTGATCACGTATTGACAAAATAGTAGATGGTGCTTGACATTTCGATGAAATAATATTTTATCCATTTTAATAGATCTGAATGTTAATAAATAATGTTTTAATAATGACGATGATTTGTTTTTGTGTCAGTTTATTTTAACTTATCTTTCAGCTGTGTAGTGTACACTTAAAAATTCAAGAGTTTATTGAGTAGAATGAATGTCTGGTGTGTGTGCATAAGACTTCTTCATAGTCCAATGAATTTTGGTAAGGTCGGGTCAAGTGTGTCAGTTGCCGACATGTTGCGTGTATACATGCTTCTGTCGATTCTAGTCCTCACGGTGTTAATCTGGGCGTTTTCAGAGTTTATCAATCGAAGTTGACAACAGAGCATTGAACTTAACTGCTGTCGACTGTTTCACCTCTTCGGCTAACTCCCCATCAACCGTAAGTGCACTTTCAATGGCATGTTTTATACAACAATCAATTTACTACTAGTAGTTTTATTAATGCTTTATGACAGGAGTGCATTTAAAGGGACTTTGAAACCAATGTCGCTTTTTATTAAGGTGTTAAAAGGTAACTCTGAGCATTTATATAGCTCCTCTTCAGGAATCTACTCTGGAGCGCTCACGTACATACTATCGCTCTTCAAAATTGACCTTAAGACTTATTTGTTCAAGATTTATTATGACTAGAATTATCTGTTGCACGCTCTTGTGCAAGATTGATTGTTTTAGGCAGGTTATAAATGACACTTTAACGATAACAATAATAATTCTAATGATAATATCTTTATACATGACATGTGCATGTAATATTATGTATGCGCCATATATGAGCGAATGTATATGTATCGGTATGCAGGTAAGAAGTCTATAAAATATGTTCGGTTTTTAACGATTGTATGTCTATTGCATTTTATGTTATTGTTGTAGCGGTAGTTTCAGTTACTGTGTGTCAATACGGTTTTATAAAAAGGTGATTAGTATCACCCTCCTCCTTTCTTCATGCATTCTTGGGACTGGCACTTCCTTAGTCAAGTAGTGCTTTGTGTAGTGCCTTTTGAGACCCTTGCAATGGTGCTAAAATGTAGGATGGAACTGTGAGAGATCTGCTACCTGGCCAATCCTTTGCCTGTGACACTGACCTTCTATGTTGTAACCTCTGCTAAGGCCATGCAAGAACCTTGACAAGTCTTTCGATAGTCAATACATTTGGTTAGTGCTGTTGACCGATTCCTAGCTGTCATATAATGCAACATTGATTGACGGAGCTCAGAAAATGGAGTTATCTGCATCAGATATCCATGGCTTCAACATTTAGTTCACTCTGGGATCTTATCTTATGGCTGTAGGCATTAGACGTTGTGCTAAGTCAATTAATCTAAGCCAGCTTCTTCTCCAGTTGTGACATCGAGCTATCCCTTGAACCGGTTGTGACCGGTTCAACCTTTGGATTCGGTTGTGAATCTAGTTCAACGTAGAATGGATGTTAAATGTTGAGGCTTAACGTTGCAATGCATGACCGATGATTCCTTCCAGTATGCAAAGTACTTGGAACTCTGGTCCATCAAATGAATTATTCATACGCTGTTCGCTCAACTGCAACTGGTTTTGCTAGCGGTCTGCTCATGCTTGGTGGCAATTTCAATCGACTAAAACAGTGGCTGCCTGGAGCTACCTTCAGACGCACAATTGCACATCTGCCATTCCATTTGATTACACAGAGCTATCTTGCTGTTGTCTTTATATATAATGATGATGTCGCTCTACCCTATCAGCAAAACTTTACCCAGAGACTCTGAACATCCACGCCAGCTGTCGATGGGAGTCCATTAGTTAGTTCCACACTTGGGCTTGGGCCCACCATTGCTGACTCTTTTCAGCTTACTGTGCATAGTTTTGCTAACTGTGTTAATATATTCGTTATTGATGACAATTGACATCATATTGACTAGTACAGAGAGCGCCTCTGAGTAGATACCTTGATAAGGTGCAATATAATGTTCTATTTCATTACAGTACATATACTGAAGATATTGACCAATAAGTTACATACATATATAATCTATTCTTGTTGTTGGTAGATACATAAATGAATTGTTGGTGGGGCTTATTTTGAACACTTATTGCATTTCCTTATGATGATGATTTTTGCAGGACTGTCCTGATGCTGTGAACAAGGCCTGGGGATGGCTTGAACGAGCATTGAAATGCGTTCAAACACACCTTGCCAATGCGGCCAACTATCACAAGGTTCGTTTAAAAAAAATGTGCACGTGCAGTAAACTAGATTTTTAAGTGTCCCACACAACTTTGATGGATCTTCAAAACATTCCTAGGATTTTTAGTCGGAACAGCATCAGGATTGAACTGGATGCATTGTAAGTAGCGATACCATTTGTCATGAATTATATGGACAGGAATTCATTGGTTTTACTGCACCATTGTGCATGGATTTGTAATTAATGGTGACTCTTCTAATGTTCTGGTCAGTGCTTTTAATGACAATTAGCACCAAAGTGTATAAATATGCTAATGCCTTCAGTCTACTGATTCCTAAAACTGAAAGCACTGGTCCCATTGCAGAATGTAGAATATTAAGTTGTGGGCCACCATAAATGAACTCATAAACTTCTGTCTACAACAGCAACTCATCATAAATAATAATTAAACAAACTTATGATTTATTGCACTCAACATGAATGTCTCCAAAACTAAGGTCACCTCTTTCTGAGTATAGATATTTATTTTGCAACAGAGGACATCCTTAATTGCGGCCTTTTGCTAAAGTGAAGTTGTTTAAAAGTATTATTATTGATCTTTAGTAGTATAGTTGTGCATGTGTGACTATTTGTAATCTGCTCAGGACTGCCATCATAATTTATTTAAGATATGTAATGTACATATAATGATCTTTGTTTTCAGTGCTTCTCTATTTTCCTTACCAAATCAAAATTTGGAGAACAGTAGTTGTTCCAAAGCCCTCCACAGAACAGTATATCATTATTGTACATAGTTTGCGGTAGTCTTGTTAGTCCTGTCTAGTTTACAACATAAAGGAAATTTAGTTTTGTTAACCAGATCTGTATAGAGAGGTTCCTGTGCCTAGGTTGCAGTCGCTGTCTTTGCGCTCTGACCGAATAATTGGCAAACTAATGCCCCTGATGAATGACTTCTTTCCTTCAGTTAGAAATCAATGTAATGTAATCTATGTTGTGCTGCTTCTCTACATTCTTTGTTCTTCTTTCCAGTTCTTCCACGAATTTCGTCACCAAGACAACGATGTGCAAGGCATTTTTACTCGTTTAAAGCAACTAGATGCTGTGGCTCAGTATCGTCCCAACAAACACGAGGGATGTGTAGGAAAAATCATTGAAGAGATTAAGGTTGATTATTGCTGTTGTTGGTAATGATTGAGACAATGTCTAGTTATAACGATATATGTAACAGGAAAACTAATTGATTTGTAGATTTAAATAGTTACTGAAGTGCAGTAAATGTACTATGTGTTATTAATTTTAGCAGATCATGATTGAAAATAATGAAGTAGGAAACTAGTAGAATCTGGAATAGAAATTTAAATAAGGATTATAGGAATTATTGAACTAGATGTTTATATATTTTGTGAGAAAGCCTGCAAGCTAGTTATTTTTAATTGTCTTTGATAACGACAAATAAAACTCTTTAGCCAATGACAATAATTATAGCGTCTATGTGGTAGTTTCCATAGCCAAGAGGAATGATTTATGTATCATAATGAATGGTTGAGGCATAGCCCTGCATCAGGTGTGTCTAACAACTCTGCTGATTTGTCCTCTTGACACTTCAGCAGCTGTACATTGAAATTTCAATTGTACAAATGATAATATCTGTAACCTTAGTTTCAGTGATTTGATAAGAAGTTCTATCAGAGTATATTCAGTATATTTGTTTGATAAATTTATAAAATAATTACATGAATGTCTGACCAAATGAATCCACATTGTTAATTCATTCTGTTGGCTAATGTGTGCAAACTTTGTTCTAACTGTGAAAGTATTTCTCTGTGTATATTCTGGTTAATAATTTGATGTATTGACTTTTAGGAAATACTTAGACTTCTGCTCGAATCTCAGGCAAAGGTTGACGCTCTCTGTGACCAGAGTCCTAGTATCGTTCCTGTTCATTTGCGCAAGCTTCCAGTCGAGAACCCTCTGCCTGTCGTTGCTCTCACCTCCTATGCACGCGACCAGGTAACTGTTTTCCAAAGATGCAGAAGGATTTTAACCCTTTGACCGCCAGATTTTTTTATAGTATATTTAGTATATATATTTATATATTTATATATATTTATTTATTTATTTAGTAGTATTTTTGATCTTTAGCCTTATAGTTGTGCTTGTGCTTAATTGTTGACTTACAAGAATTGCACAGTTCTGTAAATGAAATTGCTTTGAAAATTATATTTAAGTCGTTTATTTGTGGTGGCTTGTATTTTACTCCGTGCTCGTATTTATTTTTTAGGTTTCAAGTCTTTTGTCTTTTCATTCTTTGTGTTAATTGTATTTGTTACATTTTAGATTAAAATTGATGAAAATGCTACTTACTCTCTGGTAGATAATACAGATCAAGAGAAGTGGAAGGTAAGCCATTGTTTTTAAGTAATCATCAGCACATTGTCATTTGTTCATTCACTCTTTCTGCTTCTTCTTATCTTCATCAGTTCTGATATACATGTGTTCTGATATACATGTGTTCTGATATACATGTGTTCTGACATACATGTGTTCTGATATACATGTGTTCTGATATACATGTGTTTTGATATACATGTGTGTATTGAACAAACAAACACCATCAATTATTGCGCCGTCGAGGCGTGTTGTGTGCACTTCTGAGCAAAAAATTTTGGAAGAAGGGCGGTATCAAACTTCGGTAATAAATAGATAAAAATAATGGCACTATGCAATGTAGCAACCCTTTTATGTGACACCTTCCCAAAAGCACGCTGTATTTGTTTATTTATTAAATTTATAACACGCGCGTGGTCATATCACAATGTTAATCTGAGGTGCGGATGTCAGTCACCAGGAGAGGATGCACTTGGATATCCAATTCCTTGAAAGCCAAGGAGAGTTTGGCAAGCACTGGAGCCCATAACTGGTTTGCATCGTGCTTCCTTGGTTGCTACTTGCATGGATATCTGACTGACATAATCAGAGGCATGTCTAGATAGTCAGATAATGTTATGTTTAGTTGAATCATTGAAACCATATTTATTGGAATGTTGTTAAGGTCCAATTTGCAAGATAGCTTGTTGCGCTGGCTTCCAATCGCATGCTGTCATGACAAAGCATCTATCAATGGCAATTGGACACCGATTGCATTTGTGTGTAAATGTGCATCAAGGTACTTAAAATAGCAACTTTTGAGTACCTTCAAAACTGTGGCACATGTGGCAGTCTAACTCGTTATAGCAAGTCCATTTGAATAGGGTTTGAACCTATTTGCAAAAAATGGTAAAATGCAATGGTATATTTATACAAGTGAAGGGTTTTCCAAGAGTTAGGTACAACATTTGCATTAATGGGTTACAGTGCTTTACAAGAGGTTGTAGTACATCTGTACAAAAAGGACCTGACGTTTGATTCGCGTCGAGAAAGAAAACTAACACTGAATTAACTATTGACAGCAGTCCATGCTATGGTCATCCTCACGTGTAAGCGTTCTTTGTATGAATGAGTTAATACTTCATTGCTAACTGGATGCACTTCACATTAGACACTTGCATTTATAGAGACATTCTATGGTTTAGAATCAATCTGCCAATCAATGGGTCTTTTTTCAAATTCCTCAAGCACTTCCACCTGTTCGATTAGTTTCTTATCTCTGCATCTATAGTGTTGACAGTGTTTCCTTTTTAATGTTAAAGTGTGTGGGCAGTTGGCATTTTAATGTATTGATTTGTCTGTTGCAGGTAAAAACCAGTCAGGGAGTGATAGTCGGCCTTCCATCGTTGATATTCGTCATACCACCGCCAGATAGCAATGCCTTGCAAACTGCTCAGAGGTTGTCTCAATTGTTTATGTTGAAGTCTGTGAGAAAAGAAAGTTTAACAGTTTGATTGATTGTTTGATTGATTGTTTGATTGATTGTTTGATTGAGTTTGCCACCGTTGAACCAATATGCTGATGATAGATATACATTTATTTGTAGCACAAAAGGAGCCAAACTAAGGCTAAGGCAGAAACTAGGGCAGACCCTGATTTTCAGGTTATAGCTGACTCCCAGGTTAATCCTGCATGACAGGGTTTTATGAGTCCATGTTATTATTATCTCCCTAGAATTGTGCGGTAAAAATGATAAATGTTTATCCAAATGCTATGGTTTAAGTTAGCCAGCATTGCCAAGGTACTCAGCATCTGGAAGAACCCCGTCGGCTCTCCATCAGTCTACCCTCCTACAGCTTCAACCTGTACTGTCTACCACGACCCGAAGCTGACCTATGCCGAATCTTTTATGCCTCCTCCGCTGCTGAATCCTACTAACTCCACCCCTCTGTATGTCCTTGCTGCAGGAGTTCAGAGTTCACTGGTGACACCATATCAGCTGGCATAGCTATGTACTTGCCTATGCTTCTCACATTATGTCTTCAACACTGAACTCAATCAATGAATTCGCAGAGCTGCTTTAAAGCTATATGAAATTTCTTCATTATAATGTGAATAGTGAGCTCTTCACACGCACAGTGTAGCAAATGGGACAGTTATTGATCAACTATTGTTTTGATATCTGAATGACCCTGACTTACCTGGATATCGGCCATTTAGTAGCAGCACCTGCTGTTTATGCTCATGTTTTTCTGCATTGGTGTAAATAGATTTTTATTTAACTTTTTATATAATAGTACGATTGTGTGTGTTTCGATTAATTTGCGTTGTCAGGGCATCCGATTGGTTAGAGTGCTTGCCTTGTTTTGTGGGTCACGGTATCCGATTGGTCACTTGGTTGCTTGCCTTGTATTGTGGTTAGCATGAGTTTGGTCCTTTTCTGAGTTGGTTACTGTGTTGAGACCTTGAGCAATGTCTTCCAATACCACTGCTTACTGTGCTCCAAGAAAAGAGGGTCTTTTTTCTTACATATTGCTCCCACTCCTGTTAAATATCAGTGTATGTATTTTAATTGCATGTTCTTCAGTTGGGAATAATATAAAAACATATTGAATTGAGTTTAGAAATTAAATTGTTTGTTTGGTTGCAGATTGCGTCAGCAGCTTCTGTCGACCTGGAAGTCGTGTGTAAGCGTTCTGAAGCATCACGCAAGAACCATTCTGTCTCAGTACCTCACTGGTCATGACAAGAGAGAGGCAAGTGTAGTATGTTTATATGCATTAACATTTGAGGTACATTGTGTTACTTTTAGGGACCACATAAAAGAAGAAGTGCCGATATGAGTGCTTTTAGATTTTCTTAAGAACTTCATGCTGTGTCTTTTGCTTTTGTTTTGACTAAGTTCCTGTGAAGAGATGGTTCTCATGAATTTGCTGTCTTTGGCTGCTATAGAAATATATATATATATATTGGAGGTATATTGTGTATATATATATACAAATTATTTTATATATATATATATATATGAGATTTCGATACAATTCCAAAATACTTAATCAGGTTGTCTTACTATCTTAGCTGACTTCCTGATTGTAATTGGCATTAGTTTAATTAGTATAGTTAGAGTAATTAGTTCCTGCTGAATACCAATAGTGACCTAAACCAGGATCAAACACTCTGCTCTTTTTTATTCGATGGTTTTGATTTTCCAGTTTGTTTGATTCTAAATCAATTGTTAAATTTGACTAAATATTGCATTCCATGTTCTTTCTATATTTCACTATATCATTGGGTTACCTGCTTGTGCTGCACATATTTAAATAAGTCTTTAATTGGTTTAAAAGCTTTAAATGAAATGGCAAGTTGCTTGCAAAATGACTTTTGATTTCACGTTAATAGGTTCTTATTAAGGTTCTAGTGATTTCGGTTTTGTTCTTGTATCAGATTGTTTGCACAGAACTGTTTCTGACTCTCAAAAAACGTTCTTACATATCATCTGCTAAGAACATCTCTGCTGTTCTTTTGTTCTTTACAGTTGGTTCATCTAAATAATGAACATAGAACTCAGATCGTGGATTGCCTGGCGAATGCTCTTGCCCTGTTGAATGACGATAGCGCAGGGGCGAATGATGTCCTTGAATTTCAGAAGATGATCAACGGATGGAAGGAATCGATCCGGGTTCTTAAACCAAACTCTAACGGTATGTGAATGCTTATTGAGAATTCTCAAACACTGCTTCACTTTGATTGAAATTATTGCTTTGAAATTGAGAGGGACTGTGTTATTTCAGTTTTCTAGTCAGCTGTTAAATTTATCACTCCTTAATGAGCTAATTAATTATATCATTCAAATGGACCTTTATCAGAAGCAAGAATTTTTTATGAAGATTAATCAGTTATGACTTATGAAGAAGTAGCAGCAAGAGTGATATATGAAGATTAATCAGTTATGACTTATGAAGAAGTAGAAGCAAGAGTGATATATGAAGATAAAATCAGTTATGACTTATGAAGAAGTAGAAGCAAGAGTGATATATGAAGATAAAATCAGTTATGGTTTATGATGGTTAACCAATTATCATCTAGTGACTGACTGGGTAGACAATTTCTCAATCTGAGTATCTGAATTTACTATTTGCCGGATCTGGGTACGAACTGAGTAGTAGTGGTGGCCACTTCAGCAAGTACCATTGCCTTGGTAATCGCTGTTAAGTATGGCGAAGCTTAAATTAAGAATTTTATTATAAAGAGATAGATAGCTGTAAAAAAAATAATAATAAGGAAGATACAGATTAAATTTTAGCATTTTAATACAGCATACATATCTTCAACAATACATTATCTGAAACATTATCTATTGGCTTCTTTACACTGGGATTGTAGTGTTGAACTGCTTGAACGAATTATGTAACTTTTGTTTGACATTTTCTTTTGCTGGTAGATAACCGACATTCCACGACGCAACTTCAGAATGACTGGAGCGCTAATAAGAAGCTGTTAAGGCAGATTCTGGTAAAATTTCGTTTGATTGTAACTATAAGTTAAAGTTTGGAGTCTATTTTCATTTATTTTTTAACAATGCTTGCTGTAATGACTTTGGTGATTTAATTTTGTTTTTATGATTTTGATCACATTATAAAATTTATTTCAAAAATTAATAAAAAAAGCTATTAATGCAGGTTTATACTAGTAGCATGGTCTAATGACTTATTAAAATGATCAAATTGAGTGTCATTTGCCAGTAACCAGAATGGTTAAGGATTTGTTGTTGTTTTAATGTAACATTGTTTAAAGTCATTTTTTTCAGTGTAATTTCAGAAGTCTGAATTTTCATGACTGTTTTATTCCAATATTAATTCTAGCTGTTCTTAATGCTTTAGGAATTCGAAGCATACATCAAGTCGTACGCTGAGGTCGTGTCTGCTGCTACGGAGACTAAGAAGATGCTCGTTAATGGAGATTTGGCTAGCCTGAAATATGTCAGCGTCGCTTACATAGAGAAGTATGGAGATAATACTACCAAAGGATGAGTATTGTGTGTTGAAGAAGAGGTCTTGTTATCTTGCTGTCATTGTTGCGTTCGTAAGGGCTCTTGGAGAGTTTAAAATGTAGTAAGCAGTTACGGAAATGCAGATTCCTAAAGAGCTTCAAATGTAGTAAATGTTAAAGGCTTCAAAGCTTCAAATGGTCCCTTCTTGGTTGCTGTGCAAGGATCTATAACAAGTCCTTCACAAATTATTTTTCAGAACAATTGCACGATGATTGCTGACTGGCAAGTGGCAATTAGTAAATGCATGATTAATAATAATAATAATAATGAGCTAATGAATACAACACAACTGTGATTTGATAATGCCCTCCTTAAAATAGTTCACAAATGCACTTTGAAGCTTGGCAACCATTAGGCAAGCACAGAGAGCGCCTCTGAGTAGATTTCTTGGAGAGGCGCTATCTATCAAGTTTAATTGATTCAAAATTAAAATTCAAGTCCATAGGCAGACTGGAAGGGTAGTTGAGAGACGAAATGAAGGTTTGCCGAATATTAATTGTCTCTTTGTTTTGATTCCTCTTCATGCACGACATTACTATTTGTTGTTTCTTGTCTTAGTTTTTAATTGTTGTACAGTGGTGCTTCTAATTATCTGCAGATGGCCAAAGAAGAAAGGCGAGAGGTCTTTGGAGGACGTTCCACCTGGGTCACGGCATCTGGTAATGGCCGAAACGGGTCCTGTCCACACGAGCCGATATATCTCTCAACTGGAGGCAGAACTGGAAGAGTTCATGTCGGAAACCGTCACCGAGGAGCAAGAGGTCGCAGAGGTCACGTCCCAGACGATCCAAGAAACAAAGCGCTTCATGATCCGCGGAGTAGTCGATCCAAGAACGAACCGCGAGATCAGCATCTACCAGGCGATAGCGGACAAGGTGATCAACCCCAACCAGGGTCTCTACCGGAACCCGACCACCGGGGAGAGCATGCCGATACCTGAGGCGATGGATCGAGGGTTGATCTTGGTCGAGTACATAAATCGATCGGTCGAGATGGGAGAGCTGATCAAGAGCGGGATCATCAAGACGATCACGACGAAGGAGACGGTCTCGTACCACGTCCTCAGCATCCGGGATCCACTGACTGGATTAAAGATTAGCATCAACGAGGCGCTCAAGCGAGGAATCGTTGATCCGGAACAGGGTCGGTATGTCATCAACCCCAAGACTGGGGAGTCCATCTCCATACCGACAGCCATCGACAAGGGCTTCCTCGAGGTGGAAGTGATCGAAAGAAAGGACATTCAGAATGATGTGGTGGATGGAAACATGGATGGTCACATGGAAAAGGATCTGTTGGTGGAGAGTGTCTACGATCCGGTCTCGAAGCGTAATTTAACGCTGGACGAGGCGGTCGCAAAGGGCATCATCAATCTCGAGAGAGGTGTATACGTACGTCCGGATACTAAGGAAAAGCTGTCCATTGAGGAAGCCATCCAGCGTGGATATCTGTCTGTACGTCTGGCCTCTCCCGATTCAAAAGACGTGGATGGTTCGCGTCTTTTGGGTCGTAGGTTGATGGCTGTGAACAGCCAGGGCATTGGCGACTTTGAAAAGATGGTTGCGAGAAAGGCGGATGTGCTTGCTGCGCCTCTGCAGGTCAGCATCACGGAGAAATTGACGAATCGGAAGGAGCTGGAAAAGAAATACGTTACGGATCCGGTCAGTGGAAAGAAACTGACGGTTGCTCAAGCTGTTAGTTCTGGTCTCTTGACCCTGGATCCATTGTGTTTCGTTCTATCGGACGGTTCAAAGTGTACGGTTTTCGAGGCTGCCCAGAAAGGACTGGTTGATGCGACCACTCTCAAGGAGATTGCTAAGCTGTTGGAGCCGTATAGTCTTCAGCGGTACATTTCGGAAGGTACTATCGACGCCAACAGAGGGCAGTACGTGGATCCTGCCACAGGGAAGCGCATGTCGCTAGCTGAGGCGATTTCGTTGGGTAAATTGGACCCGGAGAGTGTTTTTTATGTGGATAATCTGGGGCGTAGTGTTCTTTCACTTGGCACGGCAATTAAGAACAAGAAGTTCGATGTGGAGAGTGGATGCTTCATTGATCCGCGGACTGGGAAAAAGCTTACGATAGCCGAAGCAATTTCGACAAATCTGATAGGCGCAGATGTGAATGCCGAGGAGTTGTCCTCTCGTCTGTCGTCGGCCAAGACGCTCGGAGCGCTGTTCAAGTCGAAAGTGGGAGGAATAAAAGATCCCCAGACTGGGGAAGAGATCTCCCTGGAAGACGCAGTCCTCGATGGCATCCTTGATGTGGAAAGGGCCGAGTTTGTTGATCCGAGTACAAAGCAGAGGATGCCTTTGTCGGAGGCCGTTACCCGCGGTCTCGTATCCCCAGAGACTGCAAAGAAAGTCCTAGAAGCCATGAGCCGATCGTCACTCGAGGATCTTGTCTCCCGGAAGCAGATCGACCTAGCCACCGGACGGTTTATCGATCCCGAGACCAAGCGTAGGATTACGATCAAGGAAGCGATTGAAAGGGGATTGCTCGATCCAGCGTCGGTCTTCATGGTGAACCCGTCTGAAAACCTGCCAGTATCACTGAGCACTCTGATCCGTGAGGGTAAATTCAACCCAGAGACTGGTAAATTCCGCGACGCAAACACCGGGCTGGAGGTGAGCATTGCGACTGCTGTAAAGCAGGGTACCATCGCGACCCGTTTTGAAGCGGATGATCTTGTCGACGGCAAGAGAGCATTGAAGGACCTTCTGGAAGGTCGAAAGGTCAGCCAGAATTCGGCCATGTTTGTTCTGCCAAATGGTGAGGTAATTCCACTGAAAGAAGCGATGGCTAATGGATTCGTGTCGTCAGAGACGGCCGTGAAGGTTGATCGAGAGACGGGGAACGTGGTTCTGGCGGACAGAAGCGAAGCTGTTGTTCAAGCTCTCATCGACACTAAGTCTCACCTGGACTTTGTGAATGGAATAGAGTCTCAGATCGCTCAACAGGACCCAGTCACAGACGATGCAGGCCAATTGCGGAAGCTGACCTCTGAGAATGCGGTAAGTCGTTCATTTCAACTGTACTCATAGGACAGTTTAATGGTTGGCGTGACAGATTGTCAGGCTTTTAGTTGGGTCACCAGGGCTTTAATTGTCTTGAGATTCTGCTTCACGTGTACCTCTAGGCAGCTGAACTCGAAATGAGTACACTGACTGTATTCTGTAGGTGGGGAGACCTGGTTGTGAATTAGAGGGCTGGTCACCTGCCATGATATGCCTTGCCTAGGAAATGAAGTCGCTGCTGCATTTTGGGTTTAAGGAATTGCCCTTCTTCTGCTTCTTCTTCTTTGTAACTCACCTACCTACACTTTTGTCATAGGTGTTTGTCATTGTTACACTGAACAACAGCTTGTGACAGCAAAAGTAATCTATTGAAATATTGAATACATTAATGAATAAATTAAATTAAATTAAAGATCAGTCTTCAAGTTATTCACAGATTAATATTTGGCTTCATTAATAATGCCTGTACAGACTCTGCAGAGAACGTTGGACGGCCAGAGGCGAGCCATAGGAGCCGTACTAACGAACGCCCAGAGACTCATTGATACGGAACAGGGCAGCTCACAGCAGATTCAACGACTCAAGTGCAACACAACTGATCTACGCATTCGCTTTGATGAGGTTACCTTCAAAAACTCTATCGCTGTTAATTAGGCTCAATTTTTAAACCCAATGAATTGTTTATCCCAAAGTTAAGAAAACAAATTGAGTTGGACAGATGGTTTGATCTGGAATACAATTCTGCAGTACAACTGCAATTGTGCCGTTGAGGCGTGTGCACTTCTGAGCAGAAAATGTTTGAAGAAGGGCGATATCAAATTTCGGAAATTTCAAATCTATATAAATAAACAGAGAATTCTCTCTGTCTGTGTGTTTCTGTCCGGCGATGCATTTGCTCAGTTTTAGAGTTATTCATTCGAAACCTTCACCGTTGTCTCTGGGAACACCTGACACATGCAGTTGAAGGGTTTGTGAACCCACGGCTGCCTTCTTCCTGATTTCCAGGGCCAAAAACCTGTCTCAGGAGCCCCCAAGGAAAGTTTCCTTTTCAGTCACCAGGATCGTCTCGCCGAAACACCTGCATGTCATATCTCTCTACCACACCTTTTGTTCGGGAGATATACATTTGCACAGTCAGTCAGGTGGCTTTGTACTTTGTATGCATTTGGACACTTTTACAGCTATTGACTAAACCTTTGCCGTTCACTCGGAGAATGAATGGACGGTTTGGGACAGTCGCTCAGGTCGGTATGTCTTTGTACACATTTGCACACTTTTAGACCTATTGACTCAAACCTACGCTGGTCGCTCGGGGAACACCACCAACACCCAGTAGAGGGGTTGGTGAAGCCCGCGGCGCCCTCTTCCTCCTCCAGGGCCAAAAACCTGTCTCAACCAGGGTGAACGCCAGGTGCCTCAGCTAGTTTCAAATATGTGTCTGGATTGATAAAATTGCAATTAGTTTGTTTGGGCACTGAATGGTCACAGAAAGATGATAAAAGAAGAATAAAGTGTCTGTTTGGTGTCAGACACTTGGGCTTGTGACTAACGAGAGTCACAAGTGTTTTGGATCGGTGCTAGAACTTCTGGTTGCATGGATGATGAATTTTTAAGTTTTTTCAGTGTATTGTTTGGTTTGATTCAAACTGACAAGACATAATAAGTTATGACAAGAGTCGAATTTAACTTTGGCAGCATTGCAAGATGCATCACATTAGACATCACATTTTAACCAATGCCGCTGCTTAGCAAGGTTAGTCAATCTAATAAGCAATAATTGTTAACTTGTTTATATATCTATTGTTTAGGTCAATAAGCAACTGACAAATAGGCTCGATCAACTGAAGTCGATGACAAAAGATGCTACACAATTCAGTGAAGACTGCAAACACTTGGAGGGATGGACGGAAAAGAAAAATCATGAACTGGAGGAATGTAAAAGAAAATTGAAGACGGCAGATGACTTTGAGCCAGTAAAAAAACAACTCCAGGTTCAGCACTGCACTCACCTATCTTAATCTAATCAAATCTTAAGACATGTTTGAATGATTAAGCACAGTTTGAATTTCTTAATATGAGCACTTGTTGTTTAAAAAACCATGTTTCAATTCGTAATTAAACATTTTTTGAAATAGTTAATTAGGCATTGCTGGAATTTCTTGATTACTCTAAGATTATCATGCAGTCAGATTTCTTGTAATATGTTTAAATAACTAGGTTATTTTTGTGCTTTGTTGTAATTTTATGACATTCATGGATCTAAGTTTATTTAGTCTCATTGTGGCCCTTTGAATATCCCTTAACATGGAGTTGCTTTAAGGATCCAACTCTTTTACCATAGTAGTACCACTAGTGCCTTTGAGTAGATATCTTGAAGGGGCACTATATTAGGTTTCATTGATTGATTGATCGATCCTTCATTAGAGGAGCAAATAGGGTCATTGCCTCTAAGTTCTATAACGAGCAGAGTTGGATGGATTGGCAGTGAATGAATGTCGACTGTTGCTCTGGCCTTTGAATGAATCTTTATTGTCGTGACAGTCTTCAAATACACACCATGCTTCAATTTTCTTCATCTATGCTTTTCTTGTTCAGGGCTTTAACGATGAATTGCAAAGGCAAGATGGACGCCTTCAATCGGCAAAAGCGACCGGTCAGAAAGTGACGGATGCCGTCAAGGTCTGCTGCTCTTTTCAATCGTAGTGATACAGATAGATGATTTGCCATGTAATTTGTATGGTATTGTGATTTTAAGTAAGGATTTCTTAAGGTCCTCTGCAAGAGATGCCCATCAGAGGGTCTGCCAGCATAATGTCAGAAACCAGGATGGAACGGAACGGCTTTCAAGCTCTTCTGGAAGAATGAAACAGAGGAGAGGAAAGAAGAGGAGTGTTTGTATATGTTTGTATATGTTTGTATGTGTATTTGTATATGTTTGTATGTATGTGAGTATGTACTTGCTAAATGTCTGTGTATATTTGTCTGCATAAAAGAGATAAAGAAGCTGATGTGTTAATGTGTCTTTGAATCTGTGAGATATGGCCGGTGTATAGGGACTTTGAACAATAATTCCTTGATGCACCTGTTATGAACTTGTTATTAAGTATTTATGATTGATTGATTGATTGATTGAACTGGCATTATGTCAACATGGGCACACCATGCTATGTCTGGTGTGGTTGTCCAATGTCCATCCCTTTGGCAGAATCTTCTAGAGCTGACATTTGACCTGTCCCATTAAATTCCTCAAGTCTCTTTTTCTAGCTATGATGGTGTTACACCCACCTTTTAAGGTCCCCTAGCACTTTTATGGGGTCTACAATTCTACTTACAAACATATAATGAACTCAGTTTAATATGCTGCGAATTAACTGTAACGATGTTGAAGTATTGCTTTTTGGGTTCAGTTTCCTCTGAGTAGTTTTGGTAAAGGTGCTACATAAATTGACAAATACAATGCAGTGGTTAATGGCAATGGTACTTTTATGCACAACGTCCTAATGCAAGTAATCTTTGAATAAACTGTCTCTGTGCTAGTGAGTCTGCCTGTTGTTAATGATTCTTAATCATACTGATTTCTAGATGAATTTCACTGTTTCCCAAAAAGATTGAATTTCGAGAGATAAGATATAACATGTTTAAAGAATGTCAACAGTCTCACATATTATGTTTTGTTTTTTGGTTTATAGGGACCTTACACTTTAGAACCCTTCGTTTAAGTTGTCTAATTGGATTTCTAAATATATTCACATTTGAGTAAAGTAATTAGTGAATGACAAAGGATGATTGGGTTGATGAGTCTGTTAATTGACTGTTAAACTGTTGCATCTGTAGGCTTTCCAAAAAGAATCCAGAAAATATGTGGATGGCTTGGAAAATCCAAACACAACGTCATCAGCCGACGACTCCATGACCGGAGAGGAAGTGGAGAGAAACGTGGAAGTGAAGCTTAACTCCGTCGGAGAGAAGTTCCACCAGATCGGAGATGGTTTCCAGGACCTTTCCACTCGGCTGGTACAAATCGCTACCACCGAAGTGCAGTACCAGCAGGCAAAGACGAAACTGGATGGCTCTCTTCCAGAGCTTGAGGGGTCTGCGGCTTCATGCGGAGTGAAGGGAAGTGATGAGAAGGATCTACAGGAGGCAATGGAGCATGTCAAAGCAGTGACCGTGGGCGTCCTGGATGCAGGGAAGCAGGTAAAGGAGTTTCGTGACATGGGTGAGGGATTGATCCAGGTTCTTGGCCAGATGGAGCTGGGGGAGTGTCCGAAGGCCAGGCGGATCCAGAAGGACCTCGATGCAGTCCAGACGAAATACGACCACATCCAAGAGGTGATGGTCGAGCGACAACAGGAGCTGAGCCAAATGGTCGTGCAGTCACAGGACGCGCATCAGAACCTCATGACTTTGCTTCAGTGGGTCGGTGAAAGTGAAGCCTACCTCAACCAACTGAAACCGGTCAGCCTCGACCGCACCAAGCTGACGCGCCAGATCCAGGAACACCGCATGTTCTCGTCGGAGATCGAAAACCGACGGCAGAGAGTGAGCGCCGTGGTCGATCAGTGCCGCACTCAGGGGAGCAACGAGCGAGTCGACGAACTGCTCGACCGGTTTGACTCTCTGCGATTGAAGAACGAGGCTCGCGGACAGGAGCTCGAGGACGTTATAAGGAAGCTGACCGATCTGCATTCGAGCGTTGACCAGATGGAGTCATGGCTGACCGGTGCCGTTCACTCGCTCAAGCGGAGCGGATCGTCTCTCGATCAGAGCTCGCTCAAGGCAAAGATCGAGAGCCTTTACGTTCAGAAGCAGGGCAAGCAGGATGATCTGGAGAAGATCAAGACGATCGGAAGAGAGCTGATCGAGGATCCGATCACTGGGGATAAGCATCATCTGAGGGAGATGATTGCGGATATGCTGGGCAAGTGGCAGGACCTCACGGAGCTGCTCGTTCAAATGATTTCATACTCTGTGAGTAATATCTTATCTCACTTTAACATCTTCAGAACCATTTGTTACTTGCTGCAGTCAACAATATTTCCTTAGTGGATGACTGATTTTCTGTGGTGTTACTCAGTTTTCAAATTAAAATTTAATGGCGCTGGATAACTAGGTTTTTTATGTATTCATCGTACATTAATTTGCATTATATTCCTTCTGGATTAATATGCATTAAATGAATAAATTCAATTAAACGGTGTTATGATGTAGGCCCTGACTGAGATTGATGAACTACTGAAGTATCTGGATCGAGCAGAGAATGAGATGAACACAGCCGACGTGATCAGCATCGACCCAGAAGCACTGGCGGTTCAACTCCGAGACCACAAGGTGAGAGCAGGGAGGCTGGTGGTGATGGTAAAGTGGTTCAAAGAGTTGTGGTGTGGGTAAGGAGTTCCACTTTAAAATGAACAATAGCATTTTTGAAGAAATGTACTAAGTTGTGAACTCATTAGTAATTTTTTTCGCATGGATTGGTTTACATGCTGTATCATAAGGCATGCCTCAAGACAATTTGGTTTCATTGAGTCTCCACTGTATTAGCGTTGTCATGCTTTAATGAATCCACAATGTATTTATGTTATTGCTGTTGCAGCATTGTTATTGATTTGTCTGTCTTAAAAAAAACTGTTTTGCTTTATTTTCGAAATAATTCTCTGTAGTAGACGCTATGGTTTTGAATGGCCTGTCTTTCGAGTTGTGCCTGTTCCCGATATCATGTACTGATACATTTTATGGCCATTAGAAAACTTGCCTGTTTGTCCAGGCTGGAGTTGGGAGCACTTTTGAGTAGTCACCCTGAAAAGGCGCTATATAAATTTATGAATATATGAATAAATGATTGTTTGCTTATATTGTATTCTATTCATCTAGTAGCTACCAAACTCTTCCACTGTTTGCAGTCCAACAGTGCCAATCCCAAACCCTGATAAAGGAGGAAGGTTATGCTAATGATCTTTGTTATCACACAGTGTTGTTAAACTGCAACTACCACCACCCAGTAGCAGCCATTTTCATTATTTGCTTGTTTTCCTTGTCAGGCATTTCACGAAGACTTGAAGAACAAGCGAAAGGCCGTCAACACGACGATCGACAAATGCAACCAGATGCTTCTCGAGACGACCAACGAAGAGGCGGACGACATCAAACACAAGCTGAACATCATCCGCGATCAGGCCGACCTCGTATTCCGACTGAGCAGCGAGCGCTGCTCGACGCTCGAGGAGGCTCTGCCGCTCGTTTCGCACTTCTGCGACACCCGTACCGATCTCCAGTCGTGGCTGAATGAGATGGAGGCAGAGGTCAACTCCATGGAGGTCGATGTGGATGGAGGGGCGGTGGATCAGATTAAGAAGCAACTGGAAAATGCAAAGGTACTGTGCTTCCAGACCTTTAGTCTTTTCTAATTCATCTTCTAGTGTATGTGTCATAACCGCTAAGGGTGCTATATAAATAACATGATTTTTAATGCATCCATCATGTAACGTATAGTCAAACATGAATTAAAGGAGGCCCGCTATTAAGGCACACCCATAATAATCGTAGGATGGATTTCCAAGTCAAGCAAGAAGCATGATGGGCAACGATTAATTAGTACACATGTTTATAAGCACAATGAGAAACTTGACTAGATAACTAAGTCGCTCATGGTAGGCAGGGCCATATAGAGCTATAATTGCGCCCTGTGCTTAGCATCAATCTGGCGCCCCACATTTTAAAAATGGTGCTTTTTATGGAATAATAAATTATTCCATCCTGAAATTTGCACCCTTTCCATATTTGCACCCTTGGCCACGTCCCCGCTGGCCCCTCTCGGTACGACCCTGATGGTATGGGTCGTGCAGTGGATAAATTAATTACTGGTTATTCTTCCTTGAATGCAATATAATGTATTGTTATTGTCATTTGACTTCAATTGTTTATTCTTCTGTGCAGAGTACTTTGAGGATCATTGACGATCATCGGACGTTGATGCAGGACCTCTTAACGACTGGTCAGGATCTCATCGACATCTGTGGTGAAGAGGATGGACATGAGATCCGGGTGGACCTTCAGGAGACCATGTATAAGTACAGCGACATCAAGGCCCTCGCTCGGCAGAAGATGAACGTCCTCAAGGACAGACTCAAGACCTCGACTCTAGAGGTAAGACACTCAGGGCATCTAGTCTAGAGGTACACTCAGGATCTCTACTTTTGAGGTGTGTGACTCAGGGCATATACTTTTCAGGTATGATACTCTGGGTATCTAATCTTATTGCATCATAAATGTCTTCATTGGAAATCTAAGTGTGTCTGGCATAGAGACATCAGGAAATGTTTCTGACAGAGGTTTCGATAGTCAGAAAAACATTATATGGTTGTACTAGATTCTATGTAGTTGTAAACAGTTTTGACAACTTTGTGTTCTCATTAAACGAAAATTGAATTGAATAGACATGCTTTCATCATGTCTGATCAGATTTCTATTGGGATACAATATTCTCATGTTGAAATATGAGAATGCACTGCTTTGCGGTGGTTTCACTGATGTGCCATTTGAGTGACTTCTGATTACAGATGTTCATTTTTCTATCTTACTATTATAGTTAATGATGCATTGTTCTTCTATTTTGTGTCTGTAGGTGAACGAAGCTGTTGAGAACCTTACAGAGGAGCTTTACTACATCAGTGATCAAATACAACATGTCGATCCTATTGGCATCAAGCCCAACATCATACGGGAACAGACTGTGGAATGTCAGGTATAAAAGTCTTTAGGCAAGGCTCTGCGGGTCAGAACAACATCGTTGGTGGGCAAAAAATAAATAGTCCGCAAGCCGGCTCTTTGACATCCCGGGTGTAGTGTGTAACATGAATTTTTTAATCAATTTTGGATGTTAATTACATGCAATTTCATTCTAATACACATAATCTTCCTTGACCATTCAAGTATAGTTTTAAAGTTTTGAGAAAGAGTGCACTTGAGTATTTCATGCACTGTTTATATTTGTCTATCATGATTATTATTTTTATTACAGCAGTTTGATATAGTGCCCCTTTAAGGTCTTCTACTCAGAAGCGCTCTCAGCCCAACCACGGTCAAACAGGACAGAATAAGGCCAGAGAAAAACAGAGTAGATTGGTCTATTGGTGTGAGATGCAATGCTACTGGAAGGCCATTCCAGGTCACCGAACCAGCCAGTGAAATGATTATAATACAACTGCACAGCATGCATTCTCTGTGGTAGACGCTGGGGTTTGGAATAGCCTTTCTCTGGAATTACGTCTGTTCCCTAAATTGTATAATGGTACATTTTATGGCCATTTGAAAACTTATCTTTATATCTGGGCTGGAGTTGGGAGTGCTATAAAGGATGCTACATCAATTTTTGAATGAATTAACTAATGTTACATAAATTTTGAGAACTGTAAGAAAATGTGTTGAGTGTGATATTAACATCGGAGTGTTACTCAGGATAATTTGTCTTCTTGTTTGCTTATAGGCTATCATGGACGACTTTGGCCAGTGGGTTGAAACCTTGGATATGATGAAAGTCTCAGTTGAGCAACTTATGCAACAGGAGCCAAATGAGAATGTTGATGATTGTAAGTTTAAATATTAATGAAATTTTAATATAAAATGTTTCTCCTAAAGATGAGCTGAGATGCTGAAGCATTTGAGTTTATTTTGTGCTAATTTTGCAGATATTTAATGTTAATCTTGATATGTAGTCAAAACCATGTCTTATATCAAGCCTGATTGATTAATTGATTGATTGATTGATTGATGGATTCATTCATTCATTCACAGGAGGCTAGATATGTCATTTGCTAGACAGAATCACTTTTGGTCTTGGATAACTCAGGAGGAAATTTTCTCGAAGTCCTGTTGTGAACTGGAGAGCCCTATTATTCTGGTATATTTCGGATAGCTGTGTGCTTCCTGTATGCAGACAAATGCCAACCAAATGCTAGCGTATTTTTGTAAACTCTGCTTTAGTTACTTGAGATTGAAACTTTGTAGTATTGCTTATGCTTAGTTGTTGATGTACTGAGTCCTTAGCCATTTGTTAAGAGTTTCTTCTGTCTGTTTCTGACTGTCCATATCGGGTGGATGTCACCTCATTTTCTATTTTGCATAAGGAACCCTGAATTGTGAGTCAATGACTCCTTTGGAATACCCTATGTGGCCTTATTACTTCATTTCTGATAAGTGTGCCTTTGTTATTTACTTGTATTTTGGTTTCCATATTTCGGTTTCCTAATAAATTGAATTAAATTGAATGATGTTACAGACTGCCAAGGACCAGCACTTTGCTTATTCCTCTGTTGTTCCCTTGCTTTGGAATGACCTTGATGCTTGTGCTGAGATCTGATCTGGAGGCAATGCTATTTCTTCATGTTCTCTGAAGACTTCTTTTTTCAAGAAGTTCTTCACACTGGGAGCACCTCTGATTAGTACTGTGAAAGGTGCTATATTAATTTGTATAGAGAATTGAGTCACTCCCTGTGTTCAACTCTATTTGGCTTTATGAGGCTGTCAATTGAGTCTCAACTCCAGCCATTTGATGCCTAGATACATCATGTGCGTGCCAATATATGTACCTCAGCCAGTGTTTGCTTTTGAAATACCTTCCAGATAAAGAGATAGCTGGGAAGCTGCAAGAACTTGATGCCCTGCGTAATAACATTCGGGAAAAGTACGAGGAGAGGTCGTCTAAGCTGGATGATGCTCTGGAAGTGGCTGAGAGATTTCAGCAGGACTATGTCACTGTCATGCAGAACTTACAGGGAGTTAAAGACAATCTACTGTCACAGGATGTCTCTGGCATCGACCCAGCGACTGTCCAAGAACAACAGAAGGAATTGCAGGTGAGCAATGAATAATACGCTGTTGTTGTTGTTTATTACACAATACGAGTATTACAGTTACAGCCTTGAAGTCACAGATATAGTGCAATGGCAGCTGAGAAGACCTAAATAACTTATACCAGCCTCGGCTCCTCTTTCTTAGTTAATTTTCATACGTGTATCGTTTCACTTTAGTTCGGGTTAAGTAATAAAAATGACCTGCTTAGTGAGAAGAATCAGGTGTTAGTGGAAGTTTGGAGATTTGGATTAATTTAGGGCAGGACATTTTCTGAGCAATTATTAAGTCATCTGGTGTGTGCGTGCGTGTGTGTGATTGTGTTATGCTTCAAAATGATCCCTTCAGTTAATGACCTCTGAGCTCTCTTTGTCCCGGGTTGCAAGGGCTGGACTGGGAGGACCTCCTAATGCATAGACAAGTAGACATCTTGTATGGGTATTGTGTAAATGCTTCGGATGAGTGAATTAATTATTCGTTTCTTAATTAATGTTTGAGAAATGGGACTTGCAGTTTGAGTCGTTTGTTTCCTTTGAACTGTTTGCAGGCCATTCAGGATGACTTACATTCGGCTGAGCCACTCCTCAACTCATGTCGTAAGACTGCCGACCGTCTCGGCTCCATCTCAGGTGGCCCTGGCGCAGTGGAGCTCCAGAAACTTCTGGAGGACATGGATAGGCTAGTGGAAGACATCCGCGAAGGCGTCACCGACCGTGACTCGGAGCTTCGCCAGGCACTGGAAAAGTCGGAGAACTGCAGCAACTACCTGGAGGCGGTCATGGCCTGGCTTCCAAAGTCCGAGGAGACTCTGAGGTGCATGGCTCCACCGGCGACCGACTCAAAATCGGTGAAGGCACAGCTCGAGGAACTGAAGAAGTTCAAATCAAAGACACAGGAACGCCATCCGGATATCCTCAGTCTCAACCACTACTCGGCCGCACTCAAGAATTCGTCTCCGATCACTGCGGAAAGCCTCGTGACCGAGGTCAAGGAAATCAACGACCGGTGGAACAACCTCTTAATGGAGATCTCCGATCGGGAACGGGCGCTCAACGTAAAGCTCGTGGATGGGAAGGACGTGGATCTGGTCATCGATGGAGTCGTGGACAGTCTGCTGTCGGCACAGTCGGAGTTGGTAGAGATGGATCTGGTGAAAGGAGATGGAAAGGTGCTGGAAAACGCTCTCAAGAGTCTTCAGGTTTGTTGTTCGATTCTTTTACGCATGCTGTTGACAGTTGAGCAGAAGAGAAAAGATGGCTGTACTGTTATCGAAGTACTGTTATATGTTTGTATCTAAATACCAATCCTCGGAGGATTTCTGCTCTTGGGGACAAAGCGATGAACCATTCCATATGTTCACTTGTTCATATGAATTAGCCGGGTAGACCTTGATGTCATGTTCTCTTAATTCTGCCAGATTCATTCCGGTTTTTTCATGTATTTCATACATCCATTTCTTCCTTGGGTGCCCTTGTCTTCTCCTTCCTTCTCCATGTGCTAGTATCATTTCCTTTTTCAATCCATCTGATCACATAACGTGTCCGAAGTATCCCAACTTCCTTCTTATCTCTGTTTGTTGTGGCGACTCATCTTTTTCAACTTCAATCTCCAAGCGCACGTCTTCATTTGTCCTTTTCTTCGTCCACAATATTCTCTCCATCTTCCTCCATATTCACATTTTACATGCATTGATCTTAGAACTTCTCTATAATCTTTGTCATTGTCCATGTCTCACAGCCATGTAATACTGTACAGAAGATTAATGCCCTCACTAGTCTCTTCTTTGTGTCTATGCTCATATGTTTGTCCTTCCATACCTTTTCCAGTCCATTCATTGCAGCTTTCCCTATCGCTATTCTACATTTTATTTCCATATCACACTTTCCCTTCTTTTCCTACTAATGCTCTCAGGAGCGTAAAGTTTGTTACCACCTTGGTGGGGGCAGGTGTAGGGTAGTGGTGAACACACTGGGACGCAGCGCTTGAAGTACCGAGATTGTGACCCGTATCCCCCTAGGGTTATTATTATTACCTCTATTTCGTCTCTGTCTACCTCAAAACTCTCCCTGTTGGCTGTTGTCATGACCTTCATCTTCTGTTTGCCTTCTTGCTTTCTCTCTTCACCCTTCTTATCAGTTCTTCTAGATCTTCTTTCCAGCTAGTGGCATAATGTTACATATGCAAAATGTACCTCAATAACAGGAAATCCAGTGGTCCAATACTTTCATTTAATCTCTTCTCTTCTGAATAATACATAACTAATACATATCTCATTTAATTAATATATGTAATTATTTGATTGGTGTTCATAAACAGATTCTCCAGAACAGTCTGACCAGCCAGGAGCCTCTGATTCAGCGCTTAAACGACGCTGCACAGAGGATAGCAGAAACTGACAGCCAGAAGGGGGCGCCACTGGTCGACAGGTGTCAGGAGCTGAACAACCTGTATGCGGTCGTCCAGGTGGTGGCTAGAGACAAGCAGAACAGGCTTCAGGATAATCTGAAGGAGTTCAAGGGATTCATGGGACAGGTGGAGGAACTGATGCGGTGGATGAGGGAGTACCGGGCTGCTCTGGTGTCCTGCCCTCCGATGAGTGCATTACCCGACACGGCAAAGCACCAGCTCGACGATTTCATGGTGAGAGCAGTTTAATTAATTTGTGTGTAATTGTTTAATTTGATATGTGTATGACATCTTGATGGAAGGCACAGCTGCTCCTGATGTCATGAGTTTTTTTGTGCTCAACATGGGTTTTACCAACATGCAATAATGCTGGCATTCAGCCAAAATCAGCAAGGTAGGCATCTAAGGGTTCAGGTCAGGTAAGTAGACAGATGTCTTAAATGGACGGTGTTAGGAGCTGGAAGATTGTAGAGTAGTAGTGGTCAGGACAGGATTTTTTATGTGGTTGTGTTTTTAGTTTAAGAGGCCTGTGCATAAATTGCACAGAGGATGATGCACTAGTATCGTGGTACAATAGGCTCTTGATTATTCCCGGCAATGAGCTGTTGATGTAAATACTTTACCGTTTATGTAATGGTTACAGGGTGGATATCAGGAACTGGAGAAGAAAGAGAGAGACGTGAAATCTGTTCTACTGACGTCGGATGACCTCTGGGGTCAGTGCCCTGATAGGGACAGCGAGGCGGTCAAGGAGGCAACATCCACTCTGCAAGATCGAACGTATGGCACACGTACAAAGGCTGAAAAACGAAAGGTATCCTTAGTCAATTTGTTCAGGGGATGTTTGAATTTAAATTTTACTAATTAGGATTGCCACGTTACCTTTAAACCAATTTTTAAACCTTTTACTATCCTGTCTAATGGTTAGTTGTGAAAGGGGTGACCCAGCCTACTGACCCTAGGTCTTTCTTGGGGATTATCCTCCATACTGATCCTTAGTTAAACATTCTTTGATCTTGCAAATCTGTTATGCAAATTGAGGTCACTAAGGAGAATTTGTTGTGTAGGGCAAAATGGAAGGTCACCTTAGAACTGTGGAGGAATTTCACGGAATGCTTCGTATTCACACTGACTGGTTGAATAATTCTGAGAAGGTCCTTGGCACGTTCAAACACCCCAGCAAACTGGTCGATAAGGTCGTACAACAGATTTCCGAGCACAAGGTGAGAGCAATTTAAATTCTGTATTGGAAATATTTTATGAAATTTGTCAACTCCTGTAAGTTGTTCGATTTGGTGATTTTCCCGTTGTTTAAAAAAATATTTGCTGATTTGTACATAGAAACTTCTTGGAGAGCGCTTTCCAATAGTATTGATTGTTTAAAAACATCTTTAGCTGGTACAAAGCTGTATTTTGATCTTTTGGCTAGTCATATTTTATTGCCTCAGAGAGATTCTGATAATGTGCTGTGTTAATATCTGCTGGAGCCTGTTTTTTGTTTTTTCTACAAGATGTAGCAAGAACTGTTACTGTGTTCATTCTAGTCCAATGTAATGACTTCTATAGCACCATTGTCCCAATGCAGAAGGCGTCGTCAATCGATGGTTGTTTCAAGTGGAACTCTATTAGAAAATTATGGTCCTTTGGAAGGTTAAAATCCAATAATATTGGTCAAGGAAACCAAAGATAAAGCTATCATGGCTTGCTACACTGAAATAAGTTATCTTCACTCTAAACCTGAATGATGAGGTCATCTTTTGCTCAACAGCTACAATGAGGTCATCTTTTGACTAACTGATACATCCAGATTAGTTTCTAAAACCTTAAGCAATGTAGGATTCACAAATGCACCACAATGTTATACCAGAATTCATACTTTAACAAAAAGAGCAGTGGGAACAGATCCACGCGTTAACCGATGGAATTAAATTGTTTTTACGCAGTTGTTCCGTCAGAGCCTCGACCAGCACACGGAGATGATGTCCCAGATCGAGCACATGGGGGCCTTCCTC
Source organism: Bimastos eiseni (assembly GCA_959347315.1). Taxonomy (NCBI): domain Eukaryota; kingdom Metazoa; phylum Annelida; class Clitellata; order Crassiclitellata; family Lumbricidae; genus Bimastos; species Bimastos eiseni. The sequence continues at coordinate 40,548,994 of OY365810.1, forward strand.
AAGTTCTTTGGAGGTCGCCAAGACAACATCTACATCCAGACGCTGCTCATGACGATCAAGGTCCGCTGGAAGAAGCTGGTCCGGAGGGTGGACGACAAGGGACGACTTCTTAACCACGCCTACCTGGAGGATAAAAAGGTAAGAGGCGAATTTGATTGATAAAAATATATCATGCAATGTCTGTCTCTGTTCTGTTAGTGGGGGATATGGTGGTCTTTTGGTTGATAATGATGATGTGTTACTCGTTCTTCCTCATAGTTGCTTAGTGTCATCTTTTACAGCGTGGTCGTTAGTTAGTGGCACTTAGTAAATACATAATAAATGCGTAGTAAGTACATGAAAAGGAAATGCAATGAAGACCATGAATAATAAATTTTTCTGATTGTAATGAAATAATTAATTTTATGCAAGGACACTAATAATAATAATAATATAATAATAATAATAATAACAGTAATAATAACCACTCACTTAGCTCGCCCACATGGGCGATAACAGCATAATATAATAATAATATTAATAATAATAATAATTATTATTATTATAATAATAATAATAATAATAATACTAATGATACTACTACTAATAATACTACTAATAATAATAATACAAATAATAATAACTAGATCATTAACCATCCTAAGATGGTTGCAAACAATTTTGAAATGTATCATGCACTAAAAATCAACTTGCAGACTGCATTTAAGCAAGCCATGTGTTTATATTATTAATTTTACAGACTTTAGAAAACATTTTCGAATTGTTTAAAACCATTTTTGGAGCACCTCCCATTAGACTGAAACGACTCTACACGCATTTCGAGAAAGCACTTTCAAGTTGTTTTAAAACTGTTTTGGGAGGTCATCTACTGAACTGAAATGAGTCTCAACACGTTCGTTACAATGCAATCACTTCATTATATAAATGACAATAATAGTAATAATTATTATAAAAATAGAATTAATGATACAGAAATTTGAATACCTTAGCCCTCTGAGTTGACCTTACAGCATGCTGTGTTTTGCTCATAGTTTTACGACGAGTGGAAGTCGATTTGTGATTGGTTGGACACACACGAACAGCGTCTGAAGAGGTTTTCAGCCAATTTGCCTGCAAAGGTTAAGCAGGACATCGATGAGTTACAGGTGAGAAGTAGATTCCAACTTCTTATTACATGATAGTAAGACTAATTCTCTATTAGTAAAGAAGGCTACGTATAACTAGTGATTTACTAGTTTAAATTGTAATATTTGTTATAAATTTAAAAATCTCTTTTAGGTTATTTAGATTATTATACAAGTTTGTGATTAATTTGAAACTGGAGCCATTTTGGTATGTAATATTAGAATTAGTGTGCAACGTTTTTGAATTTATCGATGACGATAATGATGACGATGATGATGATGATGCTTGTGTATTTTTCTAACAGCATTTTCAGCAGCAGATGTCCGCAAAGCAGTCGTCCTACCATTCAGCGTCTCGCCTCGGACGCAACCTCAAGGATCGTTGCACGAAGGCTGATCCAGAGCGAGACGTTCTGCATGGAATGCTTGAGGAACTCAAGACCAAGTGGAACGCACTCCGTTCCATCGTAACTCAAAGGTTCAAACTTCTTCAGTTTACTCAGGATTAGTGTGAAAAGTAATAGATTTTAAGAAGGATGGGTCACTGTAAAGTTATTGGCAGGTCCAATCGGTAACTGGGTTATGTTCAAATACACAATACATGATTGGATGGCAAATATAACTTCTCTAAGTAACTAGGTTAAGTCAAATTCATGTTACGTGATTAGATGGCAATTATAAGTAACTAGGTTGTGTCATATTCATGTTTTGTGATTGGATGGCAACTAGGAGTAACTGGGTTATGTTCAAATACACGTTATATGATTGGATGACAGCTACATGTAACTATAAATGTACTATCCTAACGGTAAACTTCTAAACCATGCAGGCAGAGCAAGCTAGACGAGGCTTTGCTGTCTACTGGTCGTTTCTCGGATGCTATCAACTCCTTGACGGAATGGCTGAGCAAGGCGGAAGGCTATCTCACGGAGGACCAACCGGTTCTGGGTGACCTAGACACCGTCACCATACTCACCGAACATCACAAGGTCAGTTACAAGTGAATTAGACCATTAGTTTTGCATTTTATTACTTTAAGGATACCACATAATCCAGATTTAGAAACTTTAGTCTATTCACTATAATGCCTTTAAGACATTCATATGTGTGTATGTATGTATGAATGTGTGTATATATAGTTTTTATAACTGTTGTAATATTATTCATTATTAATGACATATAACATCATGTAGCCTAGTGCTATATAAATGTTTGATTACATTATATTACAACATTACATTTTATATAATATATATTATGTGTATATTAATATAATTTATGCTCTGAATGAATGACGGATTACATGTTATGTTACAGGCAACTGTAGCTGTTGTTTTGTCTTTTTCTTTTTCCAGGCCTTCCAACAGGAGCTGGCCAGTCGACAGGCCATGGTGGAAGCGATCCGGTCTTCGGTTGGAGACGACCCAACAGTCAATACTCAGCTGAATGAGCTCAACAGCCTCTGGGATGATGTCAACAGACTCAGCGACGCACGCGACTATCGATTGCAAGATGCTCTCAAACTGGTACATGGGATTTATTATTATTATTTTTAAAAAGATTTATAACACGGGTGAGGTCACACCGAAATGTGAATCTGAGGCATGGATAGTCTTTGGCCAGGAGAAGATGCTCTTGGGTTACCAAATCCTTGAAGGCCAAGGAGAAATAGTGGGTTTTTTTTAGCCACTTTTTAGATATGAGAGTGAATTTGAAGTGTGACTTGTTGGCACCCTCTCTCTAGCTGTGTAAGTATTTATGTGATAGAGAGTTCCCAAGCAAGTGCCCAAGGTCCAATGGGAGGCTATTTAAAGCAGTTGGACCCACAACCAAAAAAGCACGATACTGCATCATAGAGGTTCGAGAGAAAAGGGACAAGAAGCACTTCTACTAGTGGCAACAGGACAGCAAAGCTCCTTTAGGTGCAGCACCACAAAGGCAGTGCCAAAACCATTATATGTTCAAACTAATAAACCACAGAGTGGTTACAAGTGGTATGAATGAATGATGAGGAATGATGACAAGTTGTTACAGGAGTCAAATTAAACTATTGGCAGCCATGCAAGGTCCCATTACATTATACATCTAATTTAACCAACGCTGCCACCAACAAAAGAAGGATATCGCACTTGGTTCCTAAGCTCTGCGACCCAACATGTTATTCATCACTCTTACTTGGCCAGTTCTATCATTGTAGCACCAGAGTAGTTTCCGATTGGTACCAATGCAGCTTATGAACAGCCTCCTTGTTTTGTAGGCTGAGGAGTTCCAGGATGTTGTCCAGGTGGTAAGGGAATGGCTTCCTCTGGCAGAGGCGGAACTCAAGTTCCGTGCCATGCCGGAGGACGAGGACAGTCTCGTGCAGCTGCTGGAAAATCACGAGGTAAGGCTTCGACTGTATTGCTACGAAGGAAGATGATGGAGAACGAAGTGGAGGACTGATGTGGATGGTGGAGGAAAGGCGGATGGTGACTGGGTTTTGTATTGGTTGTTTGCTCACTCTTGTGTCAAATTATTATTAGTGTTTGGTATGGTACTAATTGCAACACTTTGTTATAATGATTATGAATCTTAAATGATGTTTAAAATTGTTTGCGTGAATCAATCAATCAATTAATCAATCAATCAGTCAACGGTAATAGTATAAAAAATAGAAATAGAAATGTTATAGGTATATATTACTGTACTGATAGTTTAAAAATGTGCTGGATATATTAATTGTATGCAAATGTGCTGGTAGTTAAATTAATGTGAGCTTGGACATTTTTTAGCAATGTCGAAAAAATCCGGATCAGATGTTCATCTTTACCTGCATAAATAATTAATTTGGCAAATTCTTTAACTGTTTGCACTCTGAGGTGCTGCCAACCCAGGGCAGTGTCGTCACTGGCAAAGAGGGCAGTTTTAAATTTGTTAGATGAATTTTAAAATTTTAAATAAATTTTTAAACTACAGAACCTTAGAGAAGATGACAATAAAGAGGAAGTTAATTATGCCATCAGCCTTTCGTTTTGTTCTGTTACAGCGCTTCCAGGAAGAACTACGCGCCCAGCAGCCCAATGTCGAGAAGATAGTCACGATGGCCGACGAAATACTTCAGGCGTGTCATCCGAGCGCCATCCGCTTCGTGCGATACTACCTCACGATAACACACACACGATGGGAACAGGCGGTGAATAGGTCGAACCAACGGATGCAGAGGTTGCAGGAGGCTCTGAGGAACATGCGAGGGAATGCAGCACTACTGGAGGATCTGCTCACTTGGTTGACGGAGGCCCATGCGCTGCTGACGGCCAAGGAGAGGGATCCGATTCCAGATGATCTGACGGTGGTCGAGGTTCTTGTCAAGGAACATCTGGTGAGGGCTTTCGTTTTGTCGCATCAGGTGCTGCATAATTCATTACATGAAAAAAATTTAAAAGCTGTATAAACTAACGAATATTATAATAGATAATTATCACACAGAAAAGATATGGCATGCAACATTTTGACAATTTGTTGCATTATAATTTATTGTATTGTGTTCTGACTACATCTGTCTATTTTAGGACGCATGTAGTGTGCAATTATTTACAAATTGTATTATGTAGCACCTTTTCAACATGTTGCATGGCATTTCTTTTGCTCTGTGATATTTATCTATTGTTAGTTAATACAAATTTTTAATGTAATAAATGATGTGTAGCACGTCTTCGATATGCTGACTCAGATTTACACTGAGGTTGTTTGGCAGAGTGCTTTCGTAGTTACATGGTCTGATTTATATGGCTCATGCATATTCATGGTATACCATCTGATTGGTACCAGCGTATGAGATGCCAATGTTTGAGTTATTCTCTTAACCCCATGAGCTGGATTTCTTAGGAATTTCATGAAGATCTGTGCATGAAGAACAAGGATGTGGAGCGACTAACTAAGGCGCCACCTAGTAACAGCCGACTGCAGCTGCATGGCAGTGCATGGAAACTGAACGAAATGGATGCAATGAGTCCGAGGGTCATGACCCTGCAGAACAAATGGCGCACTGTGTGGAGGATATCTCTCGACCGAAAGAAACGACTTCAGGATACACTCGATCAACTGCTTGAGGTAACCATCACATTTTCATCGTCTCTACTGTCTGTCCGTCTGTTGTCTATCCATTCATTCATGCAATACCTTTCCATCTATTTAGCATTCATCTATTGTGGTCCCTTTGCATTTACTATCTATCCAGTCAGTATTTGTTTATTAGGATACAGCTTTTGCACCAATGTATGTAACTAAGGAAAGTGTAACTGATTCTTAGAGAGGGCTTTGTTCTTTTACTGACAATGGTTTTTATTGTCTTTGTAGTTGGAGAGCTTCAAGAATTTCGATTTCGACCATTGGCGCCAGCGTTACGTGGCCTGGATCCGTTCGAAGAAGCTGCGCATAACTGATTTTTTTCGACGGCAAGACAAGAACGGATTTGGAACTCTTACGCGAGACCAGTTTGTTAGCGGAATGCTCATATCTAGTAAGTGGCTCTAGTTTCAATCTGATGCTTCCATAGGGTAGTGGCATAGGGGCAGATAAAGATAAGCTAAAGCTAGTTAAGTTACTAAAGCAAGACAAGTTACTAATGAAGGATAAATTAGTAATGCAAGATAAGATAAAGCAAGATAAGTTACTAATGCAAGATAAGTTAAAGCAAGCTAAGTTACTAATACAAGATAAGTAAAGGGAAAATCAGTTACGATATTGCTGCTTTGCAATACTACCTGTTAGGGTGAAATGCAGATATATACCTGTTATATGTGGCACATAGTTCATATTTTACCTTCGGTGTATGCACTCCTTAGTTACTATTTTTTTAACAACTTGTCTTTACCTTCATTATACATATTTATCTCCTTATTTTCACCTTCAATCTGCGTATTTACCTTGTCTTTCTTTTTTCTTTTGTTTGTTTTTTGTTTCAATTTGATGTTCCTTTGATTGATGAGTGCTTTCATTACTCTTTGTCTCAGTTGCTTTGATGTTAATTTGCAGAATTTCCTACAAACAGAACAGAGTTGAATGCTGTTTTTGATATTTTTGACCGGAATCGATCGGGAGAAATCGAGTATTCGGAATTCATTGATGCTCTTCGCCCAGAACGTCAGGTCAGTCATCTTACTAAATGTTGAAGTATGATAACCAAAGCTAAGTATAATCAGGGCTTGAAGTGGGATGGTATGCCATACCGGCTCCTCTGCTGGCCGACTGCAAGCATATCGGTAGTTCTACCAACGCTTCCTAATCCTCTGATATGGAGGGGAGAGGAGGGGAAGAGTTTTGTATCCATACCAGCACTGCTATTTTCCCACTTCAAGCCCTGAATATAATAACTAAGGCATTAAGGTATAGTAACCATAACATTAAAGTATAATAACCAAAGTGCAAAGTATAATAACCAAAGCAACAAAGTATGATAACCAAAGCAACAAAGTATGATAACCAAAGCAAAAAAGTATGATAACCAAAGCAACAAAGTATAATAACCAAAGCAACAAAGTATAATAACCAAAGCAACAAAGTATAATAACCAAAGCAACAAAGTACGATAACCAAAGCAACAAAGTATAATAACCAAAGCAACAAAGTATAATAACCAAAGCAACAAAGTATAATAACCAAAGCAACAAAGTACGATAACCAAAGCATTAAAGTATAGCATTCGAAGTATAATGTGCAAAGCATCAAAGTATAATAACCAAAGCATTAATGTTTAATAACCAAAGCATTAAAGTTTAATAACCAAAACATCATAGTATAATAATCATTGTATGATCAAAGCATCAAACAAGGTATAGTAATCAAGTTTAATAATTTTTGAAGCATAATAATCAAAGTACAATAGCTGAAGCTCAATGCATAATGACCAAAGCATCATGAATGCCTATGAGGATAAATATTGCCTTATCATAAGTGAATTTAATTTATCTAGCTCACTTTATCTTTTCTTAGCCTTATTCTACCTTATGTAGATACTATATATTTATTTATATCTTATGCTACTTACCCTGGCATACCCTAGCCGCTATGGCCTTGACTATCTTAACATACCGTAGCTCTTGCAATGTCTCTCTCTGGTACAGCACGGTGGGCGACGAACCGCGGCCCGTGGTCAGACGGATGCGGATCTGGTTCACGATGAAATCGAACAGCAGTCTTCACGCTGTCAATGTCGACATCAGTTCTTTGTTGAAAAATTCGGAGAAGGAAAATACAAGGTTCAATGGATTTAATTTTGTGCATTTTGTGCTCTTTTTGTAAACTATGATGCATTGTAGCAATCTTTCTATTGATTGGTTGATTTTGATTGATTGATTGATTGGCTGGTTAGTTGGTTGGTTGATTGATTTGGTGGTTGGTTGATTGATTGATTGATTTCTTGTGTGCCTACTGATTGGTCAAGAATGGTACCAGATTACTGTGGTTGTTAATTGCATACGATTCATAAGAATAATTTTTTTATTGGTTAATGCATTATTAATATATGGCTCGTTGTGACCTATGTTAGTCAGTGTAGTTAAAATTTTAATATTTATGATAAATTAAAGAAGTTTTATTCTTGTGATAAATATAAATCTGGAAACAAGTTAAGCCTATAATTGCTTAACCTCCCCGCACCTGCCAGCATCAAAACCACTGTGCAGCAACCAATGTTATTATTTCTTTAAAACTATTAACCCTTGTGATATGGATTGATGTTTGTAGTTTGGAGAGAAGGGGAAGTTGTGCCTTGTGCGTTACCTCAACAGTACGGTGATGGTGAGGGTCGGAGGAGGATGGGTAACGTTGTCTTCGTTCCTTGACAACAACGACCCGTGCAGAGGTAACAACCACTTGATATGCCATGGTGGTACTTGACAGCCACCTACACTGCAGCTCTCATAATTATGCTCTAAGAAGACTTTACACAGATGCTTTTGTCATGGTTATAGTTGAAACAGTTACATTGAGCGGATGGATGGAGAGGGTAGGGGTGGGTGAAAGATATTAAAACGGAGGAAATTGGAATGATGATTCTCTGTGATAGATGGGTCTAGGACATTACCCCCAAGACATTAATGTCCGGGGTAATGTCCTTGGGGGTCACGTCCGTATGGTAATGTCGGGGGGGGTTGATGTCCTGATACTGTATTGGTTAGATCAGTGAATGAGTTGATGGGTTAATTGTCTACTTTCCTCTATTGTTTTTCTGTCGACAGCCAGAGGTCGTCTGAACACGGATCTTCGAGATACTCTGTCCGATGCCTCTCCTCATCTCGTGCGCTCCACTCCCAGACGTTCAATTCCAAATATACCAGGTACAGTTTAATATATATGAAAAAATAATTAATTGTCTAATTATTAGAAGTATTCTTTATATCATTATGATTACTTTGTTGATTATTTACTATTAATATTTTTATTCACATCACAGACTTGGAGCTGTGTAATGATTGATTTACCTTACTTACATAAATTTCTCGAAACTCTTCTTTCCAGCTCTTGATAGTAGACTTTCAGGCAGCACGAGTAGCCTCTCGTCAGTTGGGAAGTCGTCTACCAAGGGCAAGGCTGGTGACTCGGGCAGTAACTTAGGATCGAAGCGAAGCACCAACATGGCCAAGTCTTGCATAAATCTTGCTTCAGGAGGCAGCTCTGGCAAGGGGCGCACAACTCCTGGTAGGTAGAGCCCTTTGGTGTGGGAAGTTTTGCTTGACACCCCATTTCATTAATTGAAGTTGTGCTTGTAGCTTGGAGTTGTCTGCTTCTGGCTTCTTTTAGAGATTTTGTGGTGTTTTATGTTGCTTTTGTTTCCCTTTGAATGCTTACTGGAGTCGTTTGATCTGTCCAAACTGGTGTAGTTCTCTGTGGAAGCCTTTACAACTGTTTGAGTGTCTCCTGATATTCCTGATTGCATGAATTGCCTGCTGGAAGTAAATAACTGTTGTACACTTCATTAGGGAATGCACCTGTTGTAGATTCACACACCAGTTTAAGTTATTGTATGTCTTGGATTCTGCCCCATTGGCTCTTGCTTCGGTAGGAACTTCTCAAACCCAGTGTAGATTCATGTGGGTAGTTCAAGTTCCAGTATCTCAGTAGAATTGAAGTAAATGTTAATGATATTTATGGTAGTATAGAAATTCAACTGTAGGTGTGATGCCTGGACAATTCTGTGCTTGATCGTGTTTGACAACTTGCTTTGAAATACACTGTTTTGCTTGCTTTGTGTTTGTCAATTGAAATATGACACACATGAGGCTAAATTCATTGGATCAATTACTGACTTGTCTTGTGTAACTGGTGGCCCAGTGAAGGCCACTTTTGGCCCTACAAAGGCCCAAAGAACTTGGCTGTGAGGGATATGAGTAGAGTCCAGTGTGTTGTTGTTTATGAAGCAGTATATCAGTGACTTTCAGGTTTGGTTTGTTAAGTTTAATTAGGTCAAATTTCATGATCTAGAGTGAGGGAGACCAGTGTGGGGTATTAAGTGTAGAACAATAGCAGGGTAACGTTCCACGTATGGGTTTGGAATTCTTGTTTCCTAGTAAGAGGCTGTTGTTCGAGACTATTAGATTGGCTACGGATGCTAGAAGTTTCTAAGTTATCTTTGTGCTTGTTGTGACGTAAATTTGTTGATGCTTCTTGGAAACTTCATTGGGTTCTTGACTGGTTCTTTGGGTCTTTGCAAGTGGTTGGCTAGCATCCACCAAACTTCTCTGTGTTATTTTTACCAGATTTTTAACCAGATTATTTTTATGTTCCACTGAGACCCTGAATTGGATATTGACTGAATATTCATAAGTTATTTTGGTTTCATTCCAAAGACTTGTAGATGTTTGTTTTACCAAAAACACTTAGAAGGATATAGTCAGTAAATGTGCAAGTTGATGTTGTTATTTACCATCTGTGTTTATTACTTTGAGTTGCATTTATTATTATTATTATTTTGAGTTGTGCATGAGTTTATTTATTATTTTTAATATTTTGAGTTGTGCATGAATTTATTTATTCTTATTTTTTGTTACTATTTTGAGTTGTGCCTGCATTTTTGTCATATTAACCCTTTAACGACCAGCATGTAGTAAAGCATAAGGGAATCAATAGTGCTGGTTGTTAAAGGGTTAAGCTTGCTTGCTTTGGCTGTTAAAATGGTGTCTAGTGTTGCTGGGTATTTTGTATACTATGCAGGTTTATCAGATTTCTTTGACTCAGTTGTTATGGCATGTACTGTGTAAAGAAGACTTAAGCATTTAATTTATGTTTAAAAAATCGTTTTGTTTTAAAGTGATATCAAAAGGTTTTATGCCATGATTATGTCCAGATGTCCATCTGCAATGGATAAATCTTGTCAAATATCGTCTTCATTGTCATTATTAGAAATATTTGTATCATCATTGTTATGTATATGGACTTTTTGGATTTTAAGAAATTTCTAAGGCCTCAGGGAACAGGTGATGTAGCTGAAATATTACTCTTTGTTTTATTTTTATGCATGCCACTCAGGACTTAAACCGAGATCATTGTATCAATGCCAATATACCAACGAATATTGTATTTTAAATCTGGAAACTAATATGTTTTTACTTAGATTTCTCAAATGAAGACATCAACTTTATTTTTTCCCCAGAGAATTATTTCTCAAATGAAGAAATTAACGTTATTTTGTTTTAAACTTTCCAGAGCCGACACGACCTCCCTCGGCCCCAAAGAGACCGACCACTGCTACACATTCGACGTCACGGCCACCCAGTAGATCAGCGGCCAGTTCCTCCACTGCGACCTCGCGTCTGAACGGTTCGGCCAGCGGGCGTGTCACTCCAACCCCCAGTGGGATGAGAACCCCCATTGCGTCGAAAACGCCCACTGGATCGCGATCAGGCAGCCCCACCCCTAACCGGAAACAGTCAACCCTAGGCGATCGCAACCCAAGACAGACAAATGTCAAACAGAACATGCGATTTTAAGAGCAAGTGCAACATAATGTGTTAGCCCACAGAGTACTAATTTCGTTTCGTAAGTAATGGATTCTCCGACCGAGAACCCTACCGCACACTGAGTTATTCGGTTGCAGATTGAACGGCCAATCAAACGTGCTAATATTATATCCATTCCAGACTCTGTGCTTCCAGTGATCGTTTCTTCATGTTGTTACAGGATGTTGAAAAAAATATTATTTTAACAAGTTTATCGTTTCATATCACTGGGTATATGAATCAATATCACATTCGTACATATTGAGTAATATATGGTAACAATAGAATGATTGTTCTTTTTCTAACTGTTAAAGAATTAGATGTGAGGCGTTAAATTTTTATTGGGAACATCTACGCGTACGGGTACTCGATTTCCCAAACATGATGTTCAATTTTCAAGTGATTATTCGATTGTTTTAAAATTGTTACATGCCGAGGTGTGTAGTAATGTGTTCTTGTTGATTATTATAGCATGCTTGAGGACATAAGTGAGAACGAGATGTTTTAATAATCGCTAAGACTTAGTTTTGGCCTCTCTTGTTTCAACCAAGTGCACTTTGCTTTATGCGAACGTTGTTAAAGTTCATTTCAACGTTGACTTCGCTTTTAGTGTTCGCTCTGCATTTATGCTGTTTTTTACGTCTTCATTTTAGTTTCACTTAAAGTCTCAGTAATTGTAGAGACTTTCTGTACCTTTTAACTGTTTTTGCCTAGGATACCTAAACATTAGCTACAGATGGATAGATATCTAAAGATGTCTAAAGATTACAGGAATATGGAATGATACATAATGATGGATATTGAGATGTTAAGGTACTTAATGAAATGATACAGAATGGAATGATACAAAAGGTTGGAATGATACCCAAGGTTGGTAATGTTTAGATGGAAAGGTACCTGAATGATTGAATAATATCTGAAGAAATGGAACGATACCCAAAGTTGGACAGCTATCTATTGATGGAAAGATACCTAAGATATGTTGCATTAAAGGTCATAGACAGTCAAAGGATGAGTTGACATTTCATTGATTGATTGATTGATTGATTGAAGTTTGTTAGGTTGTGTTCTTGTTATCGTCTTTTATGTTCAGCGAAAAATCTCCGTTTTCATTTCTATTAAATGAGGTACATGCATTGTAGAATTTTAGAATGTATTTTAGAGAAAATAATTTTACTGAGGCTCCTAACAGTCATAGAGTGGATCAGTCATCAGAATAGCATTTCAATTGTCACCACATGCTCAGCGTGTGATAAGTCGTGTGATTTTTTAATTTAAGGGATGTTTGAAGTGGACTGTTTGTAATAACGCTGAGTTTTATTTTACACAGAGCCATACGATGTGCAATAACAGCTGTTTGGTTTTGCTCCATGTTTGTCTGTGTTTTCAGTCATTTCAGAGATTTATATAGCGCCTCTTGAAGATTATCTACTCTCCTGTGTGTTCAGCAAAGTGCTTAGAGTAAAGAACAATACAGAGACTGTTTTCCCTCTTAATTGAATCTGATAATGAGATAATTATGAGGTTAAGAAACGTGTAATATTAACGATTAGCAATGACAATTATGTAAGCTGACTTGTGAAAAGGCTGAAAGTCCTGAAGTTACTCCGCCCATGTAAACTTTGGAAATATGGGGCGTGGATCATGTGTACAGATCTTGTATTTTGCCCCATTCTCATATTCATTTGGGTGCTTATTCCACTGGTAAGCAGTTTGTCTAGTTTTAAAATGGAGCCGAAATTTACGGATTAAAACAGTTATACACGAATGCAGGTCGAAACCTAATGCTGCTAAAAAAGTTGTACATGAAAGAACTGAGCTGGGTATAAATAGACCTGACCCAAAACATCTTTTCAGTTGCTCAGTTGAGGGGCTCAGAAGAAGAGCAAGGGGTTGAACCTACAGTTACCTAATCCTACCTAAACGCTGGTGGTAACGATAAATTTTCAACAATAGATTCACATCTGTGTGACATTGTGTGCTTTTAAAAATGTCTGTATTAATAGTAATTACAGTAACCAAGGTGGGAAAAGTTGCTCAATGACTCATTTTGGTCCGTAAACCTTGCTGTCCAAGCCCAATATCTAACCAACCAGTACCCCAATAATCATTGCTGTTAACAATACTGGAAAAGCATTGCAAACAGCAATACCAATACCTCTTAATTAAAGTGTTGCGATACTAATACATTTTCTCAAAAGTATTGTGATTCTAATACTTTTCGTAGGCTTGCTGAATTTGCTTTTAGCACGCTGCATGCACCGATTATTATGAGGAATTTCCCACGGAATCGCTAGTGACAATGGCAATGTACAGGTATAATGAAGTAGCCTTCAAGACAAACCATTCGAAAACCATGCATTTGCAATCTTCGTTTCATTTTCAATGTCAACTAACTTCGAAAGCACTCAAATTTTCATCAGTCCAGCGACTTCTACCGCCGACCACAAAAGGACATAGTTCCACTTTCAAATTCCTTCCGTTCACACCAAAGATTATTAGGCCTATGGCCGATAGGCCTTAGGTCTATTTTCGAAGCGTGACGATCAACTCCTCATAATTATTTCTTGATGACGACAATGGGAAAAGTACCAGTATCGAGTATCGCTGACAGGCTAAAAAAAACTCGCCAAACTCGCAGCGATATTAAAAAAGTATCAGCAAGTTTGCTATGCTTTATCGCGATATTATCAGCCCTGAGCAATGGTCACTACAGACCATCGCCCAGCAAATAGAATCGCCTCCAATACTCACACTCCATTATCTCCAATACCCTCGCCCTCCTTTATCTCCAATACCCTCGCCCTCCTTTATCTCCAATACCCTCGCCCTCCTTTATCTCCAATACCCTCGCCCTCCTTTATCTCCAATACCCTCGCCCTCCTTTACCTCCAATACCCTCGCCCTCCCTTACCTCCAAAACCCTCGCCCTCCTTTACCTCCAATACCCTCGCCCTCCCTTACCTCCAATACCCTCGCCCTCCCTTACCTCCAATACCCTCGCCCTCCTTTACCTCACATACCCTCGCCCTCCCTTACCTCCAATACCCTCGCCCTCCTTTACCTCCAATACCCTCGCCCTCCTTTACCTCCAATACCCTCGCCCTCCCTTACCTCTAATACCCTCGCCCTCCTTTATCTCCAATACCCTCGCCCTCCCTTACCTCCAATACCCTCGCCCTCCTTTACCTCCAATACCCTCGCCCTCCCTTACCTCCAATACCCTCGCCCTCCTTTACCTCCAATACCCTCGCCCTCCCTTACCTCTAATACCCTCGCCCTCCTTTACCTCCAATACCCTCGCCCTCCCTTACCTCCAATACCCTCGCCCTCCTTTACCTCCAATACCCTCGCCCTCCTTTACCTCCAATACCCTCGCCCTCCTTTACCTCCAATACCCTCGCCCTCCCTTACCTCTAATACCCTCGCCCTCCTTTACCTCCAATACCCTCGCCCTCCCTTACCTCCAATACCCTCGCCCTCCTTTACCTCCAATACCCTCGCCCTCCTTTACCTCCAATACCCTCGCCCTCCCTTACCTCTAATACCCTCGCCCTCCTTTACCTCCAATACCCTCGCCCTCCCTTACCTCCAATACCCTCGCCCTCCTTTACCTCCAATACCCTCGCCCTCCTTTACCTCCAATACCCTCGCCCTCCTTTACCTCCAATACCCTCGCCCTCCCTTACCTCTAATACCCTCGCCCTCCTTTACCTCCAATACCCTCGCCCTCCCTTACCTCCAATACCCTCGCCCTCCTTTACCTCCAATACCCTCGCCCTCCTTTACCTCCAATACCCTCGCCCTCCCTTACCTCTAATACCCTCGCCCTCCTTTATCTCCAATACCCTCGCCCTCCTTTACCTCCAATACCCTCGCCCTCCCTTACCTCCAATACCCTCGCCCTCCTTTACCTCCAATACCCTCGCCCTCCCTTACCTCCAATACCCTCGCCCTCCTTTACCTCCAATACCGTCGCCCTCCTTTACCTCCAATACCCTCGCCCTCCCTTACCTCCAATACCCTCGCCCTCCTTTACCTCCAATACCCTCGCCCTCCTTTACCTCCAATACCCTCGCCCTCCCTTACCTCCAATACCCTCGCCCTCCTTTACCTCCAATACCCTCGCCCTCCTTTACCTCCAATACCCTCGCCCTCCCTTACCTCCAATACCCTCGCCCTCCTTTACCTCCAATACCCTCGCCCTCCCTTACCTCCAATACCCTCGGCCTCCTTTACCTCCAATATCCTCACCCTCCGTTACCTCCAATACCCTCGCCCTCCCTTACCTCCAAAACCCTCGCCCTCCTTTACCTCCAATACCCTCGCCCGCCTTTATCTCCAATACCCTCGCCCTCCCTTACCTCCAATACCCTCGCCCTCCTTTACCTCCAATACCCTCGCCCTCCTTTACCTCCAATACCCTCGCCCTCCTTTACCTCCAATACCCTCGCTCTCCTTTACCTCCAATACCCTCGCCCTCCTTTACCTCCAATACCCTCGCCCTCCTTTACCTCCAATACCCTCGCCCTCCTTTACCTCCAATACCCTCGCCCTCCCTTACCTCCAATACGCTCGCCCGCCTTTACCTCCAATACCCTCGCCCTCCCTTACCTCCAATACCCTCGGCCTCCTTTACCTCCAATATCCTCACCCTCCGTTACCTCCAATACCCTCGCCCTCCCTTACCTCCAAAACCCTCGCCCTCCTTTACCTCCAATACCCTCGCCCGCCTTTATCTCCAATACCCTCGCCCTCCCTTACCTCCAATACCCTCGCCCTCCTTTACCTCCAATACCCTCGCCCTCCTTTACCTCCAATACCCTCGCCCTCCTTTACCTCCAATACCCTCGCTCTCCTTTACCTCCAATACCCTCGCCCTCCTTTACCTCCAATACCCTCGCTCTCCTTTACCTCCAATACCCTCGCTCTCCTTTACCTCCAATACCCTCGCCCTCCGTTACCTCCAATACCCTCGCCCTCCTTTACCTCTAATACCCTCGCCCTCCCTTACCTCCAATACCCTCGCTCTCCTTTACCTCCAATACCCTCGCCCGCCTTTACCTCTAATACCCTCGCCCTCCCTTACCTCCAATACCCTCGCCCTCCTTTACCTCCAATATCCTCACCCTCCCTTATCTACCATGCCCTCACCCTCCCTTACGTCCAGTTCTCTCCTCCTCCTTCTCCTCCAACTCTTTTACAATAATTGTAATGATGGTCCAAAAGCATATTTTGAAAACCCATACCGAAATCATACGACACCGAATTTTAACAAATTATGATCTTTGCTTTAAGTTCAAAATTCAAGTCAACGATATATCCTTGACCCTTTAAAAATAAATAGGCATCAATCGATGGTTAATTTTTGATGGGTTTCTAGTATTTTTATAGGTTTTAGATACTAGAAATAATGGGGTCTTTCCCATTCTTTCCAGTCTTACTTCTTACCAATAGTTTTGCTTGCACTAGGCTGAATATGTTACTATCTTATTTAGAATTTTCAGCTAATTATTGTGCTGAAATGGAAAACCGTTAATATAATAATTTCATAATATAAAATAATAATGAATGAAGTAACCACAAGAAGGAACATAAAAATGTTATTCGTTAGAGGGAGCTAGTAGGACATAACGGAATCTGCCGCACTGGCGTTTGTCTCGTTGACTGGATTAAAATTTATTATAAATGAGCACCATAAATAAATAAATAAGCACTGACGTTAATCATCTCAGATAAGAAAACAACGTTAAATAAACCATATTACGCGCAATTTTAACGTCCTAAGCCTGAATAAAGGAGGAGGGCGGCGCCCATGTCATAGTTAATTGAAATTCAGCATTAAAACATATTTGTCAGCAACTTCTGAAAAAGACGCGTAATTAGGTTATTAGTAGTTTTGAAATATTGGTTTTGCATCTATCTGTAGTTATTTTTGTTTTGTTTTTGCACCTTCTACCTTCCTAGAGAATAAGTGTATCTATTATCATGGTGTTTATGAAGGTTTCTAAGGATGATGTAACGAATTAGACGTAGAGTAAATGAGTAAGTTAGCTCATCGAATGGAGTAGACTGAGGGGTAGTCAGTTGACGAAGCACACGATGGTCAATAGAATTCAAAGGCATACACTGAAGATAGCCAGTAAACAATAAAATAGTGAGATTGTTAAAGTAACAAATACTAATACTATCACAAAAGCAACACTCACCACATGAATAAATATATTATGTGTTCAACACAATTAAAAGTTTTCTTTCACATTTAATACTGCACATAGTACACTTATAGCTCAAAACAACTTTGGAAGACATCAAATATAATTATATTCCATCAGACTCGGTGTAATTTTGAAAAGCAAGTGTTCGGTACTGTCCAACCTAAAAGAGTTATCTAAACTACTAAATGTGCAGATCTAGATTCTAGACCAACATCCATGATTCAAAACTGCATTAGCGACCTCATAATTATGTGTGATTTGTGAAAAAATGTCATATGGTCAAACCATGGCTATTGCAAATCAATCCCAATAATTGGCCCATACTGAATGCTGTTTACACTGCCTTCACGGATTACATCTCCTCAACACAGGTTACGCATCCTCTGACCCACTTCAAATCTTTGCCATGATCTTACATACAATACAAGCATAATTTCCTACTCAAGTACAATCGCTGGTACAACCATGTTCAATCATTTTACCACAAACACCACAATCATTTTACCACAAATAATTCTGGTGAAATAACAACTGCACATTAAATTGTGTTTCAACAAATAAGCACACTCAACTATAACCGATAACAAGGTTCTAAGAAATTGGCCGAAACCGTTCAACATGGTGGCAAATAGAATCGGACCAAATCACACATGGTCACGAGAGGAGTGAAGCACGTGAAATTTTGGAAGACAATTCGAACAATAAAAGTAATGTAATCTTCAAAATTTCTACCTAGTATATGTCATTCACGTGCAGACAGTCAGTGAAACAAAGTCAACAATGCACCAATGAAACGTGTTTGTGGAGGGATACTAAAAACCGTGGCCAAAAGTCTGAACAGTGCTACATTGCATATCGAATCAATATGGAAGAGATTTAAAGCCGACGAAAACTCGGTCATTGACCTAGATTAAGCATGCGACTACATTCGGGACATTTGCAGGATAATCGGCAGACACTTTTGTCTTTGTTAACGAAATAAAACAACTTAGAACTTGCAACATCAATAAAACGTGCTCAAGGAAGATGTTTTGACTGGAGTAGCATAAATATAGATGAACTTTTCGTCGATTATACGTTCAAAGTTATCCTGCCGAGTACCCAGATGTCACTTTATTCATTACAACGCCAACCAAAGACATCGCTCGCAAACAATCAGAAACGACAATCACTGATTTGCTGACACGTTGCGGCTTCATATCCCCTCCATGTTAGTCCCAGGTTGCATGATGGATAAGTGGCTTATGGCTGGAACAGTGATGGAACTGGCAGTAGCTACTGGCTGTCTCCGAACTGGTAGCACCAGCAGCGTGTATCCTGTGTTGTGTTCCTGGCATCCCACAGCATCCTATTTACAAGATGGATGTCTACTGATTCTTTTTCTGAAAGTGAATTCATAAATATTTTAGCTGCACGTTTAAGAAACCCTGCAGAAAAAGTTAAATTTCCAGCTTCCATTTACATTGATCTGCTCTGTGCTGGTAGTAGAATCAGCACTGACGAAAGAAAGTCCCCTTATATCTGACAACCCATTCTAAGGAATTTGCCAAAACAGTTGTATCTTAGTAAATATAGTAGAGTGTAAATGCAATAAAATCATTGATGCTGCAAAATGGTTGGTTAATTCTTACAATTTTATTAATATTATTTTACTTGAGGATGTATCAAGATTCCTCAGGTGGTCCTAAAATCTCTGGACATGGCTGGAATCGTCTAAAATTCTCGAATGGTATTTAACTGGATGAACATTATTCACTGAAGCCGGCATCCCAGTTCCCTTTTGTTTACGACATTTAAATGAAATCATTGATACATTACAATGGAAGAAGTTTCAAATCCAGATTGAATTGGTAATGTAATGGGACATTTATATAACGCCACATTAAGAGAAATCCTCTACAGTGGTTCATATTTATGGATGCAGATATTTCACAGCTAATATTAGCAGAGAAATCACCATTCACTATAATTTTATTTTGAAACATTTTCAATATAGAGTAGAAATGCATACATGAATTATTTTCCACAATTTTTTTTACCTTCTTTCCCTTTTTCGTTTTCTTCTGGAGTCCGACTCCAAGTTTAATAATTGTTGCCAGAGTTTCAGCCCCAATTCGATGCGTTGTTCGTAGTTTAACATCTGGCAGACCAGCTGTAGAAGAAATCACTATTCACTGTAATGAACCTAATTATCTACAGTTAAGTTAACTCTTCAAACCTATTATTATTATTATGCATTTATTAGGTGCCACTAAATAATGTCCAAGCAACAATCGATGGTGCTATCGTGAGCAAAGGACAAGATTGCAACACAGTAACCATCTCAGGGAGTCTGAAACGTGTACTCTTCATGCTACCAGGCGCTCACGTGGATAAGTCCTGTTTTATGCATCACTCTGAAAGTGCTTAATAGTTGTGCGAGCCAATATCAGAAAAAGTACAGACTAGTTTGCATTGCACGCGAGCTCAGAATATTATATAATTTTTGTATAATATTAATGTCACTAAACAAGTAGTTTCAGCATGCTCCTTCCTCGGCATAATAGAGATAAAACTTGTGTGAGCCAATTTCGACACAAAGGTTTCCCCTCTGTCCTCGAATAGGACATGCATCTGTAGTTACTCAGTGTAGTCGAAGAATATTTTTTTAAAGTATGTATGTGTGTTATCATGGCATATGGTTAGTTGGTTACCTTCTTTTCGGAATTGTTAGTTAGTTACCTTCTTTTCGGAAGTGTAAAGCCTCGACGATGTTTTCTCCTCCAAGTTCACCAATGAAGTTGTCCTCGAGATCAATCTCCTGCAGACATTTCGAATGCATTATCAACCTGAAAATGTGCAGAAGAACAACTCGTAATAAAACAATCACTCTTTTTGACTTAATACCTCTTCAATTTCTGATGATTTATTCAAACTACAGTGAAAATAAAAACAGCCTTTAGATTTCTACGTGGAGGAGACTTTAAACAATATTCATAATCATAAACTTAAAATATCCAGAATGCTATTCTAAATCTAAGTGCAAGGCACCAGCTCATTTGCTACGTGACATCAGACGGGTTGTCTAGAGATAGAAGTCAAATCCTTTGACTACAATGACATCATTATTATCAAATTAATTAAGCCATTAATTCAACAACAGTAATACAGATGCATAATAACCTAGTCCCATTCTATTCTAATAATTTCTATAGCTCCACTATAGCTGTATCCTTCAAGGTCTTACTTTGCTATACTTCCAAGGCAGGTGAATAGCGTTGATTTTTCTGGGCGACTCATGTTATCGATTCCATTGTCAGCCAGGTGGAGTTTGTAGATCCATGGACCAACTGGTGGTGGAGGCGGCTTCGGCTTTTCCTTCTTCCTCCTTCCTGTTAATACAGCAAAACATTTCCGTTACATCAATGCGGATGACTCATTCGTTCATGCAGGGAATTTTACAGTCCCTGTGTTTCAGAGTGCTCCCAGTTTTGTCTTTGTGAAAGAGAAGTGTGCATCGTTTGATTGAATAAATAAATATGAAGACTGTTAACTGATAAGCAGAATGTGCAACATCAACTCTCAACAGTGTAAGATTTTTAAGGCAGAAAATATAGATGAACTGAGATAAGAATAAGGACATGTAAAAACAGGAAAACTTCAACGACTGGGAAAAATTAGAGTAACAACATCAAAAACTCCAGGAAACTACAGATGGTTAGAAAAAATCCTAAACTACAAAACGAACGTTTAGAACTCAACGAAACCAATGAAAAAATTCTGTTAACCAAACCTAAAAGCGAGTGCAGAATTTTCTTCTTGCAAAGAACTAGAAAACATGAAAGAATCTGCTGACAAAATAGAAGTTTGTCTTCCTACTAAGAACATAATAAGCATTTGGTAAAAACGAAATCTCTCTGACTTCTTCTCTTTTTCTTCTTTTTCTCCTCTGGCTTTGACTCGTCTGTAATTTGACCTTGACTATCCACTGCTTTATCTTCCATTCCAAAACTCTTCTTCTTCTGAGCATCTGTTAAATTACATTTTAAAAAATACAGAGCTATTCATACATGTAATAATTGTAATTACGATATATTATACAACTTTACTTCAACACGATGCTTGGTAAAGTCCCAACAGTAGCATGGTAATGAGATTCAAGTCTAATTTTATTTTATTCAGCGTTTTATTAATCCGCTCAGTCATCTAAAGAAAATTAAAGTTCACCTTTGACTAGACTGACTGTTTTCATGTAGCTACATCCTCCAGCAGGCAGCCATATTTAATTACGCCTAAAACTTACACTGTGACCCTGCTATGCCCAATATGGGACTAACTAATGTTGCTCACACAGTCTACAATTGATCTCTCTTCAAGGTATGGGATCAGTAAACAACAACTGACCAAAAATAGAGAATCAAATGATGGCGCTACAACTTCCTTTATAAAAGAGTACATTAGACAACCTAATTCCACAGCCGTCTGTTGCTCCTCTTCCGCCTTCTGTTGCGCCTCGATTTCTCTTTCCTGCGACTCGAGCAGAGCTTGCTCAACACAGAATCGTAACAGTTGAATGGTCCCTTCTGACTGCAAGTCATTTCCATCAAGATAGAGCTCCCTACGTCACACATCAAAGCACCATTCGTATTTACTGCAACGAAATATAATTCCATATGAATTCTGTGAAATCAAGGCATCGAATGCAACAATAGCTCAAAGACAGTCTCCATGAGTCTTTATTGTGGGAACTACAATTTTAATCATAAAATCCGCATCTCTACATTAAGCCATTGGAACACACTCAACCACATTCACTCTGTGCAAAGAAGATGTTGGGTTTTGGCACAAAGTTAAAACACAGCAAGCTTGTCTAGGATGATCAATGCAGTGTTTCTGAGCAACAGGAACCTGATCAGTTCATCTAAAACTTACACACCCACATAATGATGTACATCTAAGCCTACAGTACTTCTGTGTAAAAACCACAGCCAAGCCGAAGTACGTATTCCTCAGTAAGTAAAGTCAAAGAACAAACCGAACAGCTGTTGTGCTGACGAGAATGCTGAGGTACTCTCCACTTGGTACTCCAAGATTACAGAAAGACAAACTGAGAGACAGAAGTGTACGATTTCCCCTCAGACCAGCACACACACTGTGACATCCAATGTCACCAAACCTAACACAAGGAAACCACACACCGGTCGGCTAATATCCGATCCAATCTAAGAATAATTTCTGTTAATTTCAAACTGATAGACTGCAGCATGAAAACAAGTATTGTAAGAATGGATGACGGTGCGGGATGTTGGCTGATCAGTTAGAGCGGTCGGCCTGTAACACTCAGTGTGTGCTGAGTGAGCAGGTTCGACCCTCGTCCGAGGCGCCGTTCGCTGTATAGCAAGTCCTTCACGCATAATTGCTCTGCAGTACAACTGCAATTGCACTTTTGAGGCATGTGCACTTCTGAGCAAAAGATGTTGGAAGGAGGGCGATATCAAATTTCAAGAATTTCAATGAATAGTTATTGCAGGAGTTGAATTCATCTGCTGGCAGCCATAAAGGGCGTCCATTACATTATATACATCTGATTTAACAGACAGGGGATAGGTCGCAGCCTATCGAATGAAGGACCAGTCAGCTTTATGGCGATATGGGAATCGAATTCACTCCCTAAGCTCTGTATGCCAATATTCATCTATCCATTACACTATGAGCCACCTTTAATCTTATATTTATAGTCGTCTCTTACGTAAGTCACACCATTTTAGACCTGCCATCAGCTATTTAGAGATGTCATATGCTATTAAGTTAATATTAAATATTAAATTCACATCATCCTTTGCTTGCATAGGCCCCTCTCTATGGAATGAACTTTCTTCTTCTCTTTGCTTTACCATCTTCTCTGGTAATATCTCTGTCTCATTCTCTCACCTCAAAACCCTCCATTTCTCTATTGGTAACTTGCACTTGGAGATCTTTTGAAGAGCTTATGCTTTGAGACACATCTATAAAAATGACCTGATGTAATACCACACAATGCTTACTAGATACTCAAACTGTTTGACAGTAATGTCAGGTAAATCTCTTACATTTCTAGCACTGCAGACTTATAATCATATATATAATATATTGGCTAGTATTAATGCAAGACCAAACCAATATGACTGTAAATGGATTTATGTTGAATTAATCGATATTAAAGCCATGAGAATGAAATTCTTACTCATTATAATCGAGGACTAGCGTTGTCATTGTCGAACAGCTGTTGATCCCGCTACAGAAAAACAATCAACAATAGCAGATATTAATTATATCAAGAGAATTATTGTTTTATTGCTATGCTTGCTATTGGTGCAAATATTTATAAAGCAGACAAATATAATTATAGGCACAGCACATGTACTAAGAACTGGAACAATATAGTACCAGCTTCTATCTATTCAGAGCAATAAGTTATTGCAACAGCACAAGTTCCTGAATTACTGCTAGAAATATACCAGTGCATCAATTAACTAGGGCCGTACCAAATAGGTGATTTTCACTATTCATCATCATCATCATCGTCGTCGTCGTCATCATCATCACCACCACCACCACCACCATCATCATTATTAATATTACTACAATCATTATTATCATTATAAATACATCATCTAATGATCAACCACTTGAACTGAGAAATTGGGAGAGCAGGAATTGCTCAGCATGGCACTTGTCTCAGTGTTGGCTCAAATCTGAACAGTCACATTGAAAGGTTTGAAAGGTGAGTGCCAATCAGCCACCTACCATGTCCTACATTTGGCTGCCAACATCTGTCCAAATAAGACACAAATAGCCCCATAGTGTTAGATTGATATAAAAGACTGTTTTACTAACAGGCAAAGCCTTTGTAAGCTGTATGGTTCTGGAAGACATTCAATCAGTTCAATGTGCTTCAGTAAGTAAATCTTCTTCTCCAATAACCCAGCCTAAACAAACAAAGGCAACTGCTCAGCACTAAATTCACAAAACAAATAGTAATTCCGACTCACGTGATTAATACAGAGTAAAGTAATTAATGCGAGGTAATGTCATCAGCCACTTACCAACAACAAGGAATAAGACGTTGGCACTAAATAAGTTATTTATTACAAAACAGTTGCGCTGTAACCCTGTCTTGTAAGAATTATATCTGACAGAAGCAACAACTGAATAACCTGGCCCCCGCAAAGTACTCTGCGAAAAAGAATGAGGGCCTGCCCGATAAAATTTTAGAGTAAACAGAAGGAGAAAGCACATTCCAGTGAGAGCGACCAATTGAAGTAAATATCTATCTCTAGAAAATAAAATCTAGTTTAATTATGAAAGCAAGGAACACATTAATATCTAAATTTTCTGAGGAATGGATTTCTGACCACAGCAACAAGATCCTCATGAGCAAGTTTTATGTTCCAGACGTAGATGAATCGTATGTGAATATATCTTTCGTGACGGACGGTGTCGATCAGAGGAACAAGAGAGATCGGTGATCCATCGTTAAACTCTGGCTCTGGTTGCCTGAAGACAAACTATAGGAAAGGAGAAAGAATGTAAGAAAGTCAGTGGTTAGAATTGTATCTACATTATCATCATCATCAGCCAACAGCTAACACTGCCATCATAATCATCACCATCAATAACTACCAATACTACCACCAGTTTGTGTAAAATTGTGTCATCTGTGATCCATACACTACTTGTTAAACACTCATCTTCATTGTCATCATCCTCATCAATATATTGTAAGCAACAACTGGTATCAGGCGGAAGAGGAGCAACAGACGGCTGTGGAATTAGGTTGTCTATTGTATTCCTTAATAAAGGAAGTTGTAGCGCCATCATATGATTCTCTGATATATCACTGCTCATATTGAAGTTATCCTCTTTATAGAAACATAATACACCAACGTTACATTAAATTCAATGATATTTCAAAACAATTTTAACATTTATTTAAATTTTAAGATTTTGTTAGATCGTATTTAACTTTGAGCAAATGTAAAACAGAGGCAAGAAGTCATTTTACAAACCTTGACAAGAATTGATTCGTTATCGATACTTGCTCTCAATGATCTTCTGATGGATGGGAGGGCCAGTTTCTCCACATGGGCTGACAGACGGTCATAGTACTTGAGGAATTTCCTGTATGTCTCTTTTATGGAAACATTTCCAAAGATCTTAGATTTCTTGTTCTTCTTGCCTCCCTTCTTGCCACTCTTTGGCATGGCTAAGTTCGCACAAAGCAGATCATAGTTAGCGATTTATCATGTAGGCCTAGTTGAAAAATACAACAGCTTGGATACAGTTGAAATTAAGAGTTGTAGTAGATTATGATACATGATAAGGTTCCAGATCTTAATCAGTGGTCAATAAGTGAGTCAACAGTTTGTCATAGGTTCATTCATTTTTTTGAGTCAATAGACTAATTTATACTAGAGACTTATCACATGTTATGATATCAAAGGAATAGCTTTACAAACAAATGAAAAGATATCTAAATGATCATATGGCGATTGAGGCAACCCAACACTAGCAACTAAAATGGACATGGAAATAAATATGCTAACTTTGATTCATGCAAATTCACCTACCTGTATCCGGTCTGACTTTTAAAGTTGCTTTGATCAACCGCCCAGGTTAATTTCGCTTGTAACCGCGGTTCTAGTTCTTAAATATTTCTATTACATATAATTTGACTGGAGTGATTGCCTACTTAATACAACAGTCTTAAAATCCATAAAACCAGGGAAATAAATCAGCTAAATCAAAAGCTTAATACAATGAACAATTGCTAATCTGCTGAACAACTTTGCTGAACGAATTTGCTGAACAGACATTTCGATAATGGGCTGGCCTGGGCGCACATAGTAAGCACAAAATTTGGTTGAAATTTAAAGAGTAACAAATTAAAAAATAAATAAAAATGAAATTTGGACGGGTGCACCTGTAGGTCCAGGCGTCACGTGACTTAGTCCGCTCGCATACTAGAGCGTAGGCCTGGCCTAAGCGGATTACTTTCGCGTAAATATTTGATGCATATATCTATTAAGTTGACCAAACTTGTATTCCATTATCGAAATGTCTGTTCAGCAAATTCGTTCAGCAAAGTCGTTCAGCAGATTAGCAAGACCCGCAATTTGATATATATTATTAAATTGAATTAAGCTAAAACGAATGCTTTGAGCGTATCGGTTAGACCCACTATACGCCATGCAGACATTGTGGTTTTCTTACCTGGATGTCGTCTCTTATGCTCCAACCTGTTTTAAAATTTCAAGCATAAAATGCTTTTAGCTAGTTTTGGTTGAATTTCGGAGTATCGCCGCTGCAGTTTCTATGGTTATCAGATGCGCGAAATCATAAACCATTGATTTTATAGAACCCAGACCACAACTTAATCGACTGCCCTCTAGCGACCAGTTCTTTAACGCGTTAAGACCGTGTCTAACTTGTCTTTGATGTTGCTTAGTTTTCTATTGTATAATGGAAGCCAATTTTCTCTACTCCATCAGGAATTTCGACTTTTCTGAATTATTTAATAATATGCTCCTTTTAGGCAGTTCAGGACGAGAAGACGGAGTTCACTTCTTTGACCTGAAGCCGTTCCTGTATAATGAACGGTCGCTCAGATTTTGAGTAACACTTTAAACATGTCTGAGCTCTAAGTGTCACATTAGAAAAATTGATTTGGGCTTTTATTTAATTCTGAAAGTAATTAGTTTTCAATTGTGATTTACTGAAATATAGAAGAATGAAATCCGAGATACTTTGACAGACAAACAGTCAACAAGCCAATTGCATCACAGACCCAGAGACTCACTTCATTCAGGACAGATTTATATTATTAATAACTTCGAAAGGAGATAGCATTTGTAAATTAGCTCCACCACAAAGCCCCAAACAACCTGAAATTTACAACACACTTAAGGTGGTATTGCTTCAAAAAACAAGTTTAAGCTGCCTATGTTACATAGAGAGGAGAGGCATTCGCTAAATTCTAATCCGAAGCAAACTATAAGCAATAAGTTGCAGTGGTCAAGATAAAATTGCAAAATATCCAGTATTCCTAAAAAATTCTTTAAAATACAGTCCCAAATCCATTACACCGTCACGCATATGCAAATTCGCATGTTCAGGAAGAATGACTTCAAAGTACCATATTCACAATTCCAGGATTCCATTCATATTAAATAGCAAATTATTCACACAAATTATTCACACGAGAACAATGCAATTACAAAGAGTCTAAAATGTTTCTCCATTGTTTTCTGTCCCGTGACTAGAATACACGAGATGAAAAATAACGCCATTGCTGAGTCGCGGAATTTCACTTTCTGGAGAATGAACTCGGATAGGACTACGAAATGGATTGACCTTTCCCTCAGAAATCCTCGTCCTGCCAGTCTTTTCAAGCTGTTCTCTGGTGTATTCTACAGCCGGCCAGCAATAATCGGTGAAATAGGCTGGGATTTTTCTTGTCTGAAATTAAACAGAACATTCAAAATCTTACCCTGATCAATGATATCCGTCACTTTCAATATCGCTAAACGCAACTGACCATAATAAACTCCTTTGGCCTCCCTCACTCTCTAGAGAGATAGAGAGACAGACACATATAGACATACATACATACATACATACATACATACATACAAGCTGATAGACACAGACAGACAGACATACAGATGGGCTCGACTGTGGAAATTGTGCTTCATTGGCTCTTTCTCCTCATTTGAATTTGTTCGACAACCCAACTGACTTTGCACAACGTTTCCGAGAAAGTTTGTGCCCCGTGCCTCTGCTTTTAAGTATCATTTCATGAATATGATTGATTACAGACGCTTCAATCAAATAAAAGCAGCTTCCAATTCACTGCAGACATCAATATATACATAACTTTCGTTTAGGGTCCATATACTATGTAAGCAAAAATATCGGATCTTCGGATCCCCTCCCTCCCTGTTGCACCCCATACATTTTGTGGACCCCAGGCATATGTGCATCTTAGCTCTACCCCCCCGCCTTTGTAAAAGTTAAATCGCTAAAGACATCTATATGACATTGATATTACCATAGGCTATTTATTTTTGTTAAGCATCATATGTAACAGCTTAAATTTGTTAACTGCTACGAAGAAATAAAACACTAACAACACTTGAATTTTGAAAAGGTTAAATGCTACATAAAATTGAATAAGCAGGAATATAGTCTGTGATGGGGTTTACAGTTCTGATTTTAATATTCCATATTGTGAACGTCATAATTACAGTTATATTTGCATATGTACATATTTTCTGGACCCCCACCGTACTCAAAATCGCCGGACTTCGAACCCTCCCCTACCCTCCCCCTCGCTGCGTACGTAATAAGTGGAAGGCCCCTTAATTAAATCAAACTGACACAATGCAATAAGTTAAAATGACCTGCAATCCTCAGAAGCATCTTACAAATGGTGCATGGAGCATCGTTGAAAAATCCAACAGAAGAACAATATCCAGAGAAAGCAAGAAATCCAAGGATAGAAGGAGCTTATCGTGGTCGGTTGTGTTTTGGTTGAAACCAATTAACCTCAACTGGTGTGCTTAGAGAGCTTAATAAAGCAATTATTACAAGCACACATAAACATGTTTAAATGTATACAATAAATGAAAAATATATAATAGAAAGACTTCTAACTTGCCTCTAAAAGTTCAATTGTTTTAAGCCAAGATTCATAGGCAGGAAAGCCAGCATTGAAACCTGTGAAAAGCAAAAGAACTTAAAACAGACTCCAATTGAAACATCCAAAATGTTGGCAAGCTATTTAAGCTAAAGTTCAGGATTTCTATGGTGACTAACAAAACAGAAAAGTGTAAAGTATAATGAACACTAAATCATCACATTAAAATAAGATCTTTGATCTTTATGTATATTTCAAAAATACATATAAACACATCTATGCACAATAAAAAGTGTTACACATATGTGCAATAATAAAGCTAAAACATATATGGATTACATCTACAACATAGGAATACGTTTCTGAAATAATTATTTTAACTAAGATGTGTATAAGCGAACAATTAAAGATCACTAAAGATCACTAGCCTCAACCGATTCATGTTAAACCAAGAAATCAGATTTAGAGAGCAAATAAGATGAATGAAATTTTGTCTTGGAAATAAATTGCAAAACTACAACTTACAAAATAACTAGAACCACAGTACACAATTAACGCATTGATAATTATTAATTAATCTGTAAGCTGCTCTGCTTCTTCTCTCTGGCATACAGAAATTTGGATCACCAGTTGATATCTCTCTACAGACAAACCCTCTTAAATGACACAGTGCTCATAAAAAGCTGGTGCCTTGCACTTGGCATGATAGTAGAAATCTGGTGATATGATTACAGTAACCAACCGACAACCAGATCTGGCGCTGTAAGGTCGGTCATCTGGTGATAGAATCCCTTTCTCAGGTTTATTGTTGTACGGGTCAAGTTAACGCTTCTGCCATCTTGTGCGGCTGAAACTGACGGACCAATCAGAGTCAGGTTGAAGTTAACGTTTGGAATGACATGTGACAACTCCTGCGTACAAACTTTTCACATATAAGTACACATTTAAACAAACTCACATGTTAAACATTCGACATCAATTTAATACCGATACACACGAAGACAGGCACAGAAGGAGCAGAGAGTTGAACTGCCAGTTTGAAGTGCCATATAATTCAGCTGGGAATTTTGATTTTTAAAAAGTTTCTTCTGGCTCTACATAAATTTAAATTGCTGTTGAATCAGTTATTGACTGGGCCACGGCCAGATTGAATTAACCAATTGCTGAATTATATTACATGTAAACAAAATCATTGGACAACTAGAGCCATTGGGAATTCCTCAGTTAGACAATGTTTTGCCTCGATACAGACTACCAACCACATGGACTTCTCATATCAAACTCTAGTCGTGCTAAGTACAGTGTAAGGTTTTTCACATATAACAGATCTCTTTCACCTAATGCTTCATACGCATGGCTACCTCCTGGTTAGCTTCATGGACCTATAATCTACTACCTTAATGCATGAAAAGGCACAACATCTAATTATAGTCATTTTCATATGCACATAAACATTGTAAGTATTAACATAGAAATCATTAACATAGAAATCATTAGCATAGAAATCATTAACATAGAAATCATTCCAACCTCAAAAACACACAGTATGTTGGCTTCCTTCTCAACACCAACAATGTGTATATTGCATGTAGAACAGTCACCTAAAGATAGCTTCTGCGACAGAAGTTGATCTATGAAAACAACACAAACCACAGCTGCATCTAAGGACAAGATGATAAAATATCATAAAGTATATGTTTCACCAAAACCTCACAACCGACTTACCACAACAGCACCAAGTTAATTTTAATCAAATAATCAAGAAAAAATCAGTACAAATCTCAAAGACAATTTGATAGGTACCAGTCATATCTAAATGGTGAATTGCTCACACACTTCTTTGTCAGAAACTGCAATATTATTCACTTCAGCCACAAATGAATTTCCTCCTTCTAACCACCAGTTTATATACTTATCCCTCCATCTGTACCAGAGACTATAAACTATGGAACCAGCGTAGCCCCATTTTTGTCTTAGCCAGTCACCATAATCTTCATTCAGCATCACAAAGTGAACTTGTTGTTCCCTTAGCACTCAGTTTAAAGCCCAATGAACGGTTTTGGATTCTGCAGAGAGAATTTCATAGGGGGCATCTCCTACCTGTCAATCATAATGGACCTTTACCAAGCAAGAGGTTTAGCAGCTGGCTCATTGTTTGTAGATTCAGTGACTGGTCAGTAATGGGACTATCAAAAACCGTCTATTGGCCTTTAAGGATGCAACATACTGTCTTTTCAGTGGTTGTGCAGAATAGCCTTGCTTCAGATCAGTGTTATCTTAACTACGGATTCTGCAATCTGCATACACCTTTCACAAGCATCTGAAAACTGTTCTTTATTGCATGAGTGTGGCCCAGGGGACTGAGAGTAGGTATCCTAGAGGGCCGATATATAAGTCTGAATGAATGCATGAATATCCTATCTTACATGGACAGTTGTAAAGTCCTCTTGCAGCAGACTATTCAGCATGACAGGCCTGTGAAAATGAAGATCTTTAAGCAACGAAGAGATGCAGGTAAGATCCCCTCAACAATCCTACTACAGATTGCCTGGAAAGGTGAATCCATACTGAGTGACCCATTCTTACAACAGCCTGAAGCTGGGATAAAAAAGTTCAAACCAAGGTCCAAGAAGATCAAGTTGGTCAATAGAATATAAGACCTACAAATGTAACCAAGACATCCATATGTCTTGGACCGCATATGTCGACTGCCATGTACAATGTATAAATGTTCTTTGATTGACGTTAATCATCTCCGATATGATGCGTCGTCAAACAAACATTACAATTAGCAGAATATGTAACTTGTTCATCAGTAACTAAGAATGAACTTACAGTCCTCATGTATACAATGTACCAATATATAGCACAGAGTAAGTGGCCACTGAAGGAGAATACAGATCGGGGAGTTGATGTTGAACCCTCTCAGCTCATAGTAACTCCTCCAATTCATCAGATCAGATGATACCACAGCAACATCTTCCTGAAGAGCGACGGACTCCCACGGGAGAACATAATCATGTTCCACATCTAGTAACTGACCTAAAACACATCGGACATAAGCAAGTCGTGTTCACACTGTTCTGCTTTAACCCTTTAACGACCAGCTGCATATGTTTGCCCATACATTTTAGCACACGCTGGTCGTTAAAAGGTTAATGCAAATAACAGCACATTTTTTTCTTAACGATATATTAAGCTCACAACACAGTAGCTCATCAGTAAGTGATAAAAACTTGCATATGAAGTTGACCTGTAAAGCTTAAGGCAGATAACACACTCAAGGAGAGAGAGCTTCTATATGTTCTTCACAAGCAATACAGAAATCGTCTGTTGCAATTACAGTAAAGAGCATACGTATTATTACAACCGCAGGTCTGCATTGTCTGCAACTGGGATGGGCCTCATGAAATTGCCCATTGATTCAACTCATCAAACTTTCCAAATAAAATTCATGCAGTGAAAAGACAGAAGTCTATGGTCATTAAACGTGAAATTGTAGCCATCCCAAGTCTGTCAAAATTAAACAAGTAATGAAACAAAACTTATGAAACAGAGGGTATGCAAGTTAAAGAAAGGCAATCTTCAGTAGATCTGAAGTTTAGAACTTAAAGAATTGACTAAATAAACAAAACAGGGCAGAAATTACCACATTTTTCAGCCAACCAAGCAAGTACCCTTGAGAGTTCAATTTCGTCTTGATTTAAGGTAGAAAAGTATCAGACTCACTTACATAATGCATGTATCCCAGTTTACATCAACAGTAAGTTGTATACTCAGAATCTTTTGAATCATAAAAATATACAACGTATACCAAATTGATATGAGTCGGGTATCTCAAATCGCCATAGTCCTTGATTTTGAATGCCCTGATTGGTCAGAAACAAAGCATACATCTTCAAGTCGAAATCAAAAGACGTGGTCTCTGAAATTCAACATGTTTAAGACAAACACAGTTATTGTCTTTAATCTCAAACATCATTATGCAAGAGCCTTTAGTCATAATTCATGTCCATTACATGCTTACTTACTGAGTGCATTGCATTATGGGATGTGGCTGGTAGGTATCAGCACTCCATTTGAATGCATATGGTTTGCTAAAGGGGCACACATTCCTCATGATTACCATGATGTCGCATTGAAATTATGTTGCTTACAACGCCTACAGCCAGTTGACTAAGTCAACAAGTAAGTCACTAACTCATAAAGTCAGTCAGTCATTCCATAGTGACTGACTCCAGGAATGAGCTACAATAACTGGTGCACTAGAACAGAAATTAAATGACAATATGTGGTTAACATGTACATTTTATAAGGCAATTGTGTGGCCTGTCTGTCTCAATCCAAATCCGAACGTAACTACTTTAAAATTCAAGGTAAATGTTGACACTCACCATGATACCAAGGAAATGGAAACTCCATGAATTCTGCTGATTGGCTCATAATCTGTTTCAGTCTAGAACACCAGGTGGCAGCATGGTATGCACAGTCGGATGCATCTGAAGCCCGTAACTGGCATTTGCTGTTGCAATAGTTAACCGCTTTGCAGTCTGGGCTGAAATTCAACAATGCACGCTTCACTCATTTGCAGAATAAGTGATAATCACAATTTTCTCTTAATGGTTATGATTTAAAAAGTAGACAATCTCGCATAAGCTTATGATAACACGGCAGAGATAAGCTTGGTGCTGTTGCGGCCAAAACGTTTTCGCATGTGCCTAAAAACGAAAAAAACTCTTAAGACTTTCACAACACAACCTGACCCTTAACGACCTGCACGATGCATAATCTGACTCTGACCGAACCTAACGACTCATATTGAAAGAATGTTGGTGTTTTTAACAGTGCGCGCGCGATGAAGCATGTGCATGTGCAACGGTCTTCACCCGCGTAACTGTGTACGTGTTCCGGCCGCAGAGGTAAAATTTTCGTTTACTTTGTTGCTAAAGTTTCGGCCGCATAAGACTTATCCTAAAGGTCTTTACATTTGGAAAAGTATACCACAGCGTACCAAGGTAGACATCGTTGCTCCGGAATCTTTCGACTACATACGCAACAAATTCGAAATGTCTTCGGCATATTTTATTTTTCGCAATAAAATGTGTATCGTGTGAAATAGCACACCTTTTGAACATGGTTTGCGCATTCTATCACTTTCAAAAACCGGAAATAACACCATAGACCGAGATCGAGATAGAGCAGAGCCTCATATGTTTAGTCATATTCGTGAGCATTCGGTGTTGAACTGGTAAATGTTAATAATTTGTGACTTCTGATGACCTAATTATTAATGACGATGACTTAATTACGTGTCGGCCTTTCGACTCTCAGGAGCAATTAAAAATTAACCTTGTGTAATTTGATGTCGAATGATTTGAAGCATTAAGTTAAAAAATAACGATCTAATAGCCTAGTTGATACCACTTGCCTTTCTGTTTAATAAGCAGAAAATAATTACAAAGGGGAAAGTATGCACGCACACAGGCACGCATGCGTACATGCAAACATGCACACATACATACATTGTACATTAGTGTGGCATAGTGTAACATCAGTGCTTAATGGGCACAACATCAGATATAACGTTTGAAGAACTCGATTCTTTTTACTAAAGGTGGCAGAAGACCTGCGGACACAGCTGATTGCGGAACTCAACTGTTACCATAATAATTATTGTGATTACAACAATTAATATAAGAGCAACATCGTCGGTACTTACTTCCAAAATGTTTTACCCAGACTGTTTACTCTCAGTCCAAGTACTCATTTTGACCAAACAAATACATTTTAAACTGTTTTTTTGGCTAGACTATTGACACAAAACGATGCGTAGGTCTACATAGTTGAATGACACTCTTACAGTTTTATTTAATCAGATTGATCAGTGTATGACAGGGCTGAGTAGGGCATCATTCGCCTATATAAATACTATGCACAAACATTCAATTTATATACATGTAGTAATTCTCTAATCTTTTATGTCAAATAATACTTTATCTCTAATGATCCCCTATTCTTTTGCCAACTGCCTTTAGGCATTTCTTTATGTACCAAATTCAGTGTGTATATATACTTCGACGCACCCGCCGAAGCTAAAACCATCTTAAATTAGTTATACCTACATGTACGTGTGTAATTTAATGCGAGGAAATACCCAGTGTCGTCTATCTGCGTCGGATGCTTCGCTCTGCGACCGTGGGCGAGCTACCGATTACGCTTGCACGCTTGGCTATTGGGCAGCGCCGTGAATGAATGAATGAGCGAATGAATTGGTGTTCAAGTATTGCTTCGCATCTGGTGCTGACGCTTGATTCAGGTTCTGTCTTCTGGTGAACTATTTTTTTGGCCAAGTGTTACATTTTATTAACTTAACTACCAATCAACATATCATAAATTATCATGCACTGTAAATATTGTCGATGAAGTTTAGACATTAGCTTGCAAAGTCTGACTGCATGAACCGGACTTAGATTCCACTCGATCAGATACTGGTATGTGCGCAACTCTACAAATTCTGTGTGTTCCATAGTTCAATGCTATTTGATTTCTAATTCCATGAATATTGTCAATTTTAAATTTCCAATCGAATTTAGTCCTTTTCAGGATCATGAGAATATTTACATTCGTCACGGAAGTTTAGAAGTTTAATGTTCGTGAATTAGATTGGTTCGACTATGCCACATGCAACCTTCGACAAAATGCCCTTACAATCCTCCGATAACGAAAATTCATCATTATTTCGCTGTTTGTTTTCTGCCCACACATTTCGCACCCTAAGTTGGCATTGGCGAGTGCATAAGCTTATTCACAGTAGATATTCCACATTGATTAGAGCAAGGAAGTCTCTGAGTCCACTTGAGCCACAATTGGGAAGGCTCGATTGTGGCTGATGGCAGTGCGAGCATGTGGAATCAGAAAGTCACCTCTATATTTATATATATACTATACACCCTATCTCTCGTCTTGATTGCCATCTGTTGGCCAGTGCCACTATTCTCCGACTTTCGGCTGTGGGGGTGGCCGTTGGCTTTTTTTATCTGTCTTACATTCCATCACCGGTGTCACTATCCTCTGTTTCCTGCTGTTTCCTGACCCATTATGTCGGTTCGTCAACGTCTGTGTCGCTCTCTTTGCCACTCACTGCCGGTCCCTCTCCTGTGTTGTCGTTCATTATACTAAAGTGCGATTCGGATATTGCGTTAGGCATCTGGATAATTTAGGCCGTTACCGGAACCATTAGCATAAAATTATGGAAGCGATTAGCCACAACGGCTACTAGTCTGCCACGCCTAACATTATTACAATACAATGACACTATAATCGGCGTCGATTCCGCTACAAGCATATTTTGAGATGAGAAGTTTGTGTTCGAGAGCACTGTAGGCTTTTGCCAGGTCAAGGAAAATTCCCAGAGAATTCGTGTTATTAGCAGTAACAATAGATATTTTATCTTGTATGTCGAGAACAGGCCAATTTTGAATCCGTGCTGCAATTCACATAGGATGTTTTGTGAGAGATGAAGGAGGTCATTACGTTATGCATCACCCGTCCAGTTGACCTAGAAATAAAAGGATGTACTGAAATTAGTCTCTAATTAGAAACTAGACTTCTGTCGCCTTGCTTATGGGCAACTGGCTACTTTTCAGGCATTCGGAAACATTCCAGCTATGAGGGAGCAATTTACAATGACGATCATAGAGATACTAGAATTCGGTCCATAGAATGTTATAAAATAATAGAATCGTCGGTGCAATGCTATGAGTTCGTTGAGGGTATTATTAACGATCCCAATTTTTTTAATGGCTACTTGGTAGCATTATAAAGATGTTTAGAGACGCAGGGACATAAAAAAAACACCGAAAAATACACAACGTATATAATCATGATAACAATTGGTTACTAACCTTGCAGTGATCAATGGTCGCCAAATATAATTATAATGAAGCAATTTGTAGATAGCCTTAAATTCAATTATATTGGAGCAGTTTGCAAATGCATGTAACCTTTCCGGGAATACATCAATTGCAACTAACCAAACAGTACATGACATAGCAATGAACACAGTGCATCTCACCTAATGAGGTCCTGTCTGGTTATAAAGTTGTATAGCGTTGTTGCTGTTTAACGATTCTGATCAATCAACCAATCAATCAATAAAACATACAATAAAAAACACTGCTATGCGAAAGTGAATTGAACGAATAATTTGTTACGAAGACAATGCAATTGACAAAGAATTGCATTTTCATTCAGGATGATACTCGAATAAATCATGTGACTGAATTGATGGAAGAAATTGCATCCGAATTCATTGTTGGTACATGCCAGATGCTTCCGAAATCCTTTGATGCTGTTTCTGATCGCATAATTTACGGTTTTGGAAACAAAGATCATGACACAAAAATGTTTGTTTTGAATTCTGGCAGTAACGCAGAGTTCCATATCCGACCTGTTCATAAATTAATCGACGACATCGATTTCTTGATTTGGGAAGCTAATAAACTGGCCTTCGTAGGTGACTTTGTGGTGTTGCCGAATGATCTGACTCGATTAGACGATACAATAAAATGTTACAAGATTGAGCCATGCCTCAATTATCCGGGATTTGTGCGGCTTTGCAGTTTGGGAGAATTGAAATACAATTGGAAATGTAAAGAATATGCGTTTAGTCCTGCAATTGTGCGTGATGGATACCATTATGTTGACATTGTTGATCATTGCAAGACTGTTCTAATTGGGTACACAACAAGAGGTCCGTCAGTTATGAAGGAAGACAACCGTAGGTTTGTGAGTATTGATAACGTAATTAGTATGAGGTGCCTTCAGTGGCCGAAAGAAGCACACGGTTGGTCTAAACGAACAAGATACAACGAATGGCCGTCGAATGCTTCAATCTCAGAAGTTATGCAACACGGTTGTCATGTTGTATCCGCTCAACATCGGGATTGTAGGGACGATAAGTCTCAGTGGAGGCTGTCATTTTCATTGGCGGAAATTATTTTACTTCAGAGTTGGACTCATATTCAGCAGATTGTATATCATTTACTGAGATTCTTTGCCAAGAAACAATTAATACAAAAGGATTGTCCAAAGGAAGATGAGGTTCTCTGTACGTATCATTTGAAGACTCTGATGTTATGGACTTGTGAAGAGATGCCTCCGGAATGGTGGAATTCATCTTCCGTTATTGTGATCTGCTCTGATTTGTTACAAAAGCTTTCAAAATGGCTAAAGAGAAGGTACTGTCCGAACTATTTTATCCCTGATGCAAATTTGTTTCATGAACCCTCGAACCCTGCAGCGCATAACGAAATTGTGAGACGACTTAATGAATTTCACAATTCTAGCAAACTTTGTGTTTGGTTTTTGGAGATGTATATACAACCAGTATGTTATCAGATAGAATACAGCGCATCCCATTTCTCAGAGAGCACAAGTAAAAGGAATCCAATTGTTGTGGATTCTATGCTACGTCTGATGGAATTTCGAAAGGACAAGACAATCTATTCCTTGAATTTCTGTATACGGCAAATATTCACTTACTATATTGGCCATCGCTTTTCATCAAGGGAACAGTGTGACCACAATTTCGTTGTAGAAGATATGCGTTCTGAGAGAAACTATAGGTTATTGAACTATTGCACAATGGCGATTTTACCAATACCGAAGAACGTTTCGTGTTTCAGGCATTTTGATATAACAATGTATAGCCTTCATGCCAGAAATAGCTGGAATTGGGAGGAAATTTCATGGAAAGGCGATTTAATTGCTGATTATATTATGAAAAAATGTTTAAAACCTAAAATAGTAAGATGTCAGTATCATGAATTTCCAAAT
This sequence comes from Bimastos eiseni, assembly GCA_959347315.1. Lineage (NCBI taxonomy): Eukaryota > Metazoa > Annelida > Clitellata > Crassiclitellata > Lumbricidae > Bimastos > Bimastos eiseni. The sequence continues at coordinate 40,587,803 of OY365810.1, forward strand.
ACCTTCACAGCAGCAAGAAGTCAAGTAAATATTTTGCTTGCACATAATCTCATGGAATATATTACTGGATTAAACAATCCATCAGAATTTCAAATATTGTCTCTCATGTCAAAAGAATTTCTTAGACGAGCTTTGGAATGTGATGATTCTCAATCTAACAGCCTTGCTCCTGTAGCTTTGGTCTATCTAGCTGCGCTTCAGTTTGTTTCAACAGAATATCAGACGGTGATGGATATTTGCTCAGCAATATCATTGCATCAAACGGATCAGGTAGAAAATGAATCATTGAATGCGGGTTGCCTGTTCTTCATTGACGATGTTGTTAGGATCGTTGGAGTTTGTCTGCTCTGCAAGAAATTTAAAGACAATATGCGTTTTTATAAGAGGCAGATTTATATTGATCTACGTCTTACACCAAAGGTGTTAGCTTACTATTTGACAGTAAGGTCCGCCGAAAGAACGTCCAAACAATTAGACAGCGATCCTTGTCTGCCTACATCAATGTTTTCTCTTGACCAATTTCTTTTGGTTTTAATAAGGCGGAAGTTCCTTATTTCGATGAAATCAAGCATTTATTTGAGAACAACCAGGAAAACGGATGCACTTCTGGCAATTGAGACTTTTAGGATGAATCTTGCGAGACCTGAAGAAAAGCTGGTTCATGCTTTTACGGAATATGCTTTTGAAAATATGATATTATTCTACACTGCTCTTCGCAAACACTTTAGGATTAAGGGCGATACAGTTGACTGCTATCGTGCCTTGTACCTTTACAAGTGTAGTCAGTATGATGGAGTGTTGCATATATGTCAACGAATTCTTGAAACAATAGGTCTGGAACGCGATTTGAAGGAATTGGTATTTGCAAATGTTTGGATCTTGCCACTGTTTGACACGCTTTTCGATATAGACGTACAGTCTATGATCGGATTCAACACGCTCTATTGCTATTTATCTCCCTTGGCACGGGATATAAGTGTCGATACATTTGTTGAAGACTTTGTTGACCGTTTCGTCTTCTCTCTAGATGAACCTCTGAATTTCTGTTTCGGTCTTTTCAATCCTTACAAATGTCATTATTTTGTTGGCAGACATTTTCTTGCAAGGTATTTGAAAGTCAGATGCTGTATCGACTGTAACAAATCGTGCATCGAAGTAATGACGGAGTTTGCTGCCACGAGGATTATTTTTCCGTTTGAACACATTATTCGTCAGTTCGTTCTACGAAAATGTGAACAATATTTACATAATCCTAGACTTATGTGATGGCAATGAACAGATTATTGTTCCGAATGTTACATATATTGAACTTTGATTGTTGTAGCTTAATATTTGACGTCTAATCTTCTAATGATGGTGAAAAAAATTAGAAAGAATTATCCGACTAGTCACATCCCCGCCACCTAACGTAGAGAAATGAGTTAGTTCATAGCGTATAGGGATTTCAGCGCAACCACCTACCGAAAGAAAACGAGTCTAGCCGACAGCGTAGCAGAAAAGTTCACTTCTGAACTTCAAAATATCTGGAAAGTATTGCGTAATCTATGCATGAACCATGTGGCCTCAACCTTTATGAATTTCAGTGACATTCATTGCAACACAAGTGAATATTACATAACACACAATACTCTGTTGAAAATAAAAACTATACCAACATTCATCAGTGCCAGTCCCAAGCCTGGATAAAAAGGCAAGGCAATGATAATGATCTTCGCTGTCACACAGCATCGCTAAACTGCAACTACCAACCAACTGTGAGGCCCAGCCTATAATTTTACAACCATTTGCAGACCAACCGCTACAACCACGTGGATTTATTGAATTAAATGGAACCCAAGATAACTCTTAGCACATCTCTAATATGTTGATTCCACACCACATGGCAGTGGATATGCAAACTATAGAAAATAGGTTAGAGTAGTTGCGGATCTGGACTTTCCCAGCAGAAGGGGCACAGAGGAACCGGGTAGCCTGACAGAGGGGCTAGCAGGATAATTAGTCTATCTAGTTTCGTCAAAACTGAAAGTATACTAATATTGGGAGGCGCAACAGGGTAGTTGAAAACTCATTTAGTGGGGACCTGGTGCCTTCTGTCCTCTGCATAGACGCCACTGGGTTAGAGTCCAGCAAAAGAGTAACGCAAATGTATACAAATGAATAATGAATTGTAGGTCTAACCAATCGTTCGCCGATCGATACACTAAAATAATCACAATGACAGGCTGAAAAAAGGGTTAGGCCTACATCATGAACAAGTTAATCAGAAAACTGTCAAATTTATAAATGTATTTCCTATAGGCCCAAGAATGATTTCATATGAAGTGTTTCTTGTAACATTTTTTGGTCACGTGACCTACAATGGAGTAGCGGACAAAAACTTTGACGGTTGAAATAATTTAGCACGTTTAGGCACTTTTTAAACGTTTTACGAAAAGCTGTCCAGTAGGCCTATCTACCTGCAAAATGCCAAAGCAAGGATTCTCGAAATTAGACCGGGCCGACTTGATTGACGCCCTAACTGACGAGAGGGTAATTCAAGCGCTCACTAAAGGCCTCGTGGTCTCGGGTGAAATAATTTAGCACGTTTAGGCACTTTTTAAACGTTTTACGAAATTCAGCAAGTTTTATGAAAATCTGTCCAGTAGGCCTATCTACCTGCAAAATGCCAAAGCAAGGATTCTCGAAATTGGACCGGGCCGACTTGATTGACGCCCGTACTGACGAGAGGATAATTCAAGCGCTCACTAAGGACCTCGTGGTCTCGGTGAAATCCGAAAATGACAGAATGGTTCCAGGTCATATGGAAACATTTGAAGCGACTCGAAACGAGGCGATGGAAGTGGCAGTTAAGAAGGCAGTGGATATGCAAACTATAGAACTGACAGAGTCGATATACGAACTAAAAAGAAGAAAATGTATCATTCAAAGAGAAGCTCAAACGGATGGAAACATATTCCAGAACTGACGAAATCTACAGAGCGCGACTACCCCTTCGTCGGACCTCTGGATCTCCTAATCACTCTCACATCAACGAGCAGCTAACCAAGACGAAGACAGAAATTTACTTCCAAGCCCGGAAATTGCTGCAAGGCAAATTTTTCTTCCGCACGTGGACCAACGGTGGGGAGATCTTCATCAAGAAGACTTCATCAGCTGAATAAAAGCCCACAAAAGTGAACTCAATCACAGATCTAGGCTATACCCGGTCATATCTAACTCCTCGGTCACTTACAGAATATAAGTATCTTCCATTTTGTGTAGATTTATTACATTACACTACGAATTGAGGTGTAAGTCTATCTTCGCTAGTCACCAAAGACTTTTACTTCTTATTCACGTTCTGTGTTTATTTTGTGTGTTGGGTTTGATAGCCCATTGGCTGCATGGACAACTTGAACTGTTTTGCAGAGTATGTACATGCAGAATTTAGCGCACTCGCAGACACATGCATACGAATGCCTTGCATGAATTTGATACAACCTTTAATTGATGATAACATCAAACCAAGATAAACGATGCAGAAAGCCTAGCGGACCCGGATAGAATTGAGCTAACGACTCAAACCATAAACTTTGCCAACAACCACTGTCTTCAACCTAGTTGAGGACTACCATGAACACTCCTTTGTTATTAACAACTCTGATGTTGATCCAGACATTAACTATTATAATGATATGAAGTTATGTACGATTAAGTATGTATTGCGGACGCAGTAGGTGTAAAGCTTAAACATGCCAATGAATTCTCTATAATGCATAGGCCCCTATAAATTGTAGGAGTTTGGCAAGTAAGGTACCAGAAGTTAATGTCCTTTTATCCATAACCCAGCCGATAATGTCCTGGCTTTAACTGTAACGTGGCTACGTGATGGCATGGCTGACTTTATTCACATGCCTGAATACGACTTTACAATTCATAATGACAGAACCACGGGGAAAGGAGGAGGGTAGGCTTTTTCGTGAAAAATGGCTGTTAATACCAGATGCTTGGTAACGATCGAATCTCAGAACAAATGGATACATATGAAGAAGAGTTATATGCAACGAGCCGAGAAGAGCACATAATAAGACCCTATACCTTAGCTTACAGATACTGCCTTTTGAAAGTATCAATACATTTCAGGCGTGGTTAATATTTTATCAAGGTTCATAAGCGACTAGTATCTGATAAATTTTATATTATGGTTTTACACAAGCTCTAAGATACATGACCACTCGACTCGTTCCTCGTCTAAGTATCATCAGCATCGTACGGCCATAAATATCAGATGGCAAAAGTATCCGCATCTTTGGACCTATATTCTGGAATTCACTTCCGAATGTATTAACCTGCCTCCCTACGCTGCATCAGTTCAAAAACAGACTGAAAATGTATCTTATGTCCACACTAAACTAGAAATCACTTTTGTTCGTTATTGCATGAAACTTGTTGAATATTGTGTACCACTTTGCAAATTTAGTAAATATCGTGTATCACATTGTATGATTGTGACATGTCATTAATGATGTTAGTTTGAACATGTTGCATGTAATATCAACAGAACTGTTCCTTTTCTATTTTTAATAGAAATCGAAGAAATTTTTGAATGTATTGGCATTACAATTTAAAAATTAATAAGACTTACCAAGTCAGCGTAATCACTGAATGTATAATAGTATTGGGGATTTTTTTTACTGTACTGCTGTGGTAACAATGAAGCTAATTGATTGATTGAAATTATTACGGCAAGTTTAAAAAGTAATTTACAGTGCTAAACATCGTGCTAGGCCTAACTGTTTTAGAGTATTAAACTTGACTCAGTTGTGCTACATTGAGGCAGCTTAACGCCGCAAACTCCCTGATGCCGGTGGCCCAATTTTTAAATTATTGGATCCTGTAGTAGTAGGTTGTCCCCATTACTTCCGGCATATAAACGCTGAATAAAGTGTATAAGTAATTTTTTAAATTAGATACATGATGTGGGTGTTTTGCAATCATTCGGCGTTATTATTTACAGCTGAAACATAGCGGATATTTATTTTCATTTATTTCTTCCTGGTCTACAACTCACCCTCATTCAAATACTTTCCATTAGTAGATCCTGCTGTGTTTTTGACTTATAAACAAACAATTGTGGCTGAAGCATGCTGGTCATTAAATTCTCGTGTGTTGACTTCACGGCTAATCTGCGCGCGCGCACGCGCACAGCTGCTTAGTGGGAACACTGCATAATGCGACTTTTCTTAGATTCCAGTCGCAATAGATTGATTTTCGTTGTCAAAACTCTTCGTTATATCTTTTGCAATGCTTAAGGTGAGTTGTGGCATCACATATTAGACGGCACTTTATCCTTCCGAAATCCTACGACGCTGTTTCTGATCGCAAAGGTCTATGTGGCTATTTTTCGATCAAATGGTATAACTCTAAAATATACGTCATGCATTGTGGTAGTGGCGCTGAGTTCCATATCAGACCTGTAAATACCATAATTGACGACAACGATAAGATTCTGTGGAGAGCAAATGCACTGGCCTTCACAGACGACTTTCCAGTGTTGCCATATGATGTGAGTCAATTAGACGATGTGATTAAATGCTACAAAGATTGAACCATACCTCAATTATCCGGGATTTGTGCGACTTCGCAGTTTGGGGGAATTGAGATACAATTGGAAATGTAAATAGTTTGCATTTAGTCATGTGAATTTTCCCAACGAATACATTCAAATAGATTTAGATGACAATGGCAGGTATTCAGTGAAAGGTCCATCAATTTGGCATCATAGTAACCTCGGAGGTATCAGAGCAGATTGCGTCCACAGCGTGTGGTGCCCTCGATGGCCTAGTGAAGCATAAGGTTGGTTCAAACGACCGAGATATAACGGATGGCCGACGATTTCTACAATCGTCGAAGTTGTACGCCAAGGTTGTCATATTGTATACGTTCAACATCGTGCTGTGGCGGACAGGCCACAAGGCTTGGATTAAAGAATTTGTTCGTAATTAATCGGCTCGCCATAGCGCTTAATTTACGTACATTTTCTTACAGTGTTGGTATTGGAGGGAAGACAGATCGGCGGTTTGTAGTTCTGTGCATAGCGTGCAGACGCATGAATCGGGTTGAGTATAGCCTGACATGCGGTGCGTCGCTTATATTGTAGAGTGGTGACGACTGCTCTGCATATACGGTGCATTGAATTCTTTGGTTAGCGATTAATACCGCACACCCGTGTGGTCGGTGAGCGTTCGTTCAAAGCTTGGTTCACGGCAAGTTGCGAGAAAATATAGTTGCGGACGAGAGGGCGTCCAAAAACTGGTCCGAGCTACAGCCGAGCGTCTGGTGTTGAGACCGACTCTGCCGATCTGATAGGGCTGGGGCAGGTTGTCGGATACGCAAAAGTTTCGGGTGGCCGAGTCTGAGACAGTTTTGGTAACCAAGAAATATAAAGGTTGGCTACCTAGAACGGTCATAGTTAATCCTCGCGTTTTCCAGCAGGTTGTCGGATACGCAAAAGTTCCGGGTGGCCGAGACCGAGAAAATTAGGGTGGCCGCTAGAAATAAATAAATCACAGGTCTGTGTAAAGACCGGGTAAAGCCCGGGTTAGCCGTTCGCATATACCAAGAGAGGCCTCGGCGGCCGACAGTGAGACAGACTGGGTGAGTCCCAGAAGGGACCGACCGCATATACCGAGAGAGGCCTCGGCGGCCGACAGTTAGACAGACTGGGTGAGTCCCGGAAGGGACCGACCGCATATACCGAGAGAGGCATCGGCGGCCGACAGATATATAGACTGGGAAAAATCCCCGACCGCGCAGACCGTGAGAAAGTTTTGGTAACCAAGAAATATAAAGGTTGGCTACCTAGATTGGTCATAGTTAATCCTCGCGTTTTCCAGCAGGTTGTCGGATACGCAAAAGTTCCGGGTGGCCGAGACCGAGAAAATTAGGGTGGCCGCTAGAAATACAAGCCGGCTAGATTCCCGTAGTAGCAACTGTACAGACCGAAAGAGAGGCCGGTGAATACGTTCGATAAATACGGGGAAAGTTTCCCATTGAATACGTTCGATAAATACGGGGAAGGTTTTCCATTGAATACGTTCGATAAATACGGGGAAAGTTTCCCATTGAATACGTTCGATAAATACGCGGAAAGTTTCCCATTGAATACGTTCGATAAATACGGGGAGGGTGACCCCCTTGGTGCTTACGACGATTACAAGAAACGGTCGTGACTGGTGCCGAAGACCTCAATAATTGCGGCTGTTGCCTCATCTTCTTTTCCCCAGTAATATATATACTTGGCTACCTAACGTGGTCATACTTACTCCATGTAATATATATATACTTGGCTACCTAACGTGGTCATACTTACTCCCGCGGTCTTCCGTGGTTTCTTTATTTACGTGTCTAATCGCAATATCTTTACTCGCGGTTTTCCCGCGATATCTTTACTGGCGAGTCTGATTCGAAATATCTTTATTCGCGGTTTCCCCGTGATACTTCTTCTTGATTGTCTTACGGTCTTTAGATAAATATTCTTGTTGGCTACCTAACGTGGTCATACTTACTCCCGCGGTCTTCCGTGGTTTCTTGACTTGCGTGTCTGATCGCAACAATAGCTTTACTCGCGGTTTCCCCGCGATATCTTTACTTGTATGTCTGAACGCAGTATCTTTAATTGCAGTTTTCCCGCGATATCTCTTCTTGATTGTATTACGGTTTTTCGATAAATATTCTTCTTGGCTATCTAACATGGTCATAGATACTCCCCGGGTTTTCCCGACGTCTCAGTATATGTTACGGTGTTGGTGGACAACTGCAAAACGCAGAGGACGGTAAATCGTGGTGCATGATAATTTACACGTGTGAGGCCGGTATGCCACACACGGACATGGAGCGAGAGGTACATGAAGAGTGGAAGGTGCGATTTCCGGTGGATAAGTGTCTGGGAAAAGGCGACGTTAAGATCAGTGGCCAGTATTGTCTACGGCAAAGTGACGAAGGGACTTGTTACAAATATTTCTGCTCTCCGGAACAGGGAGAACGTTTGATGCCCCCTGTTGGCGATTGTTTAAGAGTCACGAGATGTAGAATGATACGACGAAGCTCAGGTCATGTAGAGAGAAAGAGGAAAACCGTCTCTAAGCGAGTAAACAAGAAAGGGAAGACTCCGGTCGGTAAAAGAGCGAACCCTGTTCTGAATAAAGGCCATCCTCAGGACGTTGCCCATCCGGCGACCGCGGAAGTGATAGAGTCTGATCCCGAGACAGAGTCATATACTGTTGCCTCTTTTAGAGAAACGGTCAACCCCGATTCTCCTCTGACAGTCACTGCTACGATAGGCAGAGATGGAGAACGGTCAGGCTATGCTAAAAATCGACTTAGAAGTGACTCGAGTGGCTCCAGACACAGAAGAGGGCTGGAGCCGACACCGTTGCGCGACCTGGTAGCGTCCGAACGGTGTACGCCACAGTGCTTCTTGGGACGATAAACGGCAGTGGAGATTTTCATTTTCAATTGCGGAAGTAATTTTGCTTAAGAGTTGGACTAAGATTCAACAGATAGTCTATCATTTACTCAGATTCATTTCCAAGAGAGAATTCATACAAAAGGATTACAATAACGAAGATGAGATTCTCTGTGCGTATCATTTAAAGACGTTGATGTTATGGACCTGTGAAGAGATGCCACTGGAATGGTGGAATTCTTTTCCCGTTATTTCTATCTGCTGTGAATTGTTGCAAAAGCTTTCAAAATGGCTAGAGAGTAGATATTTTCCAAACTATTTTATTCCTGAAGCAAATTTATTTAATCAACAACCCTCGAGGTCTACAAAACTGGTCGAAGTTAAAAGACGACTAAATGAATTTCACACTTCAAGCAAACTTTGTTTTTAGTTTTTGGAAATGTCGGTGTTTTTGTAGATAGAATACTGTGCGTTCCGTTTCTCTGAGAGCATAGCAAACGGGATTAAAAATGTTGTGGATTCTATGTTACGTCTAATTGACTTTTGAAAAGGCAAGACAATATATTCCTTGAATATCCTCCTTGGGTCTGTGTTTTCGAATTGTTTTTCAGGTGAACGGTATGGACTGAGATCCGGTGTAGCATATTTGCGTCCTCTAAGAAACCAGTTGCTGTTAAAACATGGCGCAGTGGCCTTTTTTGCCTTGGAAAGTGCTGATTCCAATCAAAGGGCGCTGCCAACTGGAGCTAAGGTCTACCTGACTGCGCTCTATTTTGCATCATCGGAAAATAAAACAGTGATTGATCTCTGTTTAGCAGTCTTAATGGATCAAATTAGTCATGTGGAACCGAAGACATTGAATGTAGGTTGCTTGTTCTTTATTGACGATGTAATTAGAATCGTTGGTTTGTATCTACTTTGCAAGAAGCTTTGTGAAAATAAACTTGTATACATGAGGCAGATTCATCTTGATCTACGTCTTGCACCAAAATTGTGCGCCTACTATATGACAGTAAAGTCCGCCGAAATAATATCCGGACAATTGAATCATTAACTGCCAACTCCGACATTTTATTTTGACCATTTTCTTTTGGTTTTAATAAACCGAAATTGCTATGCTTCGAGGATGTCAAGCCTTTCGTTGAAAGCTGCCAGTCAGCGTGTGTATAGGAGAAATGATGAACTGGTAACAATTGAAACTTTAAGAATGGATCTTGTGAGAGCTGAAGAAAGACTAATCGAGTCTCTAACTGAATATGCCTTTGAAAAAATGACTTTATTCTACAGTGCGCTTCGCAAACACTTTGGGATTCAGGGCGTCACAGTTGACTGCTATCGTGCTTCGTACCTATACAAGTGTAGTCACTATGATGGAGTATTGCTATCATGTGAGTGGATTCTTGAAACATCAGGTCTGGAACACGATTTGAAAGAATTGGTATTTGCAAATTGCTTTTGAAACCGTTTGACACATTCTTCGATATCGACTTACAGTCTATGCTTGGACTCAACATACTCTACTGCTATTTATCTCCTCTAACACATGACGGTGTCGAAATATTTATTGCGGACTTTGTTAAGAATTATGTCTTCTCTCTGGATGATCCTCTGAACGCCTGTTTCGGTTTTTACAATCCTTACAAATGTCATCATTTTGTTGAAAGACATTTTCTTGCAAGGTATTTGAAAGTCAGATGCTGTGTGGACTCTAACCATTCTTGTATGGAAGCAATAACGGAATTTGCTGCCACAAGGATTTTTTCCCCGTTTGAACACATTATTCGTCGATTCGTTCTACGAACATTTGGAGAGTGTTTAAATAATTTTTAAACCATGTCGTGGCAACGAACAAACGTTTGTTGATTAAGTTTGCCTATATGGCAAAACTATTTGAAGCGAAAATTTGGAAAATAGTTCAATGATCCTAGACTGATGTGGCGAAAATGAAAAGACTTTTGTTGAGTGTTATTAAACTGTTATTAGGCTTATTGTTGCTAGATGGCCATTGTCTAATTTTTGGTGGATTTACATTGTATTTCAATTACATAATGCAACTCGGCATTTGGACGATGCATGGTAGTTTGTAAGTTCGTCCTAAATTATCAGCTTCGCTTTCAACATAGACAGACACTTCGTCGATTCCATTCGTCAGTTCGTTCCACGAAAATATTGACATAAAGTGAAATAATTCCTTAATTATGTTTTGCAATTAATACATTTGAATTATAACGTCGGCTATATTGGGCGCTGGGAGGCGCAGCAACATTTCTAAATTATGTCAGCGATTGCATCCGATTCATTCAAGTTTCTTCATATCGCTAAGATTTACGCGATGATGAACGTACACAGTAGAAGAGAGGTGTATTATGAACAAGCAAGAACATCATCATCCTTTGCAACTTCAGTGTCCAATACCACCTCGCCCTTCTATGACCAACACAGAACCCGAAAACCCTTGACCTCCATAAACATATGGCACCTTGCTATCTTGTTATGCCAATGCATTCCTAGTTGTTGATGCGGTAAGAGTAGAAACACTGGCGGTTATTGCAATAGAATCGATTAAGTTCCCTATAGTGTTTCACGTCGATGAAAATGTGAGCAAGTGAACTGGTTTATCAAGTATTAACTTACAATGCAGACTTAAAACCATTCTTATTTAGATGCCTTCTTTGTTGTCTACGACAATGACTTTAGATTCATTTTTATGTGATTTTATGCTGCTGCTAGAATGATGTGGAATTGTCTTCAAAGATTTCCTACTGATCTCATGTAAATCATTGTGAAATCCCCAATTTTGTTGCATGTTTTTCTTACAATGTTTTTCTCCATCCTGAATATTTTGGAATTATTTCTCATAATCATATTCGTGAGCATTCGGTGTTGAACTGGTAAATGTTAATAATTTGTGACTTCTGATGACCTAATTATTACATGGTATTTAGTAAGACTTAGAAGATCCTTGGCTAAAGGGTGTGAGAAGGTCGTGGAGATCGAAGGAGGAAAAAGATTAGAAGGAGACGAAAGAGGTGAGTGCTGCTAAAATAGGTCTAGACTATTAACGGGGTGCTGGTAGTGGCTTTGTGCAGATGCGGCGATCCGGGGAGTGGGTCGAGGGGAAAAGTCCCCCACCTTTTACAGAGAGGGGACACGTTATACGTTTGTCCTCCCTAATTTCTTACCCATCTCATTGAGCACCCCCCCACCTCTCAAACGAGATCTTCGCCTCTGGCTTTGTGTTAGTATAATTATGCGACTATGGCTTATATAAGCCTATGTGTCTTTTTTGGGCATCCGTACGGTAATTGGGATGTCGCTGTCGCTTCTGATGTTTTTCACTCTGAATTATTCACAATCCAAGGCTCTCATCTCAACTGCCGAACAAAGTGTTTGCCAAACACTGAGTATAGTATTATGTGGGACTGCTACAAGCAACCCAATGATTGCTACGAAGGGATAATTGCAAGGACAACACAACGCGGTGCATGATGGATGGATGGTTAGATGGATGGATGGATGGACAGACGGGCGCCGAGGGATGAATGAATGAATGGTGAGTGGATGGAGACTGGGTGAGCAGTTGATGATGATGATGATGATGATTACGACGACGACATGATGATGATGACGACGACGATGAAACGTCAATTTCTACAGCGCCGCAACGCAGCACGTGCCGTAACAAGACCACTTAACAACCTACATATATACTAACTAAGGCTGTAAGCAATATTGAAAAAGTGGATCTTAAGCCTCGTTTTGAAAATGTCCAAGGTAGAAGATGAGTGTATACCAAGGGTATAATTCTGTTACAGTCCGTAGGTCCTGCGACCGAGAAGGGACGGTAACTGAAGTGCGTATTCGATCTACGAACGCAATGGTTTCCTTTGTCTCCCGATCTCAGAGCATGGATGGCTCGGGATGAATCGAAGTACACGTAGTATAAATAGGCCTACTTTGCCTAGACTGATGTATTCTGGGGCGGCTGGATGGGTTGATGAAAAAAGGTATGAACTAAGGACTGATGGGGAAGGAAGGCGGAAGGAATGAACTGAGTAATGCTGGAGACTGAAGGAGAATGAAAGATGGTTCATGAATGGAGAAAAATGGACGCAGGAACTAAGCATGAATATTGTATGCTGTGAGTGATGGATGGAAGGAGGACTGAAAAATGAAAAACTAATGGTGGAAGAGTAATGAATGAATGAATGAATGAATGAATGAATGAATGAAGAATGGACTGAGGGCTGAAAGAATGAAAAGGAGAGTTAGCAAGAATATAGATGGATAGTTAAAGAGAAATATACATATATAAAGATGCATAGTTAAAGAGTTTTATACATATATATATATTTATATACATATATACGTATACCCTTAAATATACATATATGCCCTTATGTAGGCCTATATATGTAAATACTTTATATATTTTTATACATATATACATACCCTTAAACGATATATATATATATACACACACATATATATATGCCCTTATGTATATACATATGTATATTATATATGTATATACACGTAATAAAAAAAATGGGACATTGTGCAGCAGCCTATATGCAAGGAAGAAGCGTAGATTCAGCAGCAGAGACCTGCCATGTCAGGTCATTATCGTTCATCATTCACTCAGCACCAAAAGGCATCCATCCCACGGGGACCACTTAGCGACAATTGATCTTGTTTTCATATTGGAAAATCGAAAACCATAAAACCATAAATAATAGCAATAGTAAAAGAAAGGTAACTGTAACAACACCAGAAGCAGGCGGTGATGATGATGATGACGATGATGATGATTTTAGCGTTAATGATGATAACAATGATGGTGATTACGATAACAGGCCTTAATAATAATTATAATTATAGGCTAATAATAATATGACTAAGCCTAGTATTCAGTAGGCCCATACACGAATTCCGTTTATTTCTAAAATAGCTAGTTTTCAAGTCCCTGAGGGATCATGCATAGCAATAAAACTAATAATACAAGGCAATCGCTGCCATTTTGTGTTAATCCTGTACGCTATCCACAACATAGAGGGACTCTGTGAAAGAGATGGCGCCAGTATCAAATGTGGGTAAGCCATCTGTGGTAGAATTGTTTGCTTGATGTTGATTGGTTGTTGTGCTGTATTCCTTCACGCAAAAGTCATCTAAAAGTCAGCCAGATTATAAAATTTATGCATTTATCCATAATTATAATTCTTACGCCAGCCATTGATCGGAACAACGTAAATAAACAACGCATGGTCAATATTTAAAAAATGTCTTAGACCTATGTGCACACTGGCTCCACCTGTTTCTACTTAAGGAACTGCCCACAGAGTCCCCAATTGGAATAGCATCACTATAGGTCCTAAAGTAATGGCACCAAATAAATAGAATCACGTGCAGTATTATAATACCACCATTTTAATGAAGAACTTCAAAATTCTATCTTCTTCAACTATAGCCAAGTAGTGTGGAATTTCGTTTGACAAGAGAAAATGAAGGAATTTATGAGCTTACTTGTTAAATATGGCGGATGAATGATGATATAAAAGGATCTGTCAGGATTAAGATGGCGTATGGATTGATACCTAGTGACACCTAGCGAATGGACAGTTAAACTTTAAAACCAGCATCACAACACCAAAAAAATGACGCTTTGTCGTAAACATGAGTTAAGAGCACAAACCATTGGCTGGGTGGGCAAGATAGCGAACAGAAGGGGGTTACTGGTTATCCCATCTGTTGTTTGGAGAATTTGTGACCCAAGATGCCAGATGACGATGTTGTCAATTGTTGCGTGTGTTCGTATAAAGGTGCGTCGTCATTAAAAACGCCCCGAAGACATTACGACGGTTGCTACAGGCACAAGACCTCTGTCATCTAGTCATAAATTACGACTAAATGGCGTGCTTACAAACCTTACATACGACGCACTCTGTAACTATGGGTATAGGATATGCATGCAGGCTATGTATTTAGGCCTCTGTTTGTAGGTCTATCGTCTATGTATGTATGTATGTATGTATGTATGTATGCATATATATTACTATGTATGTATGTTTTTATGTATGTATGTATGTATATATATATATATATATGTATGTATGTATATATGTATGTATGTATGTATATATGTATGTATGTATGTATGTATGTATGCATATATATTACTATGTATGTATGTATGTATGTATGTATGTATATATATATATGTATGTATATATATATGTATGTATGTATGTATATATGTATGTATAGATTGGTTTATGTATGTATACATTGGTGTATGTATGTATTTATGTATGTATGCATATGCATATATGTATGTTTGCACGAATGTATGAAGGTACAGGGTACATGTTCGAATGTAGGGACTACGTAAGTAAATGCCTTTCCAATTCTCTTCCCTTTTTCGACCGTCTTTCCTGCCACCAAACATTTCCTCTGACTTTGAAAAGCAAACAAAGATTCGCACCAGTGAACCAAAGCAGCGCACTGAAGTGACGCTTCATTGACAGTGTCGTTATGCCCCAATGACTCGTAGCAATCTGATAATTGGTGCATGACAGTGTGCTTAGACCTAACCACATTTATTGTCAACGTTCCCAAGACTCAGACAGATGTTCGCTATTCAGCATCTGCTTTGAGCCTCGATCTTAAGTTAATCTTTAAGCTGATATTCCAGCAAAGAATTCTGTTCAACAAAGAAATTTATATAGTCTGGCAAGGCGTTCTTTTCATCCACTCAGCCTCTATTTTAGCAAAGTATTTGATAGAAATTGTTTTGATAAGAAAAGTATTTATCGTAAATAGAAATTGGATTGATGCCAGTTATTAGGGACATTGGTTAACTGCTTAATTGCCATCGCGAAGTTTGGCGTTGAGAAGAAAGCACTTATTTTCCAACCTATTTTCTCGGGATTTATGAGGAATGTTATTTACCAACCAAAACAACAGTTTCACCAATTGGTCGTATCAGCGACGGGTAATGTTCATAGCAACAGTGAGTTTAATCGTGATTCTTGCGAATCAACGGGCTTTATAAAGGAAATGCTGGTACATCTAATACGCAAACAGGGGATAATTTTTATGGGCAAAGGGTAAATGCCTTGCATTCCGGCCATTATAATGCCTCACATTTAGAATTTAAATCTGCTCTTAAAAACAATTAGGTCCTCGATTTTCTTTATAAATATCTTCATCACGATTTTCACACAGCTTATAATCAGATCTCAAATTAATAAATGATTGTTGAACAGTTCCCCTCTTGATGTACAATAATGCCCAGTATACTCCTGGGTATTAATGCAACTTTAATAGGAAGTTCACTCATAATTTGACTATAGCGTTGGCGCTTGGTAAAAAGAAACTCTTGGCTATAACAATATTGCGATTTTTGCGCAATTAAATGACGCTTTAAATACAGGCTACATTTGACAAGCTTATAAAACAGCATCAACAATGTGTCAATTATTCTGTTTAAATTACCTTTGCAAATGGCTGTTTCAATATGTCAGAGTCTTTTGTGATTTCTCAAGACCGCTAGCATTTCATATTAATTCCACGATTGAGCATCGTCTTCTTCTAATCCCAGTCTTTTCATGACGCACCTGTGAAAATATAAATATGACAATTTCATCAACATTCCTGAATCTATTTTCGCTAGTGGATATCCTTGAAAGTCAAGTCTATTCTAAACCAGTTTCAAGCAGCGGGACTAATAACGCTAAGAAGCGATCCCAAATCGAACTAATAATTCATCACTCATTGACTTGACTAATTATTTCCCGCTTAAGAAATTGATTGACATTCGATGGCAACTCTTGTACGTCGACCGAGATGTTCTCGAAAGCCGTGGACCATGGAGAGAACTTGGGCCATGTAAACAAAGGTGTCGCCTTCGCTTGAGCAGGTGATTTGCTCACGGCTCCTATCTTCTCTTATTACAGACGCGTGGGATCGATAATGATAGGGAAGAGAGTTGCCTAAGGGTCCTGAATGTAGTTGATTGGTCCATCGGTACGCTTTCCATAGGCAACCACGAACGCATTTTCGTCGATAGATGTCACTTGACTAAGATTACGGTATTTATCGGTCTTTGGCACGAGATATTCACATCTGCGTACACGCTCACGACGCTCTGCGTGTAGGTCTCTTTGACTTTCCCTTTGTCCTTCTGTATCGTTTACGTGCCTCCTATTTCACCCGCTTGCTTTCTATTCAATTAGCTTGCTTTCTATTTAATCCGCTTGCCTTTCATTTAATCTGTTTGCTTTCTATTCATTTTGCTTGCTTTCTACATAATCCACTTGCCTTTTATTCAATCTGCTTGCTTTCCACTTGCTTTCTGTTTAATCCGCTTGCTTTTTATTTGATCTGCTGGTTTTCCATTTGAAACGCTTGCTTTCTGTGTAATGTGCTTGCTTTCATTTCAATCTGTATACTTTCTATAGACTATAAAATGACTTCTTTTGATGAAAACATTCTAATTCTCCGTCTGGTTTTAGAATGCATAAGGGCTTTCGAAATCGCGTAATCTATTAACTTGCCTTCCATTTAATCCGCATGCATATATTGTTTGATCCGCTTGCATTCTGTGCTTTCTCTTCACTCTGCCAATCGTTTGTTTCTGCCAGTTTCAATCCCAGTTGCCGTCTGCTTCTTATTTGTCTTCTTTATTATTTTGCTGTTTATTTTGTTTCTTGGCTTTTTATTTTTGTCGGCGTACTTTTTTTGCCCATTTGTATGTTTTGCCTTGATTTACGTTGTCGTCTATAGAAATTTATTTTTCTTTCTTTGTGTTCGTCGTCCGATTACGTATTGAGTCGTCTGCTTGAGATACTCTTTCGTCTGCTTTCGTACGTTACCTTAACTTCTGCATGTCCGTTGTCATAGTTACGTGCTTGTCCTGTTATTTTCTCTGCCTGTGCGCATGCGTGTGTTTGTGCCTCTGTCTGTAGCGTTTGTCTCCTTCTGTACGTCTCTGAGTTCGTTTCCGTCCCTCTGCCATAGAATCGATCTGCCAGTGGCTGCGATAGAAACCAGATGCACTGGATGCGGAAGAGGCGGCTAAGCGCCTGACAAGACCCTCGAATTAAGGCTAAATGAAAAACGACTTTACTTTAGGTATAAGAACTGACTAACGCATACCAGTGAGTCACAGGCTGACAGACAGACGCACAGACAGACGCACAGATATGCAGACATACAGACAGTCAGACACGCGGACCAGGCAAACACGGGGTAAGAAATATACTGGCAAACACAGGTTGACAGATGGACGTATGCAGGCAGGTAGGCGGACAATGATGTCTATACAAGTAGATGGCTAAGGGCGCACAGACAGACATGGCAACATATTAAAAGCGACAAGAAGAGTGTGCTCTCCATGGCTGGACTAATACTCGTACAAGCACACATACGGACACGCAGACAGACAATTGATCAGACGCAATGGTACAGGTCCCTATAGGACACGTCTCGCTATCCTATTCACGTGACCGGGAGCAATGCCAAGAACTTCTAGGAAAAGAGCGATGGATACAAATCCAATGCCACCAACTTCTGTGAAATGATTTTGGATGAAAATCCAACATAAAGAAATTGCTTTGAAAAAGTCATTGGATGAAATTCAACGCCACAGATAATAGATCTTAACCATATTCATTTACGGATAAGATCACATAGCCCTGCTTTCATCACATTTCAAATTTCAGGAAAAGATGTTAACATTTACACGGTTGACGTCGACAACATGAAAGTATATTCACATTTATGTCGCTAGAGACTTGATTAGATGATGTCTATATGAACCGCTGTCAATCGAAGCAACATTTTCCGTCTGTTCTAAATCAGCTAAAGAAGGAGGAGGACTCGTTGAAATTAGTTTCCGTCTTAAATGTTGTTTTGCTTTAAACACTCTTATAAGGCTCTCAAGTTAGTTATTTAAATTATAAATTGCGCAAACTCTGCCTCTTAATTACTTCCCTTCAAATTCTCCTGCACAGCTGGACGATTATACGCAATACCCTAACGACAAATAATGAAGATAAAGAAATTA
>OY365810.1:40611314-40728814 GCA_959347315.1 Bimastos eiseni
GCGCCGATTTCCATTCTTTGTCACGAGCAAAGACCGCACAGCAGAGGCAGTCTTTATTGTCCACTTGACGATTTATAAAGCCCCAGTCCTACCCTCTGGCGTTCGCTGGTGAGCTTCCTATACGAGCGCTACACAAAAGACCCCGTCCGCATGATAATTACGGCTGACGATGATTATGAACTGATGGCGATATATGAAGGAGGCAGATATATCGTCATATAAAGCCACTTACGAAAGCGAATGAAAGAGCGCTACAAAAATGATCCGTCATAAAAGACACTCAAACCAAATATAGATATTATTGTCATATATATAATGTATATATATATACGATAGTTAATGGTGTTTATGTATATGTTTATTTGCGAGATATAATTCGGTCATGACTTCCCAGGGTCCAATATGATGCGTTCTATTGTATACTGTGAGAAAGTCCCTTTTAGCCGTCCACTTCTGAATAATAATCTGATGTGGTTCTATATAGATTTCAATAATGGATTTGGTCTATGATGAATTATATATATATATATATATATAATATAGAGTCTATGTAATTTATATATAATATATAATTTGACTCTGACTAAAACGAACTTGCATGTACTTCTTGGTTGGAAATAATAGACTATTGATAACTATTGATATACAATTAATATACAATTGATAAACTATTGAAAAACAATTGATAAAACAATTGATAAACAATTTAACAATTTATAAACAAGTGATAAACTATTAATAAAACAATTGATAAACAGTTGATAAACTATTGATAAACAGTTGATAAACTATTAATAAACGATTGATAAACCATTGATAAACCATTGATAAACTATTGATAAACCATTGATAAACTGTTGATAAACTATTGATAAACCATTGATAAACTGTTGATAAACTATTGATAAACCATTGATAAACTATTGATAAACAGTTGATAAACTATTGATAAACCATTGATAAACTATTGATAAACAGTTGATAAACTATTGATAAACCATTGATATAGGCCTATTATGAGGCTATATGAGTGTTTATGATTTATTTATATTATGTGTTTGGGTGAATATATTTGGTATATGAACGGACACCTGCAAATCTACATGTATATGTGTGTATTAATGCATGCGTATATCCCTATTGTAGTAATGGCTGTCTTCTTCTGCGTGTGTATATATATATATTTGTGCTAATATGTATGCGCACGTGCGTATGTACCTTTGCTTGTACGTGTGTGTGTGTGCACAACTTAGCGTTTCAATAAACGGTCGCGTTAATGACTTGTCAAAGCTTCTGCAATTACTCATTAATAACTTACAACTGCTATAGATCAAAATTAGCTTTACTATCAACGGATATTCTTGTTTTTATCGGCAACACTTTAAAGGGCGGCTGATAGTATTATGACTATTATTAGATTGCTATTCGGAAGTTGTTATGAAGCCAATCGTAAATACCTTCTTTATCTGACCGTGTATTCAGCATAGCTGCATGCCATGGCCCAAAGACCAAGGCAATTAACCATAGACCCAAGGTGTCAATCAAATGATAATTATTTATTTGCATGTAATTGACTTGCAAATTATTCAAGAGCCTCTTTCTCGTTCACTCAGATGATGATGAGGATGCTTCTGAACTCAACACCAGTCTTCAATTCTGCATTGTTAATTCTTAACGTTATTTTGAATTCTTAAAACCCGCTGCTGGGTCAGATGTAGGACATCGACAAATCAGATTATTAAGGAAAATGGAAAGAAAAATAGAAAGAAATAGCATCAGAAATAAAAATAACAATAAGGAGATTAAAAATTGGAATAAGGATCACCAGTAGAAGACTAGAAATATCATTTCTACTGCTGCAATGATGTGTAGGCATATAGTTTCGCATTACTGCCACTACTACAGCCAGCATTAACAGTAATCGTCATGGAAGTATACTGTTAATAGTAGTAGTAGAAGCAGTAATAGTAGTGGCGGTAGTAAGAGTAGGAGTAGGTAAAAAACGGCCTATATATGCGGTATTAGTGAACAATTTGTGGGTCAAAAATGTAACTGAGCATCTATGTAGCACCACTTCAAGATATTTACCAAAGGCGTAAATGTACCAGTTGCAGTGACATAATAATTATAACAACTGGTATCAAATAACAAAGGTATGTATGTGGATCGACATTACAACAATCGCACGAATTGCTATTTCGTGAACTTTGACCCGTTTCAAGTTCCCAGTTTCTCGTGCACATGCCATCGAACAGAAGTCCGCATAGCAAAACAACCAAGCGAAGCACAGAAGGATTCATATGCCTGGATCAATTATGGCAACGCTCCAGTGATTACAATTCGTTTATTGACCTCTGCGAAGCGCATTCCAAGCCAGCCATGCGAGTCATTTACACGAAAAATTAGCCATGTCATTCGAATTGCTAAAAAAATCCGAGCTACAACGAGAATTCTGGAAAAATCGATGATTTAATGTTCGACCCATGGACGCTTCGTTAATTGCCAAAACGCTAATCATACGCTAATCAATCATCAGTTTAGCACCTATTCGCCTCGAAGTGTGTCACACTCTAGTTCATTTGTGTGGGAGTAATCGATGCACGTGAGGCGATTATCCCGACGGATGTGGTGGAGTGCGCATGCGTGTGAGACACAGACAAGCAAAGATACACACGGATACGCACACATACATATACACACATGTACACACACAGGCACACACTCATATACACACATGGAATTAATATATATATAATGATGCATTGGACATTTTTTGTTCGTAGCTTAGTGAAACGAGTGCCAGCAAAAATTGGTCAATACCACTTAATGAAATCAGTTCCAATAATGAAATAATGAAATCAGGGATCTTAAGCGTTGTTATACCAGACAGAGAGGATCAGAGAGAGAGAGAGAGACAGACAGACAGACAGACAGACATGCACACATACAGAGAGAGAAACGGAGAGAGAGAGACAAGGAGTTGCGGTGAGTGACAATGATACACAGACAGATAGAGAGAGAGAGAGAGAGAGAGAGACAGACAGACAGACAGACACACAGACAGACACACAGACACACAGACACACAGGATACAGAGGGACAGACAGATAGAGGGACAGAGAGACAGACAAAGCCAGACGGATACAAAGATACAGAGAGAGAGAGACAGACAGAGACAGAGACAGAGACAGAGACAGAGACAGAGACAGAGACAGAGACAGAGAGAGGACGAACTTAATTGAGTCCATCTATTTTAGCGAGATGGTTAGCGCGTTTTTATTTGCACGAGAATTATAATTACCGTTGAGTAAATATGAATGAGACCATCTCTTTGACGACGTCACGCCTGACAGACGATGATGATTGGCGGGCAGAGGGGCGGGGTCTAGGGTTACGCCTCATTGGACTCGATCCATGGCCACGCTCTGACCTCGTCGCTTATGCACCTATTAATAAGTGAGAGTCAATGGGTACGATGGAGGGATGGAAAGAGAGAGGAGGGAGGAGAGGAATTGAGGAGAAGTTTGGAAGTGGAGAACAAAGAGAGATGAATAGAGTTGATGAGAGAGAGAGAGAGAGAGAGAGAGAGACAGACAGACAGACAGACAGAGACAGAGACAGAGACAGAGACAGAGAGAGGGCAACATCTATCTATCTGTTTTTCCGTCCATTTCTTGGTTCTCCTCTACCACACTTCTCTTATAAATAAATGAATTATTAAATATACATATATACATAAATATATATATACTTATATTGAGGGAAAGAGACGGAAAGAAGGAGTCAAAAGGAGAGAGAGACAGAAGGACACTAAGGGAAAACGAGAGACACAGAGAAAGCAAGACTATGAGAGACACACACACAGACAGAGACAGAGACAGATAGAGAGAGGGGAAAGTAAACTGTAAATAGATGAAAGAGATTTTTTGACCTGTTCTATTCTCAATCACCAATCAGACTTTCCTTTCAAATCGTCCGAAGACATTCATTATTTGGAGGAGAGTATACGTAACCCAGAAGTACGGTTCAGTACGTTTAGGTGTCTGTTTCTGTCCGTCTGCCTGTGTGTCTGTTCTCTAGATTGCCTGTGTTTTCCTCTCTCTGTCTCTTTCTATCTCTGTTCGTCATATCCTTTGACCTATTTCGGTGGCATTTTTGGTTTAGACAGTTGACCAATTTGTCTGCCTACTTCTCAGTCCGCCTCCCAGGCTGTCTTTCTGCCTTCCTGTCTGTCCACTTGGTTGTCAGTCTGTCTACTTGTCTGGTTGCTTATCTATCCATATCTCGGTCTGTGTATCTATCTGTTTGTCCATCTGCCTGTCCCTTTGGCTGCCCGCCCGTCTGTCTGTCTATCTTTCTGTCCGTCTGCTTATGTGTCCAATTGCCTGTCTGTCTGTGTGTCTGTCTTTGGAGACCTTCTTGTTTTCCATTTTTCTGTGGTTCTGTTCTTCCGTCATAATCCATGTTCAAGTAACATCATGATGTTCGTATATTTAATCAAATCTAATCAAATCTATTGACTTATGTAGCGCCGCCATATCTTCTCTTGTCTCTCTTGTCCACATAATTGTAAAGCTCATTGCACATGGCACACACTAATATCTGACAAAACCTTTCTATATTCACGACTTATATACACGTTTATTACGACGCATATGAGAAGGGGTGGGCTAGTGTCGGGGTTGGCACATTGTGGCTGAGGGGTTGTTGCGACGTCATTGCCTTACGTCATTCACATACGGAATTCCGTCAGCGTTCCTCTCAAGTCATTCATGATTTTACGTCACGGTCGGCTGCTCCATTGGCACGTTTCATTGGTCAGCGGAATCTCCGCCGCTTTGCTGAAGTTTTTATTGTGACGAGTCACGGCATTGCGTATTCACATATTACATCGCTTTAAAAAGGAACCCAGGGCGAGATTTGCGACCTGAACCCCGCAACTGCTTGTACTCCGGTAGCGCCAGTCACAGGCCTTGCTAAAGGAGGATGGAGACGTTGGTAACCTTTGCTAGGACACGGCGTTGTTCAATTGCGACTACTGATTTCATGACCGGCTGAACGTAGGCGGAGGATTGCTAAGACCAAGTGGCAGACGCTCTCGCAATGAGTGGGATCCTTGAAGGTGTAGCTGAAAGATCTGTCGACAACGGCGCCCGAACTTCCCATCCGGGTTACTTCCGCTGCACTCTGGTTATATCCCCGCACAATGGAATTCTAACCTGAGCCGCAGCGGTGAAAGACCGATGCAATACCACTTGGGAAACAACGGCGGACCCAACCTCCTCACACCACACTAAAAGTCCTCCCACTTGTAGACCCGCATCGGGCCCTCGTGGTTGAAGTCCCGTCCTGGAATCAGAGTCATGACCTCTCCGGAAGCCGTCTTGCGGATGAGATCCGGCGGATCAACACCTGGATCCGGTTTACCATTGGAGGAGGTCGTGTAGTAAAGCATTCCGTTCTTGTGCTTGTACGGGATGTTCTTGGTCGTCGCCGGCTGGACTTCCGGTCGGCTCTTGGACCTTCTGGATTTCTTTCGGTCGCTCGTCAGGTAGATGATGACGGCGAGGATGATGACGACGATGATGAGAGTCGTTGTAACGGTCGCAACGACGATCGCCAGTGTGCTCCGGCTGTAGGACACGGCCGATCGACTTCCGTTTCCGGTTCCGATGGAGGTCGTCTTTATCTCAAAAGCCTTCTCTAGTTGGTCAGGTCGAAGCGAAGATCCTGGAACGATGTCACGTGTCCCGCTGTCTAAGTCGGTGAACCGGAACTCGTTATCCGGGAAGGCGTCCGTGTCATTGTCAATGTCGTTATACTGAAGGTTACCCTCTCCGGGTGCAGGCTGCAGAGGAGGTGGTAGTAGTTTCGACGTCTGGTCGTAGAGGGTATCGATGTCATCGAGGTCGTCGAGATGGTGTCCAGTCTTCGAGTTCGCAGCAAAAGTGAGGGGCTCCACAGTAATCGGGTCAAGAGATCGGGCAGTTGGACTGGTTGAGGCGGCCCGTGTATTGACCTCGCCAAACGACATCGATGGATGCTTGGGTGGAGCGGCCGATGGGACTGGATCAACGATCGGAGCGAACTCGTCCGTGGCCAGCGACAGCAGTGACCGACCGTGGAGAGATCTTGGAGTGGCGCAGCGGTTTTCGTCAATGTCGTCCAGTTTGACGGACGTCGAGACCATCCA
Source organism: Bimastos eiseni (assembly GCA_959347315.1). Taxonomy (NCBI): domain Eukaryota; kingdom Metazoa; phylum Annelida; class Clitellata; order Crassiclitellata; family Lumbricidae; genus Bimastos; species Bimastos eiseni. Next base: position 40,617,508 of record OY365810.1, read on the forward strand.
GTCGCGCAGCCAGACGAGCGAGCGATCACAGTTCCAGCGGGTGCTGGACAGTCGAAACATCGTCAGGTTGGGAAGGAACTGGAAGAGGGTAGGGCCAAGTCGAGTCAAGTCCGAGCTGCGCATGCTCAGTTCCTGTATCCCTCCGAGGGTGAACAAGAGCCGATCTGAGGTCATGACAGTGCTGATCAACCCTGGACTGCTGTCGAGGTCCAACCGAGACATGTGGGTTACGTCTCGAAAGGTGGACTCGTCGATTGAACGGATCTCCGATGGGATGTAAGCGAGTGAGAGAGTGGCTACGGTCGAGAGTCCCTCGAAGCAGCGGGGCTCGAACGTCTCCAGAGGGTTGCTCGACAGTTGGACGACCTTGAGCTGGGTTAGCCGGAGAAAAGTGCCGCCCTGGAGCCGCGAAATCTGGTTGTTGCTCAGGTCGATCGTCTTCAGCATCTCCAGGTGGTTAAGGGCACCTGGCATCACGTGCGTTATGTTATTACCCATCAGTGAAAGAGTGTTGATTTTCGATGCAGCTGGAAAGCTTCCGACCCCGACGTGCCCGATGCGGTTGAGGTCCATGAGGAGCCGTTCGACGCTGACGGGGATTGGACTGGGCACGGTCGTCAGTCGGTTGTTGTTGAGCCAGAGCTGCTGGAGATGGGTCATCTGCTCGAAGGTTCGGTCCTCGATGGATTCGATGCGGTTCTCGTCCAAGACGAGGATCGTCACGTAAGGGCAATCGCCGAACGAGAGGCGGTTGAGGGACGTGAGGTTGTTTCGGCGCAGCTGGAGGTACCTGGCCGATCCAGGAAGACCCTTAGGGACGTGCGAGTAGCCACACTCCGATACGTCGACGTACGTGAGAAAGTTGGAGTGAAAGCTGAACCGCGGATTCTGGTGCCCAATCGGGTTACCCTTGAGAACGATGTACACGAGCTTTTCCAGCGACCGAAAGGCTTTCTTGTCAATGTAGTAGATCCGGTTGGAAGTGAGCAGGAGGTAGCGGAGGCTGGCCAGACCTCGAAACGTCGACTGGGTGAGCTGGGTCAGGCGGTTGCTTCGAAGGTCGAGGCGGGAGAGGTCCTTGAGACCGACGAAGACGTTCTCGACGTTTTCCAACCGGTTTCCCGACAGATCCAGATGGACAAGAGTCTCTGCACCGGCGAAGGTCGACTTGCCGAGGACCGTGAGGTTGTTGAGGTCAAGGTCGAGGATCTGGATCGTCGTCATCGACCGGAAGGCGCCTTCGTCGATCGTCTGGATGTTGTTCTGGCTTAGCTTCAGATTGATCAGTCTCGACAAGCGAGACAGCCGATCCGCCGAAAGGACCGTCAGGTTGTTCTTGCTCAGGTCGAGCCAGTTCACGTCAGGCGTCACTTCTGCCGGAAGTTCTGACAAACCGACGGCCTCGCACTTGACCTTGACCGCCTCCGACAGAGTGCTTCCTGTCGGACAACCGCGGCAGATTCCATCGCTAGATGGATCGATGTGAGAACAGGAACAAGACGAAGGACAAGGGATCGTCTGGGTCAAGGTCACGGACCAAACTGTACCGAGGAATACTATGATCGCCTGGATGACCATCATCTCGAGATTCCAGACGATGCTCAGTAGCAACACATCATCGAAACGATTCAACCATTGATGACGTTTGTGATGGTGTTCCCAGTAATGACGACGTCCATTGACAGGTGGCGCTACGTCTTTGGCGGGAAAACTGCATCAAGCGAAAACAACGTAGACGGCCACCTTTGGATCAATTAGCTGAAAAGAAAAATAAATACTTTTAATGGTTACTGACGTTCAGATAATTCGTTTGATTTCAGGCATCCAATGATTTTCACTAAATTTATCTTCGTTCGTTTCAATCTCGGACTGATTGATTTGATTGAGAGAAGATTTGCTTGAGTGAAGAGTTGATTGACAAAATATTTGATTGCCAGAAGACTTGATTCAGTGAAGATTTGATTGACTGATTCGATCATTCATTCTTTCACTCACTCATTCACTTATTCACATATTAATTAATTAATTATTTCATTCACAGACAGGTGTGTTACTGGCAGATGCAATTACAGACCCATGCTGAACAACCTTCCCTTGCCCAAGCACAGACGCCCGTTGATAGCGCTGCTGATGCTAGTGGCGCTATCTAAATGTTTACTTACAATACATTGTACTAAAGTATCGCGCGACCCCTAGGCCATTTACACAAAACCAAATCCCGTCCCATAAAGCATATGCAACAGTACAACCTCCAAAGGCCAACACCTGCAGATTCGAACTAGGTTTACGGCCCGCATTCAATCACTTGACCACTTAGTCTGCCAAAGAAGTGCAGCTGTCTTCCTCGAATTCCCGTCGCTGTGGAGTACACAGTTGTTCCGAGAAAGACTTAACACCCGACCAGAGACCGCTCGGCCTGTGTGTGCGCCATGTTTGGACGTGTCAAAGCCAGATTTGACTGCGTGGTGGCATTCGCCTACTCTTCCCCTACGCCGACAGTTATAGCCTCCTCTGCCCAACATCTGTAGCAGATGCAAAAGGTATCAGCCATAGCGAACAGACAGACAAGCACACACAGAGACAGACACACACACACACACACACACACACACACACCCACACACACACACACACACCCACACACACACACACACACTCAGACCTTATGCAAGCAAGTAGAAGGACAGGGAAGCCAGGCAGACACACAGAGACAGACAGAGTGACAGACAAAGACACAGACAGAGCGAGACAGAGAAACAGACAGTCGTTAGTCATACATGACCGTATTCCTCTCATGAGCTTTGGACAGTTTGTCTCAGAACAGATAAACGACACGTCAGAAGAAAACAGCTGCACGAAAACAAACAACGTCACACAAACAGACAAACACGCATATATACACACATACATCCATGAACTCTGCCTGTATATATAAAGGTGTATATATATATATTCAACAAAGTGCGTACATAAATAAAAATACGGGAATCATTTGCAGATATATATATATATATATTAATATATTATTTATATATTTACGAGTGTGGGAAACAAGGCTGAAGCAAACGAGTATGGCGTATGTTGAAGAATAGTCGGCCATTGATGTATCACGTGTTCTAGGAATTAGGGAGTCAAGTCTTCTCAGCGTAAATTCCAGTTTCAATTATGTAGCCCATTGGATGGTGCATAGAGTGAAGCTGGGAGGACGACTCCCAGGGTTTCACACCTGTCTAGCATTCTACGTTTGACATGTCGGTCACATGCGTACTCTCCTCCCTCTCTCCCTCCCTCTCTCTCTGTGTCTCTCTCGTTGTCTCTCTTCCTCTGTCTGCCTCTTTGTCTGTCTCTCCGACTCTCTCTGTCTCTCTGCCTACAATGGTCTCTACCTGCCTGTCTCTCTCTGTCTCTCAAAGTATCTTCATGTCTGTCTCTATCTCTGGCTCCATATCTCTATTTTGGAACCCTCTAATGTGGTTAGAAGGAATAGAATTACTCTGTGTCTCTCTGTCTGCGGTGTCTTGTCGTTCTCCGTCTGACCCTGTCTCTACCTACCCGACTCTCTCTGTCTCTCAAAGTATCTTCATGCCTGTCTCTAATTCTGGCTCCCTTTCTCTATATTGGAACCTACAGGGTGGCTCAATAAAAAATACCCCACCACAAGAATTGCAATTTCTCGACAACCGATAGAGATATTTTAACAGGATTAGGAAGAACGCAGTCGCGACCTGCTTGGTTCATCTGATACTGGCCTGATGTGGTCCGCAAGATAACTTGGCGTATAGTAGTTCAGGCATTTGTGCATCAGAGTGCAGAGTTTGAACTTGATGCGCTCGCCTATTCTAAGCCACTGAAGCCCCCTCTTGTATCGCGGTTGAAATGTGGTCGAACTTTTTCAACCGCAACACCAGACGAGCAGCAGCGTTCATGACAGCCTGAAGCCGAATGATACTGCGCTGTGGCAAGCCAGCAAAGGCGACAATGCAGTAATCAATTCGGCTCATGATAAGACTCTGTACAAGATGGCGAGTCGCATTCTTTTTGAGAGACCGAGACACAGACCTCAACTGCCTTAAGATGGGGAAGCAAGTCCTCGCAAGTCCAGTGGAGTGGGGTGTCATGGACAGGTCTCTGTCGAGAAAAAGACCGAGATTGCAGACCTCGTTCTTAGGCTCGACAGCATCCGCGCCAATTATAAAAGGACTGTGGTCTAGTTTTTGAACTCTACGTAACGACGATTACCAAATGAATTCATCTTGGATGATTTAACCTGAATTATGTTTGCTATGAAATGTCTAGCAGCGCTCGAGCATAGCTCACCAGACGTGATAATCGAGAGGGTTAAGGTCTGGTGAGTTTGGTGGCCATTCATATTTGCCAATGAAGTCACTGCAGTTGGTAGCAATAAAGTCTTGATCCAACTTTGCCGTTTGAGCAGGCGCCCCGTCATGCTGCAAAATGAAATCAGACGGTATAACAGACTTGCAGTCTTCAAAGGATAGCAGTGAGTCAACGTAAAGTTTGCGTCTACCTTGTCTGGGATGAAATGCATCCAGTCTTGCCTCACTGCCGTAACACACGCCAGATACAGCTTGCAATTCCAGAATTTCCGATTTCCGGAATTCTGGAAATTCCGGTCTTTTAAAATTACTGAAATTCCGGAATTTATCAAACACAAAATCTGGAGTTTCGGAAGTGAAATTATGGGTCTGAATGGCAGTTATTATCATTATTGTTGTCATAATTCATGGTACACAGAATGCAGAACTTTATTTTATTTACAAAATTATTATATATATGAATATCCATATCGTAGGCCCTATGTCATGTGTGAAATATTGGGCTTTAAGCCCTATTCGATTTGAATAAATGCGCCGTTAGAATTCTGATCTGCGACTGTGTGCAATAAGGTTCTCGTTTTTTTCTGCATTTCTGCTGTCATTGCTTGAATGCTGGATAAAGTCCTCAAAAACTCTCCACAAAGCAATAAACGACATATCAAGAATTCTAATGCCGAGGAATCTGCCAGGCATTATTTTTGATTGAAACACCTATAGTGTAATAAGCAGACTGTGTTGAAGCTGATCAAGCGTTTTCTGCTTCAGGTTGCGACCCATGACACCTTGGACTCATTGTGCTTCCTTTCAGAGCCACACCTGATGCATGATGGATTCTTTAACACTGCACACGCCAGTAATTGGACTAGGCCTGTATATCTCTTCTTTAAGTTTATAACTCTTTCTCTATTTCTTTGGCTATTGACACTCAATATTCACTTTGTGATACCGTCGACGCTACTTCCATGTGCTGTTTGTTATATACTAGTTATGGAGACATACAATTAGTATTTAAATTTGGTGGGAAGTTGTTGGAAATTGACAGTAATGAGTCGGTTAAAACATTCACAATGAGAATTCCGGAATTCCGGAATAATTCGGGAATTTCACCGAAATAATCCCGAAATTCCGAAAAAATGGTTATAGTCCGGAATTGCAATCTCTAACGCCAGCAGAAACCATGACGTGCTTCGCATACTTGGCTCTCTCAACCACCTAATGGCTTTCGTGAACATCACGTTTTTTGCCGACAGAGTAAAATACGGAATATGATATTTAGACAGTTGTAATAGTCGAAGCAATGGAAAGTTTTCAATAAAGTTTTCAAGGATTGTTCGAAAATCTTTCCTCTGTAAATCTAACAATGTATGGTAAAAATATCTCTATCGGTTGTTGAGAAATTGCATTTCTTCGGGTGGGGTATGTTTTATTGAGTCAACTTGTATATGGTTAGAAGGAACAGAATTACTCTGTTTCTCTTTGTATGTGGCCTCTGTCACTCTACGTCTGTCCCTGTCTCTACCTTACTCTGTATCTGTCTAACTGTCTCTGTCTGTCTGTCTGTCTCTCTCTCTCTGTTTAACCTTCTACCTCTATCTTTTTTGTGCGATTACTTCCGTCCGATCGTCCCGAGGTTAAGGTGGCTTGAGGAATAGAGACTGCATAAAAGCTTCAAGACTACATGAAGCTCAGAATGAAGATTTTACGTCCAAGCAAGGCAGGATAGTGTCAACATCAATCGCTCTGTCATGCAAAACAGAAATCGCTCTGTCGTGTAAAACAGAAATCGCTCTGTCATGCAAAACAGAAATCGCTCTGTCATGCAAAACAGAAATCGCTCTGTCGTGTAAAACAGAAATCGCTCTGTCATGCAAAACAGAAATCGCTCTGTCATGCAAAACAGAAATCGCTCTGTCATGCAAAACAGAAATCGCTCTGTCATGCAAAACAGAAATCGCTCTGTCATGCAAAACAGAAATCGCTCTGTCATGCAAAACAGAAATCGCTCTGTCATGCAAAACAGAAATCGCTCTGTCATGCACAACAGAAATCGCTCTGTCATGCAGAACAGAAATAAAGTTCAACGACAATCTACATGTCGTTGAACCTTATTTCTGTTTTAGACACCGTCATAACATTTTTGCATCAACGCTGTACACCGGACAATCGCTGGAACACACGCCGATATAACTCGAACCCGGTTATAACGTGGTAGGCGCCATGTTTCCTTGCACTCTATGGTATAATTTAACAGAATACACGCATTATCAGTCGCACTGATCTCTTTCGCTTTGTGTTACTCCGAGTTAACGGTTACAGCACGTTCTAGGAACCATAGATGGCATCGATAATCCATGCTCATTATTGACCTGAATCCTGTAACTTCATAGCCACGTGGAATTCTACATCGTCGCAAATAACATTTCAGTAGAACGCGATCCTCATTATAATTCCACTCGCACTTTACAAACTGTCGTTTCACTTCCGATATTTCTACGCACGGGTATGCCAGTGTTACAACAGTTTCAGGTTCTCCGAGTCGAATAGAACGATAAATTAAGGGACGCTATATAAATGTTCAATTGCATTGCATTGCATACACAAATATATGAAAACATCCTTCCTCCGGGCAACCCTTCCGATTCGAGGCAGCGCTCGCGAATAATCTGATGCCCTGAGAAGTTTGGAGATGACGATTACGATTATGAAAAACTTCTCAAAGGGTTATATAAATCTAATGCGAGGCATATAATTATGTCATGAGACTCAGCTGCCTGGGTGGTTGTTGGGAAGAGAGGCATGCAGCAGAGGGTCACTCCGTTGAATGAATCCGTCTTCAGAAGTTGGATTTATGCCAACTAAACCCGACTGGAAGATGTTCAGACCATCAAGATGGATTAATATGGCAATCGTCGTCAACATCGTCAGCGTTATCAACATCGCCACAATTATTGTCGTCATAGTCATTGCCGTCACAAGCATAATCGCAACAATAAATGTCACAATAATTGTCGTCACATTCATCATAGCCCATCATTGTCGTCATAATCATCATCGTCTTAATGGTCACCGGCATCGCCGTTGTCATCATCGTTGTTGTTGTTGTTGTCGTCGTCGTTATCATCACAATAATAGTGATTGCTCTTGCCGGATGTCAGACTCTGCAGTCAAAGACGACACAAAGGCAACCGGATCAACAGATTCACGAGGAGGAGGAAGAGGACGAGGAGGAAGAGGTGGAAGAGGAGTAGAAGGAAGAGGAAAGAGGAAAGAAGTAGAAGGAAAAGGATAGGGAAGAGAGTAGAAAGGGAGGAAAATGAGGAGGAAGAGGAAACGGAAAAGGAGAAAGAGGATTAGCAGGAGGAGAGAAGATGAAGAAAGATAGAAGAAAGAGCAGAGAAAGGATGAGGAAGAGAAGAAGGTGGATGAAAAAAGGAAAAAGAGGAGGAATAGATAATTATGAAGAAAGAGGGAGTGGGTTAAAAGAGGAAGAATGGGTTGATGCGACTAGAGAAGAAGATGAGGAAGAGGCGCAGAGGAAAATAGAGGAAGAGGAAAAGGCGAAGGGAGGAGGAGGAAGAGGAAGAGAAAGACACGAAACAATTTGATAACAACTGAGTAACGTTAATGGCAGCCAACATTTAGAGATAATGATAACGAATGTATCTTAATAAAGCGAAACTGACACAATCGAACGATGTGCATTCTTTTAAAACATGAGCGAGGTAAAAATGATTGACTAAATTCACTCGAGCAGTTGTAAACGAGCGAATATTGATAAATCAGTTGAACAGCAGAAAAACTGACAGATGTCAAAGAACTAAGAACAAGACTAAATGAACAGAAATAATACAAGAGCCAAAGACATCACACAAAGTAAACAAAATAAACATATGCCAAGCAGACAAAAGACAAACAGACATAAGACAAACAGACATAAGACAAACAGACATAAGACAAACAGACATAAGACAAACAGACATAAGACAAACAGACATAAGACAAACAGACATAAGACAAACAGACATAAGACAAACAGACATAAGACAAACAGACATAAGACAAACAGACATAAGACAAACAGACAAAAGACAAACAGACAAAAGACAAACAGACATAAGACAAACAGACATAAGACAAACAGACATAAGACAAACAGACAAAAGACAAACAGACATAAGACAAACAGACAAAAGACAAACAGACATAAGACAAACAGACAAAAGACAAATAGACCTATAGGCAAATCAGTCATAAGGCATATTGGCATAAGCCTAAGACACATAAGCCAAAGACACATAAGCCAAAGACACATAAGCCAGATATACATAAGTCAGATAGACATAAGCCAAGGATATATATATAAGCTAAGGCTGTCCCAAAGATACGTAAGCCGAACATACATGCGCCGATCAGATATAAGCCAAACTGACAGAAGCGAAGCAGACATAAAAGCTTAGACAAAAATGATGGACTCCTATGAACCAAACGGACACGAGTATAAATCCGGTTCCCGTTCCTATACCGAATAACGACCGAATAACGGACTCTGCGTCGTATCCGAACCGAAATCAGACGAACTGATAAAGATATCTGGTTCGATCTTCATTCGCGCAAGAGAGAGAACGCCTGCAAAGATATATGGACGTCCAATTCTTTAGTAATTGCTTGAGATTATGATGAGTTATGACGTACGGCGTCAAACGACTCTCTCCATCCTTAAGCGGCAACTCCCTTGGGTCCTACGCGGTCCATCCACAGACCGAAGCAATAATAGATGCAAACGGGAGAAGGGAAGGAATTGGGGGGTTTATGGGGACGGTTCTGATTTAGGGGAAGAGCAGACCGATCGCCTGACAGTCGATTCAGAATGGGGAGACAGTGAGGGAAGAAGATGCCATGTGGGGATGGTAGTTGAGGTTACGCTTTGAACGCACGCGAGGCGTTCGAATGATATCGTTGACGAATCACTAATATGGTCGTTAGAACTACAGACAAATATACAACAACATACAGACGAACACACAGGCATACAAAGACAGATACTCACGAAGCGCATACACTGACGCGCGCTGGTACACTTGTAGATGCATACATACACGCAGATACACACACACTGACAAACACAGGCACAAATAGGCACACAGACACACACGTACAGACACGCGCGCACACGCACATACATACACAAAACGATTATTTATGTAGCTCCGGCGTGTTGTGTGGACTGTCCGGTGTAGCGCCTGGTCTGTTATTCAGCGTCGTCGGGTGTGGCGCCTGCCTATAGAGCGATTGGCATGCAACGATCCTGGCCACAGAGGTTGTTTGCGCGCACTTGTCTGTCACCAAGCAGTGGAATTTGTAACCATCATCTGCGAGAATGTCCTTCGACGCAATGGCAGAGCTTTCCGGACCTTGGAATCAGTCAACTGCTGGAGACTGAAGCGTCTAATACATCACTCTGAGCGCACACTACACTCACGGATGTTAACGTGTTTACACACAAACACTCACACAGCGCTGTATTTCATCGTTATGGAGCATACACGGTTGAAGTGTAAATGCTTGACATTGGTTCTACACTTACGTATATACATACATACATACATACATACATACATACATACATACATACATACATACATACATACATACACACACACATACATAAAATGACACTACAAATGTTGGATCTCAATTGCATTACACGTATACACACTCAATTGTCATATTTTAAAACTCGTCGGGCATATTATATTATAGAATTGATTTATAAAAAATATCTGGCTCGGTTACTAACAACACCAGAGGCAACGATTTCTCGCTATTACGCTTAAGTACTAGACTTTTATTTTTCACTACCGTACTCTCCACCGCTCTATAGTGTCCGCATTTCAAGACAAGCTCTCTACCAAATCGGATACAGAAGAATATATGTCGCGATTCAAGTTCCTCGATTTCCGCTGGTAATCTTATAAACTTTAATCCAGTCTTCTGCGTTTCTCATCTGTCCAACGGAGTCCATCCACTCACGAATGATTAAATGACCGACAAAATGACTTACTGGCCAAACAGAAAGGATTCTGAGTGATTGCCCGAGTGACAAACTGACTAATGGATGAATGAAACGCACGCACGAACGAACGAAAGAAGAAGACATAGTGACTCGGTGACTCAGTGAATAACTAACTTCAAAAGGTATTTTTTTAAATAAGAAAAAAGAATTAAAAAAGCAGTAGCGAAAGAAATGAATTAAAGAAAAGAAGGAAAAGGACGCGCAGCTGCAATGGTTGCATAGAGAATATACTATTTGCTAACTATAATCGACTATACAAAGATTGCCAAACAAGACATCTCAGTCAAGTGAAGGCGCTTTCAACATGACCATCTATTTGAGACCCTGGTATTAAAGGTTTACCGTAGGCCTATTGTAAATCGAAAAACATCTCCGCGCAACACAAAACTCAAATCAGGGAGACGAGCTTAATGAAATCAAGTACATCATAGCCAAGTTGTTCGGTTCGCTTTGGTGCCAGAGTAGAGTCTGGGGAGGTCAATCCGAGGTGACTGCGTGGGTTAAGACTACAGCACCCAAAAATGGAAGGAATTGAATGCATACGATGAACAGGACAATTAGCTAATTAATCAAATTACAGCGAACAATGAATTTCATTCAAAGCGAGACAACGCATCCGTCCAATTGAACGATTGTGGGATATATCTTTCATCTGCGGGTCTCTCAATACGGAAATCACTCGCTTAGCGATTGCCAGATCGAACCGCAGAGGATTATGGGAGCACGTCACGTGTTTCCGATCGACCGGAGAGAGAGACATCTGGTGGCGGTCTCATTAATGGCGGATCCACTTCCGGAAAAATAAAACCACGCTTTTCAGCTGCGTCAAATCTGGTGAACGTATATCCAATCAATGCGTTGCATCCACGGATAAATAGATGGATGGATAGATGGATGGATGGATAGGTGGCTGGATTAACGGATGGTTGAATTGATGGATGGATTGATTGGTTGATTGATAGATTGACAGATGGATTGATGGATGAATGGATGTCTGTTCTGCCTTTTATTCTATTTATCTTTCTTTGAATTTCATGTTTTTCTTTTGTCTCGTATTGCAAAGACCACATACACTCTCTGTCTGTCTGCAACATAGCATATGTCTCTGTCTGTCCCTCTTTCTGTCTGTCTCTCTCTTTGTCACTGTCGCTGTCTCTGTCTCTGCCTCTGCCACTCTCTCTGTCTCTCTCTGACTCTCTCTCTGTCTCTCTCTCTCTTATGTCTCGGGCACTATTTAGGAGCTTTCTGCATATGTCGTGTGTATTAAATGGACTTCCAATGCCTAGGCTTGGATGCTGTTCTTCTTGGTCTTAGGAAGCCCACACAACCACAGTCAAGTGGCAAAGAAGACGCAGACTTAAAAGCCGACTTTCCTCTGATCCCAACAGATTGATGACCCTTCATCTCTTCTGAAGTTATCGCTTTTGCACGATGGAGTAGCAATCTTATAACACACAGAACGACCGACCGACCGACCGAACCAAAAACCGAACGAGACACGGAGCGACAAATCGAACAACCGAACCAAAGACCGAACTACATACCTAAAGACCGAACCACAGACCGAATCACAGTTCGAACCACAGACTGAACCACAGACCGAATGACCGACCGAACAACCGACTGAATCGTCGACCGAATCACAGACCCAAAAACAGATCAAATCACAGACCGACCCACAGACCGAACGACCGAACAACCGACTGAACCGTAGACCGAATCACAGACCGAACCACAGACCAAATCAGTCAGTACCACAGACAGATCAAACAACCGACTGAACTAAAGACCGAACAATACACCGATCCACAAACCGAACCACAGACCGAACTAAAGATTGAACGATTGGCCGAATTAGAGACCGAACCTCCGATTGACCTACCGACCGACTCAACGACCGATTGACCTACCTACCTCTGGTCTAGAATGTAGTCCAAGTCGCCGTCTGTCAGTTCTTGATAAATCGACGCATTAGATGGAAGGCAATCGAAATTCAAAAGGCAATGTAGGGCAAGGAAGGTTTGAATGAATGAACGATCAAACGAGTGGTTGACTGAACGGATGGTTGATTGACTGAATGCATAAATGATTGCTTGGTTGATTTTTTGATTTCTTGATTGTCTGATTGCATGATTAAACAAATGAAAGAAAGAGAGAAAGAAAGAATGAATGAACTAGTTAATTAATTAATGTGTGATTGAATGAATGATTGAATGAATGAGTGATTGGATGGATAGATGAATGAGTGAATGAACGAATGAATGAACGATGACGAATGAATAAATGAATGGAGGAATGAATGAATGAATGGATGGATGGTGGATTGAATGAATGAATATGACCATCATAATCACCACCGCCGCAACTGCACATTTACTACCGCATTACCAATCGAAATATCCAGTCATCTTAGACTTAGGACACCGATGCGCATGCGCGCGGTGAAGGCATCTCAGCACACAGATTAAGCGATGCGCTGGTTCCATGTCGGGCGCCCTCCAACGACTCTCGGGGAACCAGTCATCACTTAAACGAAACGAAATTCGACTTACCCCAATGGGATTCGAAGCGTCTGGAAGAGATGGGAATGAGGAGATGTATTGGGGATATCTCCCCACAGACGAATAGATTTCAATTCTCCACCAATCGTAATACAGACGAATTACATGTCACGCCGTAATAGGATTACGTTTGGCTCTGTAAGCGAGGCTCCGATATATATATATATAGATATAGATATATATAGGATGACTTGGGCGATTGGGAAAATGTCCAAGTGAGGCCGATGTGTATAAGCGATCGTCTGAGAGGTTGGGAGGGAGGCAGGGCACCCCTTGATGGTCGACTGTGCCACCCGCAGGTAAAGCAGTTAAAAGACCCTTTATTGGAGAACATGGACGCACGGCAGGTTGAGTGAAGTGTTTAAGACGAATGGGAGAGAGAAAGAGACAGACAGACAGACAGACAGACAGAGAAAGAAAGAGAAAGGGAGAGGCATAGACAGAGAGATCGAGAAAATAATGGACTACATTCATTTGGAACAGTGAAAATAGATCCAGAGAACAACACAGAGAAGGACACAGAGAAGGACAAAAACTGATGTGGTAGAGTGAGACAGGTAGACAGACAGACAGAGACAGAGAGACAGCGACAGAGAGAGACAGACAGACAGACAGCCATAGAAACACGTAGAGATGAAAATGGATAACCAAAGGCAGAGACAGTGATAAAAACAACGACACCGACCGACACAATCATAAGCAAACATAGCCACAGATACAAATACACAGTACCAAGTCCTGGTCCGATAACAACGGAAATACTAAGAGGAGACGAGAAAGAATTTATACGACAATTGCTATTAAATCATTAACCGAAATAAGGCAATTAAATAACACTTATACCACAAACAACACAATAATAATTACCTCAGCGAACTGAACCATAATTAAGTTGTATCCAAGGCATTCCTTCCCAATCGAGGCATGCGTTCGTTTTTTCCTTGTGGGTGGGCGTGCATGGGTGTGTGTATGTGTGTATGTACTGGTGCGTGTGTGTATTGTATCCGTTCTATTGTAGGGTTTCTCATTGTTACTAATAAGGCGACGTGTGAACTTGAATGTCATGAGCAACAGGTGCGTAGGCCTATGTCTCGTATGCTGTATAAGCTCATAATGTGTTTTCTCTGCATTCATTTCAAGCGGCCTTTTAAGCACATATACATCACCCATACATCGAAGATTTTAAGTTTATGTTTCTATTTATGTGATAGAAATATATAGGTATATATTTCATACAAGTGCATATGTATATTGCAATAAAACATACAGGTTTTGAGGACATTAAGATTTAAGAACTGGGTTTACATGCCTCTACATCTGAATAAATACTTTAAATTATATATACAAATATGTATAGAGGCATGTTATGCCATATATATTTATATACATAGAAATATATATTTATTACACACAATTCACTTCTATCAACGGGAAAATCCGAGCTCGAATTTCAGATAAATATATATGTAATATATTGCACACGTTCATCCAGGCCACCAACTAACGCTACACATATATACAAATGAACATATATAATCTATGTCATACATAACGTTATATATACATATATATATATATAAGCGAATGTCCTTAGATATGGATATATATATACCATCCAAAATCATACATACATCGATATGTGGCCTGTAATCGTTTGTGAGACGTCGTAGAGTGAGCTCTGCGTGGTACGCTATGTCTTCGCTTAGTGAAGCTTTTTAGTTCTAACGACTGACAGAGGATACGTCTCTCTATGACGGCCACGACACATCTGTCATGGAATTGCTCTGATCAACCAGACAGCCAACCTTTGTTACACGATTATATTTATATATCTAAATATATGTTTATACATACGTGCCTGTGTGTTCATTTGTATATATGTATTCGCCTGTATGTGAGCATATTGTATGTATGTATGTATTTGTGCATATCTTTCTTTGTATATGTGCATGTAAGTATGTATGTATGTATGTATGTATGTATGTATGTATGTATGTATGTATGTATGTATGTATGTATGTATGTATGTATGTATGTATGTATGTATGTATGTATGTATGTATGTATGTATGTATGTATGTATGTATGTATGTATGTATGTATGTATGTATGTATGTATGTATGTATGTATGTATGTATGTATGTATGTATGTATGTATGTATGTATGTATGTATGTATGTATGTATGTATGTATGTATGTATGTATGTATGTATGTATGTATGTATGTATGTATGTATGTATGTATGTATGTATGTATGTATGTATGTATGTATGTATGTATGTATGTATGTATGTATGTATGTATGTATGTATGTATGTATGTATGTATGTATGTATGTATGTATGTATGTATGTATGTATGTATGTATGTATGTATGTATGTATGTATGTATGTATGTATGTATGTATGTATGTATGTATGTATGTATGTATGTAAGTATGTATGTATGTATGTATGTATGTATGTATGTATGTATGTATGTATGTATGTATGTATGTATGTATGTATGTATGTATGTATGTATGTATGTATGTATGTATGTATGTATGTATGTATGTATGTATGTATGTATGTATGTATGTATGTATGTATGTATGTATGTATGTATGTATGTATGTATGTATGTATGTATGTATGTATGTATGTATGTATGTATGTATGTATGTATGTATGTATGTATGTATGTATGTATGTATGTATGTATGTATGTATGTATGTATGTATGTATGTATGTATGTATGTATGTATGTATGTATGTATGTATGTATGTATGTATGTATGTATGTATGTATGTATGTATGTATGTATGTATGTATGTATGTATGTATGTATGTATGTATGTATGTATGTATGTATGTATGTATGTATGTATGTATGTATGTATGTATGTATGTATGTATGTATGTATGTATGTATGTATGTATGTATGTATGTATGTATGTATGTATGTATGTATGTATGTATGTATGTATGTATGTATGTATGTATGTATGTATGTATGTATGTATGTATGTATGTATGTATGTATGTATGTATGTATGTATGTATGTATGTATGTATGTATGTATGTATGTATGTAAGTATGTATGTATGTATGTATGTATGTATGTATGTATGTATGTATGTATGTATGTATGTATGTATGTATGTATGTATGTATGTATGTATGTATGTATGTATGTATGTATGTATGTATGGGGATATTATAAAGGTATAGTCGTGGTAGATCGCATGTCGGGGTCTGTCTGTTATTAAAATGCCTTCGAGCGATTGCCTTTGAGTCTGTCACAATCTGCCGACATTGGAAGGAATTCATGTAGACATGAGCTGCCTCGTGCTTTATAGTCCGATAAATGCTGGGCCATTACACCGCGGTCGTGTCAGGCCATTACACCGCGGTCGTGTCATTTTTAAACTGTCACCATTAATGACCAAGTCTGTGTGACAGCTTTGCTTTGATATTTGTCGTAGTTGCTATCATCATTGATAACAACTTCATCATCATAATCATCGTTGTTATTGTCGTCATCATAGTCATTTTTCTCCCGGTCTTGTTGTATTGTTCCGTTTCTATCTCCTTAAGTTGGGTTGTGTTCTCATGTATAGTGCAGTGGCAAAGGTAATTCCACAGATAAAACAGTCTGCTTGATAACATTATAAAATGTTGCTTGTTATTACATTAATGACTCGAATGCGGACAACGCAGCTGAAATATGGATTACAAAGATGTAATTTCGTAGTTGGAAATAAATGAGCTTTCATGCCCACCCAATTTTTATGGGTATGTCCCTAATAGACTCCATATGTCCATTTAGGTTGTCCCCATCTCCATGGCTACAGTCTGATCCCTTGCATCCCCATCTAATCAGGTCTGTCTCCATTTCCATTAGATAGCTTTCTAGTTTCTACCACTCTTCCCATTCTGAAGAAGCAAAATAAACATATAAAGACGCACATATATTAGTCTACTCTGGATATCTAACTGGATATAATTATAACTGTTCTTCTTCACTTGGCAACTGATAAACCGCGTCTCTTATTTCTGTATGACCGTACACAAAAATATATAATTAATATATATATATATATACGTGCGTTGAAATGTTTGTAATAATACTAAGATGACATCGTCGTCATGGTGGAGACGTGGAGACGAAGGTTGTAATTCCACTGTAAGAATCAAACGCGGTTAAAAGCGATCTTGGTTTATTGCGATCGTTGCCATGGCTTCAAAAAGTCACCTTGGAGACAGACAGACAGACAGACAGACAGACAGACAGACAGACAGACAGACAGACAGACAGACAGACAGACAGACAGACAGACAGACAGACAGACAGACAGACAGACAGACAGACAGACAGACAGACAGACAGACAGACAGACAGACAGACAGACAGACAGACAGACAGACAGACAGACAGACAGACAGACAGACAGACAGACAGACAGACAGACAGACAGACAGACAGACAGACAGACAGACAGACAGACAGACAGACAGACAGACAGACAGACAGACAGACAGACAGACAGACAGACAGACAGACAGACAGACAGACAGACAGAGACAAAGAGATACACACGGACAAAGACACATACACGTACAGAGATTGAGATACAGTCAAAGACAGAGACAGTGACACAGACATACGGGCAGATATGCACATAGACGTAGTCCATGATTCAATGCATCTGCTACATTTCGTGTCAAATTCTTTCGTACATGTCTATATCCCACATAGAAGTAAAAAACACCTGGTGGCTCTTACACGATGTAAAGATCTGTGTGCAATTCAATGGAGATTGTCACCTGGTGTCTTGGACTGCTGTATAGGTGTTGGTCACCGTTACAATCTTCGCCATCGCAATCGTTATCATCATCATCATCGTCATCGTCATCGTCGTCGTCGTCGTCGTCGTCATCGTCATCGTCATCGTCATCGTCATCGTCATCGTCGTCGTCGTCGTCTTCATCATCATCATTGACATAATCACCGCCATCATCATCATCTAATCATGAGCTGCTTATACGCCATCCATCTGATGGCGACGGGTATGAATAAATTATCACCATTGTTCTCTGTCGCCCGTCAAGTGTACCATAGCACTCCACCCAATGTACAAGTCTTGCGGTGAGCGCCTTTATATTTGCTATCCAGCGTAGTCTTCGTCTGCCATTGTTACTAGTTATTTTAAACAGACTACCATGCATCCACGATAAAACGGTAAAAACACTGTCTCCTAATAATATTAATAATAATGATTGATGACAAGTTATTACAGGAGTCGATTATAATAATGAGCAGCCATGCAAGGCGCCCCTTACGCTTTAAATTTCATTTTAACAAGCGCCGCATTTGTCGCGAAAGTAGGGCTTATCAACCATAACAGGGATACGGGGCATAGAACTGAGTTTCTCAGCTCTACGCCCCATTGTGTTCACCATTACTCTGGCCCAACCCCCATGCATACATACACACATACACACATACATACACACACATACACACACATACACATATACACATACATGCATGCATATATACATATCAATCGCTAAGCACCTTTATCGAAACCGTTCTTAAAATGTCAAACGCTTTTAATATAATTATGCATTCATTGAATTATTAATTATCGAACACCTACCTTGTACTGATTGTTCTATATTTTCATGGTTCACTGAATTCCTTTGCCACGCCACCCAGCGTTGGCTACCGAGTCGAAACCGCGTCCGAACCCGCCTAAATCATTACTTTCCGGACAGCAGCCGATAGTCCGATCATCTCTCAGCCAATTAACATCATCGTTAACTTTTCCTTTACACGACCGATAATGATCCAGCGTTCATAGCGTACCTAACACCCGACAAGCCAAGGGTACGTTACCTCTACCCAGCACGGCCAGAGCGGCATAAGGCTATTATCCTGTGGCCTGCCCCTGGCGGGCGGTAGGTAGAGTAGACTGGATTACACACGAAGGTTTCGTTGCTCTGACTCTTTGTATCGCCAATGCTCTAATCTTCGACCGACAGCGTAGACTTACGTTCAGTCGGGTTTTAACGGTCTTCGCTACTCGCTCATCTGTTGTCTCACGTCAAATTAACCATCGTACGTTGCGCGCTTCGGACTAGTGTACATGCCGCCTGGGTGTATCTTTGTCCGTCCGTTTGTCCACCCGTCTGCCTGTACATCCGTCTGCCTGTCTGTGTGTCTGTCCGTCCGTCCGTCTATACGTCATTTCGAATTTTCGTATAGTTGAGTACTATATTCGCAGAGAGAAAGCAAGCAATTTGAGAGACAGACACAGAGAAGAAGAGAGTTAAATATACATACTTAATAACCGATGGAAAGAGAGGCAGACAGACAGACACACATACATACATACATACATACATACATACATACATACAGATATACATACATACATACATACAGACATACATACAGACATACATACATACATACATACATACATACATACATAAATACATACATATAGAGACAGACAGATACAGAGACAGAGAGAGAGAGTGAAGGCGAGACAGAGACAGGCAGAGATACAGACAGACAGATAGAAATAAAGAGAGAGAGAGCGCGAGCAATACAGAGACATAGACAAGAAAGGCGGACAAAATTATTTATATACGGAGAAAGAGAGGCAGAGGAAGAGAGAAAAGAAAGACAAAGTAATGAAGAAAAAATCAAGACGGAAGAAGAAGGGTGAAGAAATAATAGAGTAGAAACAGAAGGAGGAAAAAGAGGAGGAAGAAGAACAGAAGGAGGAAGGAGGAAGTATAGGTGGAAAGAGAGGAGGAGAAGGAAGAAGAGGAGAAAGAATAGAAGGTGGAAGAGGAGGAGAAAGTGAAGGTGGAGTAGGAGGAAGAAGAAGATGAGGTGGAAGGAGAGAGGATGGTAAGAGATAGGAGAAGAAAATGGAGAATGGGAGAGGGAGGAGGAGGAGGAAGATGAGAAGAGGGATGAGAAGTTGGAGTCGAGCATCAATTCCTAATTAAGTAAGTCTCCAGATGCAACCATAGGAATGAACTGTTAGCGACATTCTCCTTAGCCTTGGGTGACCAATTCCTCTCCCTCGCCGTCTTTTTCTCCCATGGACACCGATCGGTCATCATCGTCATTATAGCTGCGTTCGGTAGAGGGCGTGGGAGATGCTGGAATCTCGGAGTCGATTTCTACCCAAATGGAGAGATGTGAATCCCTGACTTATCAAGTGACTGACAAGTTCACTAAACACTAAGGAACCAAACAGTAACATAATGATCAGCAGAACACCAGACACACACACAATAACTAACGCACAGAGACAAAGCCAGAGATAAAGAGAGCGACATAGAAGACAGGTATAGACACAGACAAACAAACAGACAGACGAAGAAGCAGTAAATTACTAATGTATACAAACAAGCGAATAGACATACAGACATACATACACACATACACACATACACACATACACACATACACACATACACACATACACACACACACACACACACAAACACACACACACACATACATACATACATACATACACACATACACACATACACACATACACACATACACACATACACACATACACACATACACACATACACACATACACACACACACACATACATACATACATACATACATACATACATACATACATACATACATACGTACATGCACACACACATATAGACATACACACATACAGAAGGAGAAGTAGACAGACAGACAGACTGATAGACGCAGAGACAAATACAGTTATTGTGAGCGTAATCGTATGCCTATCACTATGGCGACCGTGTAACCTTGACCCTGCCCCCGGTTTCGACGACCTACATGGGGTGAGACCCATTAGCTCCTTTGCCCCTTTCAAAGTTCGACTGGACTGACTGACAAATCACCCGAAGACCCAACTTGAAAGCGGTTACAGAGTCTGGCAATAATTCATCGAAACAGTCTGTCTCTAAACGTTTCTACGTAATGATAGAGATCAGAAAACGAGAGAAGAAGCACCGCATGGTACAAAGCACAACTCAAAGAATAGCAGAGAAATAGACTAATGAACCCAGAAGACATTCATCATTTCATACATCCAATCCACCCAACCAAACAATCTATTCCACTCACCAAAAGTCCCACCTCATCCTATTCATACATACGTCCATCCATCATATTCATCCATCCAACTAATACCCATCCACCGCATCCGTCCATCCATCTATCCATCCATCCATTAATACATCCATCCATACACCCATCTTTAGGACGCAGTCAATCCTTGCGTGCGTGCGTCCGTCCTTCCATTCGTCCTTCCGTTCGTCCTTTAGTCCTTTCATTCGTGCGTGCGTCCTTCCTTTCGTCCGATCGTCCTTTAATCCTTTCATTACTGCGCGTGTCCTTCCTTTCGTCGGTTCGTCCTTTTGTCCGTCCGTCTTTTCGTCCGTTCGTTCGTCCGTTCGTGCGTCTGTTCTACCATTCGTCTGTCCGTCCTTTTGTCCGTCCGTCCTTTCGTTCGTTCATCCGTCCGTTGGTTCGTCCTTCCGTTCGTACTTTAGTCCTTTCATTCAGGGGTGCGTTCTTCCTTTCGTCCTTTCTTCCTTTCGTCCTTTCGTCCTTTCGTCCGTCCGTTCGTGCGTTCGTTCTTCCATTCGTCTTTCCGTCCTTTCGTCCATTCATCCGTCCGTCCTTTCGTCAGTTCGTGTGACCGTCCTTTCTTTAGTCCTTTCATTCGTTCGTGCGTCCTTCCTTTCGTTCGTGCGTCCTTCCTTTCGTTCGTCCTTCCTTTAGTCCTTCCGTTCGTGCGTCCGTCCTTGCTTATGTCCGGTGGTTGGTGCGTCGTTGAGTGTGGCTGCGTCGTCGTTGTGCATTAAATAAGACGAAGATGAATGGTTGACCTCTCCATTGAACCCAACGATAATTAACCGTTGGAGGAAACGGAGAGGAAGATAAACCCACTTAATACGTTGCAACTATACAGACCTATCTGTCTATAATGGACGCTCAAACAAACACACGCCTTCTCAAAGTGTCTGTAAGTGTATGCCTTCATATCAAATATTATGTCTACACATAATATATATATATGTCTGTATGCATATGTATATATGTGTATATCATACCTATAATATATATATATCACACATAATATATTTGTACATATCAAATATACATATATACTTGTATATATAATGCGCATCGAGATATTTTTATAGTGTTAGAGATTATATCCTCCAGCACCTTAAAGTGCTTAATAAATATGTGTGTTGTGGGGTCTGTTTAGTTTCCGCATCGCCTTAAGGTTGACTGGTCCTTTTTTCGCTAGACGGCGCGCCTGGGCGCAGAGTTGAGGAACCTATCAACCATCCGTCAATTATCCAAAATGCATATTGTTTTCATTAATTGCATTATTATCTTACCCATTTAGTCACCCTGTTAATGGTTGTGTGATAACTGGAGGTGTGCTAACTAATTGATTAGGCCTACATTGATATAAGTTACAAGCATCATTTGTAATTTCTCATTTTATCGTTTTTGCTTTTCTTCTCGTACATGTTACTTGTCTGAAATGCATTAAAAGTATTAATGAAATTTGAAAGGTATAGTCTAATTACAGTGCCTGCCTGCCTTATAGGGCAGGCAGGCACTGTTATTAGACTATACAGAACGCACTTCAAAGGAACCGCAAGGATAGTGCGGCTCCCGTGAAGTGCGTCCTGTATAGGCCCCCAGGTCAAAAGTTAAGCTTTTGACATGAACAAGGAATGATGGTATTTAGGGGCAGATTTGGACAACGCCGCCGCCTAGTGAAAGAAGGACTAATCAACCTTACGGGTGATACGGGTATCGAACTCGGTTCCTCAGCTCTATGCTCCACTATCTTATCCATTAACTCTATACTGTACTCTGACAGTGGGAATATCAGACCTCCGGGGATTGGCTTACCTTAACTGTCCACAGAATCCTATATGCTGATGCTGAAAGAAAGACGTCCCTTACTCTTTATAATTTACACCTGCAGCCACCCATTACAAGCGCACACGCAACACATTGCATGCAACATTGTAAATGTGAATATAGCTGAGGCAAAACAGAAATAGAATATTAGGTTATCGACGCAATTCGTGCACAACTAAATGTCATCCAAGAATAATTATACCGATTAACAAAACTCCTTCTAGGGAGGTCTGATTCAGCAAGAGCCTCTATAGCGTGGAAGCCTAACTATTTCCGAAATAGTGCATACAAACAATTTATTTCCGATTTTTAAAATATTGCACAGAAATATTCAAGTTCTTTTTATCGAAATAATGCGCAGAAACAGCGTATTTCCGATTTTTTAAATATTGCACGGAGGTAAGCTATTCAATTTGCTGTATCAAGACATTTCATATTAATAATCAACGTTTTATTTTCAAGACATTTCACATAAATGCCTATAAAGGCTATGTCCTTTTTTCGAAACATAGCTGAGATAGTGTCGTGTATACGGAATTGTTCATGTGGAAACGTGTCACATTTTAAGTTGGGCTAATACTACCGTGCATGAACACGAAACAGGTCAATCCATACGCATGACTATGAAGCTGTAAGGTGAGAGAAAGAGTTCGTATCGACCTGTATCGATTTTGTTTCATTGAAACTAGGTTTGTAGACAAAAAGCAATACAGAGACGTCTGACCATTTAATCGTTTTTTGGCGGAGCATGTAAATGTGAAAATCTAATGCAGCCGTTCAAACTATGTTTTTTTATTGTACCACCATGGGCAAAAAATCGAACGTTGGCTTACCGTCTGAAGTGGTCTGGTCAGAACACAACGGGCTATTATTGTGAAGTCCCCTTGTACTATCTATTAAGGGTCAACATCTTGTAGGGTCTGCGGCGGAAACCACGAATTTTTGAGAATTTGACTGCGAATGGAGCTTGTTTTAAAAGTCAGTATGTTAATATGCATCTAAAAGTGCATTAGTGTATTTAGGCATGTAATTATAGTTACCTGTGTTGTATACAGTGTATGCTTGCATATATTGTTGGGAATACGTGCATAACCTGCCCTATAGTTACCGTGGTGGCCTATACCTGTGCTTGTATGAATGTGGGATTGTCTCATTGGACATCCTTTTCTTTGGATCTCTCTTTCTCCTGCTCTGTGCAATGGAGAGTAAAGTTTAAATAGGAGTGTCTTTAACTAGGTGTGTCCTTCTCTACAAATAGAAGGAACACATTATTCTAAGGGAGTTCTGACAGTCATTCTTGTTTTGGAAGGTCGTGAGCGTTCAGCCCGTTGCTGATTTTGTGTGTGTGACCGTCTGAATCTCACTTGTTAGTCATTAAGCTAGAAAGGGACTTAACCTGTTTAATGTACACCGTTCTCTCGCGGTTCTGTTTCCTTCGAGGACAACCGTGTTGAAGTTGTGCCTGTCTTGTCTGCGTATCGACCGTCAGCAGTTTCTTGACTTCCGTGTCGTTTTGCTGTCTTCTTGGTTATGTAAAACTTGTGTATAAATGATTAAATTTATATTTTTATCGTATCCCTGGAACCTTAATCATTTTCTCAGTAATAGCATTCAACAATATTTATTCCTTTGAAGTGCGTTCTGTATAGTCTAATAACAGTGCCTGCCTGCCTTATAAGGCAGGCACTGTAATTAGACAATACCTTTCAAATTTCATTAATACTTCTAATGCATTTATGTATGAACTTATGTACGTGTATAATTATGCATATATACACGTGTACACGTATGTAATTAGGTATGCATGTGAATTTGCATCTTTCATTTATGAATGTATGCGTACATCAATGTATGTATGTTTGTATGTTCTGGACATGTGCATATTCATGTATATTATATATTTTCATGCCTGCGTTTCGTATATATTAATATTGTCTGATAAGCTCTAAAAACGGACCGCTATATGAATGAACGGTCATATTACATCAGTGCGTAAGAATGCTTGTTCGGACGCTGCATTCGATTGCTCGGAAACTGATAGGAAAAAAGTGGAGAGGGAGAGGGAAAGATAGAGACAGAGAGAGGGTGAGAGAGAGAGAGAGAGAGAGAGAGAGGAGGAGGGAGAGAGAGAGGAAGAGAGAGAACAAGGACGGAGAGAGAGAAGGTGGGAGTGATAGAGGAAGAAAGAGAAATAGGGAGAGAGAGAGGGAAAGAGGAAGGAAGATGGAGAGGGAGAAAGCGAAGAGGAAGGAAGAGAAAGAGGGAGGAAGAGAGAGATATGGGAGAGAGAGAGGGAGGGAGAGATGCTGTGGCTGCCCTCTCCATCTGGTGGTGGGTATGGAAACCGTCAAGGGTCGCATTGAATGAGGAGAAGGATTGATGTGTAGACAGATCGATGAATGAATAGTTGAATGAATAGTTGAATGGATGGTTGGATGATGGATGGGTGGGTGGGTGTGTGGATTGTGCATTTTATGGAGGAGGAGGAGGAGGAGGAGGAATATGATGATGAAGAAGAAGAGAAAGAAGAAGAAGAAAAAGAATATGATGAAATACGAGAATTAGAGTCAGAATTTGTAGAAGATGAGGAGGATGAAGATGGAGAATTAGAAACTGCTAGTGAAGAAATAGAAGCAGAGGATGTGGGTTTAGAAGGACTTGAGAAAGAAGATGATTCGTTCTATGGTGAGGAATGTAGGACGCATACGATGAATGAGCAGATGGTTGGATGTAATAGGTGCAACGGTTGTCGTTTCATTGACCTGTTGACTGTTAGTGAGAGATTAACGACGGATGATTTCGTGTCAATTGACGTTCATGGGAACCTGACAATCTGCTGTAATGGATGTCTTTCCTGCCCAGTCAACTCTTGGACTGGGTCTCGGATTTGGCGAATATGTCTTCCATGTGATTCACGAAGAGCCTATAGACTCAGACGACCCAATTATTAAGGAGAACGGGATCGAGTTTCTTTACAAACTGTGGGGCCAAATTGAACGCCCCAGTGACCACCATCACTGCACTGGAAAGGACGACGATTAGCCCCAGTAATTACCCTAATTGCTTCCGATAGGCAGGTTTTCTCTAGTGGTGTCTATATTGATACAGATAATGACAATACTGCTGATATTGATAAGGACACTGATATTCTGAATGGGCGCTATATCAAGTATTTTTGATTGATTGATTGATTGCTTACTAGAATTCTCATATTCATCTTTTCATCACATTTATCCTGACACTTATAGCGTTATTGATATGATTATAAATTTTGTTGACCTATTTAGTCTAATAGTGTGAATCTTGGTTCTTGCAAAAATATAGTTATTTTCAATTATTTCATTAGGCCTATTGTTCCAGAGTTTAACGGCATCTTACGACTACAATGGTCGCTGGCATTTTTAAATATAATGAGTATTATTTTCAGTTCACAATATTCTAAGAACTTCGTTTCCTCCTCCTGTTGTTTTATTCGTGTCTAGCTGCGACCTGGGATCGAATAGTTATGATGGAACAGGGCTAACCTCACAACTGCGCACGCGAGTCACATTTCGGTGTGACCTTGCGCGCGTTATAAATTAATAAATAAATAAATAAATTAATTAATAAATAAATTAATTAATAAATAAATTAATAAATAAATAAATAAGGATCTTGAACTGAATGCGCCGATCGATAGCTTAAAACTCAGCAATAGATTAGATTAGTTTTGAGATGATATTTGATTATCATTTGAGATTATATTTATCTGAGTCTCTGAGATTATGGTAGATCTGAAAACTAAAAAAGATTTTATTTCAGATAACATATGATTTAAGATTATACTTGATCTGAGATTATGGTAGATCTAAGATTTTATTTAAGATAATATTTGATTTAGATTATACTTGATCTGAGATTATGGTAGATTTGAGATTAGACTAGATTATGGGCAATATTTAATTTGAAATGAGATTAGATTTGAGATCATATGAGAATTGCGATTAGATTTGCTATTAGTTTAGATCATACCTCTTCTTCCTGCTTACCTGAATTCTACATCAGTCACCTCCTTCCTTCAGTCTTCTGTCTCCCTTCCAACCATCCTTCCTTCCTCCTTTCCTCTCTTCTCCTTCCTGCTTCTTTTCCCTCTCTCCTACGTCACTCGCTCTGACGCAAGATGTCTAAATATTGACCCTCTCACTCTGCTTCGACCAGTATCGCCATCTGTTGACAAACGTCTCAACGCGTGGCGCCACCATCCGACAAATGACGATCGCTTTAATTAAACGCAACATGGCCCGCCGCACCTAAGTACGAGCGCGTGCCAGCCCTGGGGTGACATACACGCGCCCCCTATCGGTCGACCCTCTTCATCCTCCTTCCGGATCCTCATATACCCTCTGTATCACTCTACCTGTCTCTCTCTGTCTATCTCTCTCTCTCTACAATTCGCTTGGTGTATTTTTCTCTTAACCTTTTCCGATGTGTGGTCACCGTATAATTTTTATCCACTTCTACTGCATGCTACGCCTCGTCTGTCTCCTCGTGCCCTTTCTCCAATGTTCTTCTTCTTCCCTCTTCCTTCTTTTCCTTCTCCTCCTCCTCCTCCTAATCCCTCCTTTCAATAACCGTATTGTTCCCTTCCTTTCTTTCTCATCCTCTTCTAATTATTCTCCGCTTCTCTTTTCTTCCAATAATCATTCTTTCGGTTTCAATTTCCATTTTCTCATTTGCATTTCTTCTTCTCCGATCCGTCTCAAATTATGTCACTGTATCTTCTTATCCTTCTGTGTCTTTCTGTTTCTATGTCTTTATCCTGTTATGTCTATCTCTTATTCTGTCTGTGTCCTATCTCTGTTCTCAGCTCTTCCTTTCTTTTGTTGTCATGAAATGTTCGCTCTGTTCGTTTCGTTCTAAACGTTTCTTCGTTTCTGCCTACGTCCCTCTTTATACACGTATATGTCTCTGTTTCTCTGTCTCTATGCCAGCTCAACCTCCCTCCCTCCCTCTCTCTCTCTCTCTCTCTCTCTCTCTCTCTCTCTCTCTCATGCCTGTCGCTTTGTATGCTTGCGTTGCTGCCAATGTCTCTCTGTCTATGCCCTTCTACTATTTGTAGTCGATCGCTCGCTTGCTCTCTTCTCCTCTCTGTATTCGTCTCCGTATCTCTGTCTATGCCTCTGCCTTTGCCTACGCCTCTGTCCCTATCTCTGTCTTTGTCCCTCTCTCTGTCTCTGTTCCTCTCTCTGTCTCTGTTCCTCTCTGTGTTCGTCTGTCTGTCTCTGTCTGTCTCTGTCTGTCGCTCTGTCTCTCTCTGATGGTTTTTCTGCTATGTTCCTCCATTGGCTTCGGATTTTCCGATCCGTTGACTCGAGTGACGGCTCAAGATTCAGACGAGCAACACAGACACAAACACAGACAAGGACAAACACAGACGGACGCAGACATACAGAGGAATGCGTGCTGACATATAAAGGCACTCCTAGACAGACTGCACTCGATACGCCAGGGTTAACGTTTCACACCGTCTGCCACACGACGTACGATGGGAAATAGACACAGGGGACCTTCATATACACCCCACTTATTCATGGATGGATGGATGGGTAGATGGATGGATGGGTGGATGGATGGATGGGTGAATGAGTGGAGTGGATGGGTGGATGGATGGGTGGATGGATGGATGGGTGGAATGGATGGATGGATGAGTGGATGGATGGATGGATGGATGAGTGGATGGATGGATGGATGGATGAGTGGATGGATGGTTACACTAGATAGTTGGGTGGCTGGATAAGGTGGAATATTATATAGTATAATGTAGGATCACAAATTCCCAAGCTCATGGCTGAACTGGGCTGAAAGTGAAGAAGCAAAATTTCAAGCGTTTGAATGACATTTTGAATTGAACGACAAAAGATATAAATAAATTGATAGATAAACATCTGTGAAAACATTCAATCGATATTGAAATTGGATTAAAACAGAATAAATTAAATGGAGTATATCCTAATAGAGAATTTAATGGAATATAACACGGAATGAAACAGACTTGAATATATATGGAATATATAAAGTATTCAATAGCTAATTTAGAATGCCAAACGAATATGATAAGATATGATAGAGTTTTGAATAAATTGGCGAATAAAAAAATAGATGTAATGTAATAAGGCACCGAGAAACGAATAGGACACAGAATTAACTTAGAAAATGCAATGTAAACATTGAGTATAAAGAGGGATATCAAGGATTATATAGAGCCAACCGAACCATTTCCATCATCGCTCCAAGTCTCTGGAACGATCTGCCTCCCGAATTCCGCACTTTCGGCTCCTCCTCCATCATTGTCGATCACCCACGTGACCCATCATCATCAATAATTATTATGCTCCCCAAGGACCCCTATCCATCACCATCGGGCTTTTCATTCGAAACTCAAGTTTCAATTTCTCCAAAACTCTTACCCAGACTCATTCGATCATGCACCCTCAAATCCTCGACCAAGTCGACACTTCTTCACTCTGCCTCCTGGGTTATGACCCTCTGGAAACCGGTCTCTGTCCTTCCTCGGACTATATATACCCCTTCTACGACGCATTTCATTTGACGCTGTACTCGGGAATTAGCTGGTGCCCTGCGCTTTGCTTGCTAGTGGAGCTTTAGTAGTTTTGAGATTACGATTACGATTACGATAGAGAACAGAATATAGAATATGTATATATATATATATATATATATAGAATATATGTATATATAGAATAGAGAACTGAATCAACAATGCCGAACAGCGATGAAGGCTGCAGCTTGAACTAGCAGACACCAAAGGCGCTGCTACGCTTTGCTTTCCATCACTGAGCCAAAAATCCGCAAATCAAGTGGCGCCTCCTTCGTCAGAGGTGAAAGCCTCTCTTCCAAAGTTTACGGCAAGATGACGTCTGACAATCGCCAGAAACTCTGTTCGAAGTTTCCAGGGCAACCCTGTACCTGTCAATCAATAACCCAGCGATGCGCACAACGTCACGCGGACGGACAAACACACACACAGTGGGCGGGGCATATGCCGGATGTTATCGGCGACGTAATGTGATTGACGTTTTAGATCTGCAGCGCATCATCAAAAGGAGAACGCTCGACAAAACAATTCCGAATGTAATTGCGATCCGTATCTCTCGCCTCTTCCACGCATAACGTACATACATAATTAAACACATCATATGAACAATACACACATATATGCAGTCTTAAGCGCATTATCCTCTTAAATAAATATGCAAATCTCATATATATATATAAATATATGTGAATATAAATAATATTCATAAGAACCATCTGCAATTAAATAATTTCTCATTCCGACCATCGACATATACTACAGATTGGCGCCATTAAAGAGCGATTTACACACACGCTATATATATATATGCCATGTATTAGATTATTAGATGCTATAGATACATGATATATATGTTATTATAAAGTAAGCCACTATGTACTGTATGTTGTGTTCTATTACAAAAACCACTAATTCATATAAACCATGCAATAATGTATCGTGTGTGTGGTGAGCATAAGAAACCATTAGAGAGCGCCTTGAAGTGTTACCACAGAGTGTCTGTTGCGTGGCTACTATATCAGGCTGATCCAAACAAATACTGAAAAGAAGATGTGTGTTGATCTAAAACAGTTGAAACAGAAAGTGTTTATTTAAGGGAAGTGACAGAAGATCGGATGCAAGAGTCTGATGAGTAGGAGAGAGAGGGACAGAGAGAGAGAGAGACAGAGAGAGACAGAAAGACAAGAGAGAGAGAGAGAGAGAGAGCCAACTGTCCGCATGTTCCTCTGTTCCTCCGTCCATCCGTGTGTTGATGCTGAAGGATCTCAGAACGACTCGGTTCTTATATGATAATTGACAAGACGAAAGTGCAGCGGTTCTTGCATAAGCCTACATGAAAATACGAAAGAGTACTCTGATTTATTGACCACCACTTGGGAAACAAAGTTGAATCAAACTCAAAGAAATACAATACAATAGAAATAATTCCATTATTTATGATACACTGAGTAAAACATAAACGTATATGTAAAATATGCTATAATTGTATATTTTGTATCTTAAATCGTAATATATATATAAATATATATATGGCCGTATGTGTGTGAGACGGTGGTTTGGAAATCGGTTGGTGGGAAATCGGCCATGTGGGTGTATGAGCGCTTGGGTGTGAGCAAAGGCGGCGATCTCGTTCGAGAATTGGGGACACCCAATGAAAAAGGTAAGATATGGAGCGCACAAACGTATAATGTGTCCCCTCTCTGTAGAAGGTGAGGGGGACGTGTCCCCATCGACCCCTCCTGGATCGCCGCCTCTGAGTGTGTGCGAGAATTTCTACACATAAAAGAACCATTGATACGTATGTGTCATATATATTTAATCATAGAAAACGTATAGCATTGTACATGCATCCATTCATAGTATATATATATATATATAATAGCGTAGATGGATGGGTAGATGCAGAAGCGGCGATCTCGTTTGAGAGGTGGGGGGCACTAAATGATAGTGGTAAGTCAGGTGAGGCACAAACGCGTAACTTGCCCCCTCTCTGTAGAAGGTGAGGGGGGCTCGGCAGAATTTGTTCTCTTAATTAGCCAGATGATAGCGGTTGTCTTGTTTGATAACGGCCGATAAACGTTCAAACCATCGATTCAAAGCTGAAAAATTACACAGTGAGCGAACACTGCTTTCTTAAAACTTGCAACTATAAACATTATCGTCACACTGCAGCAGAAATCCAATGCGTGTTACATGTTATCAGAGCTGCTATTGGCATTATCAAAATTAGCGAAAGGAATGACATAGCGTCATTCGTGTGTAAGCTCTTTTCCTGCTATTTCTCAGGGACCACATATAGGACTGCAGAGCTGCTTCTGCAGCTTGAGTAACTGATTTCATTCATTTCGTTAGTTACCATTGCCATACTTCTGAATACACTAATGATAAAATGCGTGAATGCAAGGAAAGACTCTGGAGTTGATCGCCGAACCTCCGACAGAAACTCTCGGTCCCTGTGCAGAGAAATTCCGGGACCCTAGGCAGAGAAATTCGGGGTCATAGGCAGATCGGTAGTGGGGATTTTGCAACGGAAATGGGTGAGTTCGATTGCAAGTGTAGCTTTCTACACTCGTTGTAGTTTTCAATTGACCCCCTCCACCCCCTAGGTATCGCCGCCTCTGGATGAATGTTTCATTCTGATGCGTTGTCGTATACGTACGACCTATCATAATTCACCATCGGTCTCGCATTACCATAATGATCATAGTTCCCTACTGTCCGATTAACCCTATGGTAATCTATAGCTTCAGAGACCGTCCGTCTATAGCCATCAGAGACCAGTATCTCTTCTTCGTTTCTTCTGTTAGAAGGGAGCCGCCAATGGAATACCACTGATCATAATTAGGTCTATATATATTTAGGGCTAATAAAACCTGCGAAGTACCACTGAGCGCACGCTAATTGTTTTGATAAACATCTTGTGGTTATGAATTGTACGCTATGAGAGAGGGCAATTGGTCTGGCCTTGTAGACAAAGCAAGTGTTTGGTTGATAGTGATTATGTATTGGCGAAGTGACGTTGAATACGTGAGGCCATTTGTAGGAACGTTGTACTGCCATTATGCTATCTCTTAAGACTCGTATGCATAAAAGTGTTACTACTCTGCTGTTTATGCGGCTTTCTAAGGTGTGTTATCATAATTCTGCAGCGCTTTTTATAAGCTTTCTGAGGCGCTGAATAACTATTACTCACAACTGCACGATTACAAAATGATTATTACATGTATTTTGAATTAGTTTCCTACGGTCAGCGGTGCAAAGGAAGAGAGCATTTTAATTGAAAACTATGAGTGTAGAAAGCTACACTTCGAGTATGGTGTAACACGGAGACATAATTTGTTGAGTGTCTATTCTCATCCTCATCCATCCCATCAGGTATACGTCCTATCTCTAACCCCGTCTCCATTATGTCTCTCAGAGCCCCACTCCATTTCCATTGGGTATATTTATGTATATATTCTCATCCCAAAGGAAGGTTGAAGCAAAATGAAAAGAAAAATCCTCAACACATTAGACAATTATGTTGAATACAGACTGCAAGGAGGGTTAATCTCCAAAATAGACCCGTTTAAATCTCATTCTGAATCCATAGGAAACCATCGATCGTTGATGCCATAATTATGAAGTGCCATTAAAAAAATAACAATTATTACCTCATGACAATGAAAAGCCGGCTGGAGCCGGCTAGGCCTACGAGAAAACGGACCATTAAGGAAACGCTTATCATCCATCTTTAAGCACATTGAACAGTAAATTCCTACCAAACAGCGAGTAATTTGGCTTAACAAAGATCACTAGCGTCGCCCTCCTCCGTTTTTCTGGCACTGCTTTAATGCAAGCGACATAAAATGCCTTGGCAGTCAAAGAAGTAGTTAAACAGCCTCTCAAATTTTCAATTGACAATATCAATACGAAGACACTAGTTCCATTCGCTAGGTGACGCTAGGCAGCGTTTAACCCAACCAATTAATTGGAATACATCTAATGTACAACTTGGTTCAATTGTGGCTTCAGATAATATTTTATCTATGGCTCCTATTGTTGCTATAGAGACCAGATTTGCGAAGTGGCTCTTTCTGATGCCAAATTGGTTTCGAGTAATATTTTATGAATTGAGAGAAAGTTGTTTGCAAGTTTATTCATAGATCGCGCAAGAATTTTAGAGAAGCAGGATGATTAAAAAATCAACTTATGAAATCAGTTAGAAAATCCCAAAAATTGGTGTCTTTTAAAATAAATGCATAGTACTACTACCATTTACCTACAATATTATTTGAACATCAAGGATCCGACTATTACCGTAGGCTTACATACCATTTGTTTGCAATCGAACTCGCCCATTTCCGTTGCAAAATCCCCACTACCGATCTGCCTATGACCCCGAATTTCTCTGCCTAGGGTCCCGGAATTTCTCTGCACAGGGACCGAGAATTTCTATCGGAGGTTCGGCGATCAACTCCAGAGTTTTTCTTTGCATTCACGCATTTTATCATTAGTGTATTCAGAAGTATGGCAATGGTAACTAACGAAATGAATGAAATCAGTTACTCAAGCTGCAGAAGCAGCTCTGCAGTCCTATATGTGGTCCCTGAGAAGTTGCAGGAAAAGAGCTTACACACGAATGACGCTATGTCATTCCTTTCGCTAATTTTGATAATGCCAATAGCAGCTCTGATAACATGTAACACGCATTGGATTTCTGCTGCAGTGTGACGATAATGTTTATAGTTGCAAGTTTTAAGAAAGCAGTGTTCGCTCACTGTGTAATTTTTCAGCTTTGAATCGATGGTTTGAACGTTTATCGGCCGTTATCAAACAAGACAACCGCTATCATCTGGCTAATTAAGAGAACAAATTCTGCCGATTCTTTACTCAGAATGATTTTGTGACGCTATCAGATTGGTTTTAGTAGGGACTTATTCATAATTTACAAAAGAAACTAAAATCGACAAGAGCTAGTATACGCAAGGCAGCGGTTCATTTATGAAATCACTGTTTAATTCCTCTTCGCTGGTGCGTATTCAATGAGCCTCTATAGACTCGATATCCGTTTTGACCGTTCTAGTTCATGCTGTAGTTGCATTACAGTTCTCTCTTACTTGAATATTCCGTGGATATAGGTTACTGGAATTGAATGACATTGGTGTGACTAATATTGGACTTTATGGATCCTCTAGAAAGTCACGCTGCCTTGCCATAAATTAGTAATGTAGGCTTACTATATTGCTGTAACATCTATGACATTCTATGTCGTAGTCTCTGTCATGATGCATGATGTAATGGACATCGGTCCAACAAACCGAACAAATCAGTTACTCAAGCTGCAGAAGCAGCTCTTCAGTCCTATATGTGGTTCGATAACAAATGCTAGACAAAATTATAAATTTGCGCTTATTCCTACTCACCCTGAGAAACTCAAAGTTCAGAACGTTTCGGTAATCGGCTATGGTGGTTTCACATCAATGACAAGCGGCACGTTATAGTTGTTGTTTGTTAATAACTTCAAATTGCGTAACGCAAACTTCACAATTTCAGGTTCTCTCTCAGGCATTTTGCCACTTTAAGATAGTCTAATTGAATTGATTTCAGTATCATGTGACTCGCAGAATCACCGTTTCTTGTAGATTCCGGTTTCAGTTTCTAGCGCAAGATTTTAAGACAGTTAACGCGAAACTTATCGAGACCGCTTGTTCGAGACAGAACAAGACTTTTACTTCAAGACAGTTTCTAAAAATTCGAGACACTACCGCGAGATTGAGACCACAAGCTTCCGAGACCAATACACTAAAAAGCTGTCTCGAGACCATACAACTCTGTCTTCAGATAACGAGGGTCGTCAATCGTTTTGGAAATTCTGTTAAATCTGAAATTCACTTGATTTAGATGTTATTTCGACATTCAGAAAGGCGATGTAGCTAATAACCTGCAGTGTCTGACAAACTAGTGAATAATTATTTAAATTTGAACAAATTTCAGAGCGCAAGACATTTTCGTGTTATTGTTTTCTAATCTGTTTTCATTTGTTTCCATCTGATCTAAATAAAATCTAGTATCATTGGTCGTATTACATCATTGTATTAAGCGTTACATTGTAATAGTGGCTGATCATTGAACTGTACTGTAATCTCGTTTGTGGAGATTTGTGTCTCTTACATACTTTCACTTGATTTAGATGTGTGGCTATAATGATTAGCGCCTCTGCTCACTGCAGTAATAGCTATTTAAATGACAATTAACACTGCATCATGTAACCAAATCCAAACCAAATATTTTGTTGTTCACTGACAATTCATCAGAAAAGTAAAAACATTATATACAGCAATTATATATACAAACAAACGAATGCCAGCGATCAATAGGGATGAAAACAAACCCTAAAGGGACCGTGGTCCCGCTAACAGGGTCACCCATGACGCAAGTGATTGATGTCGGTATAATAATTCACTCAATTGCTGTAAGTTTGTTAAGAAAAGAGACTACATAAGTAAACGAACTAGCATTCATTAATCATTATTTACAAATATTGTTGTTCAGCATCACACTTGAAAAGCGCTCTGTGCTAAGTTTTTTATATAAACACGCAGTTTACGTTTAAACAAAAAGACGTTGGGAAGACGGCGTAGTTCTGCCGGAACTCTATACCATGCATTAGGACCAGAGCATCGAATCGAAAATTTTCGGGTGTTAGTACGCGCTTTAATGGGCCTATAATTAGTAGACGAGCGTAGTTTGTACGGGTTCATTTAGGCTACGGGCAAAAAATAATTATCAAAGATAGAAGGCAGCTGGTTATGGAAGTGTTTATACATGAATTCGCTGGTTTGCAATAGATTGATTTGCTCAATTCCCAATATGAGTTAGGCTATAGAGATATTCGGATGAGGCAAGATGAGAGTTTCTAATAATAACTTTAAGGGCCCTATTTTGAAGAGAGATTAACCTTTTTAGTCTTGAGTGGTAGCCTAGTTTGAAGCCCATACAAGATTACAATAAGTTAAGTAAGGATGAACCATGGAATAGTATAGGCTAAGGCGCATATGAATGGGTAAGAGGTAGGCAATTCTAGATATTATTCCTATATTTTTGGCTACTTTTGATGCTAACATTTCAATGTGGCTGTTCCAAGTAAGATATTGATCTACATAGACCCCCAGGAATTTTACTGAGATGACTTTAGGAATGGGGATATTATTTATATTCAGAACACCTATATTGGCAGGAAGATGCTTACGATGAGAGGTAAAGAGGATATAATTGGTCTTAGAGACGTTGAGCGACAGTTTATTTACAGTAAACCATTCGTTGACATGAGTAAGCTCCTGTTTCATTAATGCAATTAGCTTATCATAAGAAGATGCGTGTGATGCAAATATGTTGGTATCGTCTGCAAATAATAAAAAATGAAGGAGACTCGATGCATTAGGCAAGTCGTTGATAAAGATCAAAAAAAGAAGAGGACCTAGGATGGAACCTTGAGGTACACCATATCTAATTAATTTAGTGCTAGATATAGAACCGTTACAGTATACATATTGGTGTCTATCAGCTAGGTAGCTTTGGAACCAAGCTAATGCCACTCCTCGAACACCCAAGTTAGCCAATTTCGATACTAATAAATCATGGTTTACAGTATCGAAAGCTTTAGAAATGTCAATAAAAACGCCGATAGAGTATTCATTACGGTCAATGGCAACAGATATGCTTTCCTGTAGGTTTAGTAGGGACATCATCGTGGAATGGCCAGGTTGGAAACCGTGTTGAAGTGGACAAAGAAAGTTATTTTTGCTAATAAAGTCAGAAAGGCGTGACTACATGACTTTTTCCAATAACTTAGAAAAGAAAGGCAAGATTGAAATGGGCGTTTAATTAGCAATGAGTTCACTTGGGCCTTGTTTATGTAAAGGTATGACTTTGGCTATTTTCAAGAGAGAAGGAACAGTACCAGTAGTTAGAAAACAATTTACAATATCAGTCAATGGATTAGCGATCAGGTTCAGTAGAGGAATAACTAAACTAGGATTGATGTCGTCATGTCCAGAAGAGTGTGTATTTTTCAAAGACCGGGCTAGCGTGAGTAACTCGTCAGGAGTAACAGGATGGACAGCAAAAGAACTAAGATGAGGTGGACCAAGGAAGTCAGAAAAGGATGCAAGAGAGGATGGTATCTTGTCGACAAGTTCTTGAGCTATGCTCGTAAAATAGTTCTTGAATTTTCAGCAATCAATTTAGCATCCGTCAATTCAACATCTACCAGAGATTATGGATTTAATTGGCAAGTGCGTAGATTTCACTTTTAATGTAGTTTTAATGGCTTGCCAGGTTTGTTTAAGGTCGTTGTTATACATTGTGAATTCCGAAACATAGAAATTTTTTCACATTTTTTTCGTAACGTTTTAAACTAATTTCTATAAGCTATATACTTGCTTCTATTGGCAGGTGTTGGGTTCCTCACAAAAGCGTTGTGAAGTTTTGCCTTATTTTTACATGATTTTAGTAGGGCAGGTGTCATCCAAGGCTGCTTAAATGTATTCCTTGACTTAGGTTTTGTTATTGTCTGAGGGAAAGCGATGTCATATACACTGGTAAATTTATGATTAAACAAGTTATAAGCTGTATCCGGATCATTTGCATCACACGAATCCTTTACACAAGACCAGTCTGCTTGTGATAGTAGGGTCTTGAAAAGTTCTTTAGATTTTGCGTCAAAACGTCGACTATGATTAATAACGGGATCGGGGAGAAATTTTGGCGTTATTTCAACATATGCCATAATTGGCAGATGATCAGATATATCTTCAATTAGAATATTGGACTCCATGATTTCAAAGACCCGATTTGTAAAGAGGTTGTCTATTAGGGAAGCGGAGGAAGCTGCGATTCGCGTAGAGGTTGAGTAATGACTGGGAGAAAGTGATGGGATGACGCAATGTCCAGGAAATTATTGGTCAATTTATGATCCTGTGCTTTGAGCAAGTCAATATTAAAATCTCCTATTATGAACGAGTCCCTGTCCTTTGATGTCAAAGCCGTTAATAGGGTGTACCATTCATTATTGAAAAGATCTAGGTCGTGACCTGGAGGTCTATATAGTACACCAACTATGAAGAAAGTACCATTATTGTTACAAGGAAAGCGGAGAAAGAGGGATTCATATTCATATATGCTAACATAATAATTACGAGAGATTTTCAAACGTTTATACTTGTCGGATTTAATTGAGAAATACAAGTGGCACAAAAGTCTATTCTGTAAGCTCCCATTATTTTGAACCAACGTTTGCGTGTTCGAGCCTTCTGGAAGGATTCATGCATGGAGCCGCCATAGCTGCACGTGTTGTAAGCATACTTCTGGCTCGGTTGACCTCTCAGTTTGGCGGTGAGGTATTATTGGGTAATAAACAACAAGCCGTATGATGATCTGGTTCCATTGTTTGCAAGTCATACGATGTACTGGTTCCTCGTTCCGCAAGTCTTTCTATACATGTGTTTTTAATGAGCTGGATCTAAGTTCAAGCAACCGGAGATTATTTACTACCGTCTCAAGGGTTGACGGAACAAACATGAATCCTTCCTGTAGCAGGAGACCATTACTAAGCTAATAACGCTGGCGTGTCAACTTTCTCTCAGAATTTAAATCCTCTTTTTCAATAAACGATGACTTATCGTATCTGGCAGCGACATAAACATTGGA
Source organism: Bimastos eiseni (assembly GCA_959347315.1). Classification (NCBI taxonomy): domain Eukaryota; kingdom Metazoa; phylum Annelida; class Clitellata; order Crassiclitellata; family Lumbricidae; genus Bimastos; species Bimastos eiseni. The sequence goes on from OY365810.1 coordinate 40,656,735, forward strand.
ATGGTAATTCCAGCTCACGGTTCATCAACCGGCGAAATGAAAACGCAACGCTGTGAACAGGCCAGTAAGAAGTATTTTCAGTTAAATGACACTGTGCGATGACAATGATCGCTAGTGTCGCCCTTCTCCTCTATCCAGTCTTGGGAATGGCACTTCCACAGGACGAGCAATGACGGAGCTTAATTCTTTACTTCCTGTCTGTGGTAGTCTCGGTTTAACGGCACTGCGATAAGAAAGATCGTAAGCTCCAAACTTCTAAAGCGCCACTTGAAAACCAAGCACAGGGCAATAAATTATTCACTACCGTCGTCTCCTCCTTTATCCAGGCTTGGGACTGGCACTGCCAGTGTGCAAGAAACATCGACATAGTTGGGTTTAACGAAAAAGGCGCCGAGGAGTCATACGACGGACGGTCTGTGTTCCGGGGTTCTAAGCCCAGGAGGGTACCTCTCTCCTCCCACCTGTAGACCCTCATCACTGAAGAGCTGAGCCGAGATGATCTTATCACTGTCAGACTTCGACACGCTGTACTCAGGTTCGAACCCCACCCCACCGTCAACCCCCTTCGTCGCGTCACCCCCGTTGCAGCCCCGCATTCGGGTGAAATGAAGGTCGCAGATCGGAGGAATGTTGGAGGCGAGGCCCTTGCGAGAGGAGTGGCCGCCGCCAACGCAGTGACCCCGGCAGGCTATCGTTCGAGATGAGCTGCCTGGTCCGCGACCGGGTTCGACTGGTCCGACGTAGACGTTTTCGAGGCCGAGGTGAGCGACTGTCTCGATGTCCGTCAGAAGAGAAGGGAAGCGTCTCTCTACGACTGAGACACCGTCACCCAATCCACCTGTCAGTGACGTCAGTTCCTTGGTTGGCTCTTGACGTCGACACCTGTTGTAGACAGACAGAGGGATCATTTCCAGGAGAGGAAGAAGACTTAGAGGAAGAAGATGTAATGTAGGAGGAGGAGGAGGAGGAAGAGGAGGAGGAGGAAGCATACAGGAGGAAGTTGATTAAGAGAGAGATGTTGATGAAGGAGGAGGAGAATAAGAAAAATAAGAAGATGAAGAAGACGACGAGCAGGAGAAGGAGGAGGAAAAAGAGGATGAAGAAGATAAAGAAGAAGGAGATTAAGAAGGAGATTAAGATGAAGGATATAAAGGAGAAGATGATGATGAAGAAGAAAATGATTGAGGATAATGGAAGAGGAGATGAAGACGATGATGACGAAGAAGAAGAAGAAGGAGAAGAAGAAGAAGTAGAAAAGACAGAGGAGGAGGAGGAGTATTAGGGGATGATGAAGTATAAGATAAAGAAGAAGATGTGATGTACAGTAGGAAGACGAGAAGGAGGAGGAGTTAGAAAGCCAATAAGAAGAAGATACTGATGCAGATGAAAGGTAGATGAAGACGGAGAAGAAGAAAGATGAAGATTCATAATAAAAATAAGTAGTTGTTGCTGCTGCTGACCATAACGATGATGATGCGGATGGACAAGAAGCAGCAGAAGGAAATATGAACTCACCCGATCAACAGGGACAAACAGAGTAAAAGACGACACTATTGAGCTAAGCACGGTTGTGCAATGGTGGTTAGCTCACCAGTGTGGTCCCAGTCAGGCTATCAGTTTACAGCTGCGTTCGTTAGGTGGCGCAAGTGAAGCGGGAAGCATGGAACGCTACAGAGGAACTGATGGAGGTAGATTCAAGCCACTGCCTCTGACATTATTTAATTAATTCATATACCGCCTGGCATTTGCTGACACTGACAATTCCGTCTGTCTGTCCGTCCGTCTGTCCATCTCTATCTGTCTGCCTATTTACTAGTAAATATGTCTTGTCTATCTGTTTATCCCATTAACTATCTGTATATCTCTAAATCCAGTTCGTCCATCTGTTTTTTGTGTACATTTCTTTCTCCTCATCTGTCTATTTGTCTGTTTGTACGCACGCCTGTCTGCCCGTTTCCCTATAATCCCCAAATATTTATGTCGATGCTTTTTCTCCAACTGATCTGTTCTCACCCATTCCCATTCCACCCATCCCTCCCTCCTTCCTCCCTCCGTCCGTTCCTCCCTCCTTCCTTCTTCCCTTCCTCTCTTCATCCTCCCTCCTTCCTTCCTTCTTCCCTTCCTCTCTTCATCCTCCCTCCTTCCTTCCTTCTTCCCTTCCTCTCTTCATCCTCCCTCCTTCCTTCCTTCTTCCCTTCCTCTCTTCATCCATATGTCATTGAGAGGGAGACAACACACGTCAGCTGCTGGACCAATCGCATCCGCAGCCATCATCCGACGGATGACGTCCGGCCAAAGCAACTGACCAGGTCAACAAAGGTCAATCCACTGTCCCGATGGACATTGCCTTCGACCGTGACGCTGAGAATGACACTGATCTGACACAGATATGACGTCGATCATATGACGTCACGTTATCGGTGCTTCGTATATGACGAGAACTGCGCTATAGAAGTCATTGGATTAGATTAGATTTGATCTTACAGATACTGACCAGTGCTTGAAACAGCAGATGGCTAGAAGAGCGACGAAAGCGATGACGATACCAAGGATGAGACCGAGACCAAGGGCCAACAACAGACCTGGTAATACGCGTCACACGCAGCAGAACATATTAGACCTATAATAGTTATGTAGCGCACCTATTATATTCAGCATAACTACTTCTGTCTCAACATGACTTGTACGTTAGGTGACGAGCAACTGCTAACTTGGTCATTATGGGCATTGTGGACATTTTTGGCATCATTGGCAGTGTGGTCATCATGGTCATTATGGGAATTATTGGCGTTATAGTTATATGGGCATCATTGGGCTTTGGGAATTACGGGCGTTATGATTACGGCTCTTCTCATTTTTATCACGCTAAAGTCGATTAAATATGTACTTGAAATGTATCTGTGTATTTCGACAGCACCATGGTGTAAAGGACCTCTGCTGTTTGAGAAACAAGGAGAGAGAATTTGAATAGAGAGGAAAACAGGAGAAATCTTGGGTGAGAAAAAGGGAGAGGGAGTTTAAAGGAAGAGGAAAAGGAAGAGGGACCTTGTGTTAGGAATTGAACGGATGTGGATCCGGTTCCTCTTCGTTGAACTCCGTTGCTTGCATGTGTGCTATCTGACAAAAGAAAATTCACAATTCACAGATAATTACTCTATAATACCCATTGAATAATTTACCCTCAGCGGCACTGTATTAATTGATAAAACAGAACAATATGCGCTCAAATATAATATAATAATTTCATATATTTTGGAATTCAGCGAATTTGCGGGGGGGTTGTCTGTCCAGTTTCCTCACCAGGCTCGAATTATCAATCGCTGGAAATCATATAAAGAACGCTACCGAGTTATTCGAAAGTTACAGTTAAAAGGAATTAAGGATATTTCCTTACCTATTCACACATTTTGTCTAGCACAACAAGCATTATATTATACGTCAAGTATTTGATAAAAACTGATACATGTTAGGAACTGGTGGTTATTTGTTTCAGTTTGACGACGCCATGTGATGAAAAAGATTATCAGCGTTGTCCTCCTTCATTATTCACACTTGGGACTGGCACTGCAAGAATGAGTGAGTGCGAGCTTGTATGTTTCCGTAAGTATTTAAGTATGTATGTATGCACGCATGCATGTAAGTATGTATGCAATCGTAATTTTACGATTTTTGAAACCCAACTCTGAAGCTGAGCACAGGGCACCCACTTATTCACGAGTGCTGAGTTTATTCAAGGATGTCAATATGTGGGCCTACGACGTTTGCATATATGTAACTAGGTACAACTCCGGATGACATGACGCACGACGAGTACGTCACAGTGACGTGATCTCTTGTGTATCTAATTAACGGAGGTTGATCGGCGCGTACGTACGTACCTCCGTGGCTAGAGCAGTTGCCATAGTCACCCTGCCATTGGTTGTCCTTGCACGTGACGTACCATGTCTCCTGGGTTTCGTTACAGCGGATCATGAGGTCATCGCCCAGCACCCCGAGTGGCTTCACCCAAATGCCCCCACCGGACACGTTCAACAGAGGACAACCGACCACTGACAGGCAAAACACAAGCATCGCATGTAAGCATTATACACTGAAACTGTTTTCTAATGTCGCTGTCCTAAGTGACCAAATGCCGTTTACCTTATTGTTAGCAATTCATTAATTGGTTAGTTGCAGTCTAACGGCACTATGTGATAACAAAGACCACTATAGCGTCGCCCTCCTTTTTATCGAGTCTTGTGACTGACGCTGTCGAAGTGCAAACAGTGGTGGAGCTTTTCCATTCAATCATTCATTAGGGCGATTTATATAGCTCACCTTCAATGTTACTACTGAGGAGCGCCTCTGACCCCAGCAAAGTTGAAATCCTCTTAAGAGCGACTACAAAAGGAGTGAGAGTGAACCCTGGGGACCAAGCGCAACGCCAACGGGAGCCAATGCAGACCAAGGGGCCAACCACCGAGGTTACAATGCATTGTATTATATAATGTAGGCGGGAATTTATGTAGCGGCACTCACTCGCAGTTCTACGCCAATAAAATGGCTCCTAGTCAAGCGAGTAACAGAAGCCCGGACCCCATCAAGGCAGGGCAGCCACGGACCTCTAAACTATCTCTATTTAAACTACCAACTTTATTGATATTCGCAAACTCAAAAAAACACACAAAGCCTGCCTCATTAATTAGTGGGTGAGTGAGTAAGTAAGCGAGTACGAATATAATTAATAAAATCGTAAATATGACGAATGTGAGTATGAAGAACACGCATTTAGTAGTAGTATAACTGGTGTCTAACGGAGTCTAACTAAGATCATTGGCATCGCCCCTCCTTTATCCAGGCTTGGGACTGGCACTGCCAGAGTACAAACAGTGGCGGAGTTTCATGCATTTAGTAAGTAAGTAAGTAAGTAAGCCGATGAAATTCATGCAACCTCTGAATGAGAGCAGGAACTTCCGTTCTTCGTTCGTGGCGACATCTGTCGTATAGATGGTCACGTGATGTCCAAGTGACGTATAGAGATGTCTCTCTCGTTCTCTCTTTCCACAAACGTTGAAATCATGCGCTTGACCAGTGTCCGAGTCTTGGACGATGACCTTTGGGCAGTTGGCGGACTGTGCGACGGACGAGTGTAGGGCGATGAGTGATAGCTGGACACGCTGACCGCGCAGGGAGTGGATGACCCAGGGACAGGACTGGCGACCGAGGGCGGAGTAGGACCCGTAGAGGCTGTTGCTGAGGTATCCAGAAGGGGATGTGATCAAGACGCGGCCCTCTAGCGGGCAGTAGGCAAGTCGCAGATCCAACACTAACAACGATACAATGTTTGATCGTAATGGTAATTGTAATCATGTGCTTTTATAGCCCAATTTGCGTCAGAGGCGCTCGCAACCCTGGCCAGTGACTTAACTGATGAGGAGGACAGTATTCAGGAACTGAGCAGAAATCAATGAAGAATATTTTTATGGTAGAAGTAACATAGCTTAGGAGAAATAAATATGAATGGCCTTCTGACTGACTGATTACAGTGATTAGGACGTTGGCTGATTGGCTGGGTAACTTACTGTATGCGTAAATGAATAGCCGTTTGACATGCTTACTTACAGACCGGGTGATTGATTGGTTGATTGGCTGGCTTGCAGTCTCACTGGTTGACTGACTGGTTGCACATAAATGCAGTTTCGAAGCCATTATAATACACCTGAGATTTCTACAGAATAGCACGAGTCGGTCAACTCAGGTGGTGTCAAAGAGGAAATGCTTGTTAAAGATGAATTGAATGAATGAATGACTGACTGAATGAGTATTTAAAGCCACACAATGTTGTTTTAGCCGTAGTTCTAACCGTAGGGTAATATTTATCCAGGGCCTTCTCAGACAGCTAATTATAGGCACTCTGTTGCCCGGTTGGAATGCATAAGATGTGATGCCCCTAAACTTGTAGTTTGCCATGGACAGCGACTACTTAGACCCGGAACTGCCCAGCCTATACTATTTCAAAGGTGCGTACAATTCAGAGGTTTTGGCAATCGTTTCTAAGGCTGTAATTGCTCCGAGCCGAGTGGAGCCGAGGAGTGCCGAGCACGAAAATCAGTTACTGCTTTCAAAATGGCGGCTCCACTCAATGACAAGTCTCGCTCTTATCCCCAGAACTACCAGTGTCACGCGAGGCTTTTTCGTCGGTATCCCAACTGTCACGAGACGGCGCTAGTAGTCCAATTAAGCTGCGCGGCGTTCGGAGCGAGCTCTGAGTGACATCCGGCCAAATAAATCTAATCGTCTTTGTCAAAAGTCTAGAAACGCGCTCTCATCGAAACGATATGTGACATCAATGAACTAATCTTACCCAGATGGCACTAGTCTCGCTGACAGAAATCGATAGCGTTTCACAACACTCAGCGGTCTAAACACATCGCCAGCACACCCAGAACTACACATTCCGAGCTAGAGTCGACCCAGCAACCTTGCCTCATGCGGAGTTTTGTAACGATGTAACGCTACAGCGAGCGACAGGTAGAATCAGAAACGGAAGTAATTAATTTTCAAATGGCTTGAGCGGAGAGGAAGGAGCTGACAGCGTGGGGATAAAGTGCTAGACGTTAATGTTTGTGAGGTTGACCTGGCTTCAGGAACTATCAGAATTAAGATAGGTTGATCGGCTCGTGCAAGCCTCTTTACAAGATTCAACGTTATTTCCTTTTGGCTCGGAAAACAAAATAGCGTTGCTTCACTCTATTTCACTGCGAAGTAGCAAACAACGATAAAAGATGTTAAAAAAACATCAAAGGGCCGGGAGGTCATGGACCTGCTAATAGCCCTTCCGCGTAGGTGGTGCTGTTACCGCTTTAAACCATGGCCAGTGTTACTACGATAATTTATGCAGCACTGGCAAGAAGAAACATTTAGGTGTTAGACACTGTTAAGAGTTAGGCCATCATTTTGACTCTGAAGATAATTTGGGTGCATACTGCTGCGCTTGGAACAAAAGCGTGAGAAGTAATAATTATTCAAACTAGAAATTAAAGAATCTTCGATAATCGATATAAAAGTTTGGTGAATGTAGGATGACAGAATAAATATGATAAAAATCTGATCAACTGAAATTTAGTTGAATAGTAACATTAGATTAATTTTAAAAACGGCGATCTTTTTTTCCCTAGATAATGTAATCTGGACTAATATGTAGAGACATGAAGCCGACAAAAACTGGGTCCTTGTCCTAGATTATTTGTTTGACAAATAAATGATAATATGCATCTGAGAATTTTGTGGCATAAATCGACAGTCGCGTTTGTCTTTGATAGCGAAGTATAACGACTTAGCATACATAGAATGTGTTTAGAGGAAGATATATTTTGACTGGAGTAGGCCTAGTATAAACTTGGACGAACCTTTCGTCGATTATATGTTCAAAGCAATCCTGCCGAGTATTCTGATGTCATTTATTCACCGCATAGCCCGTCCGCAATGTATCAGAAAAGGCAATCACTGATTGCCTGACACGTAGCGGTTTTACATACCCCAGATGTTATGTAATGTAATCGAATATTTATGATAAATTCGTAATCACCAAATGTAACATACACACAGAGTGTGCTAAATCTCAGTGGTAAGTCGAAATGTTGCTTCCTGGGTGACTTACTGTAGATCTTCACTCTATAACGAACCGTTCTTTCAATTTTACCAGTCAACACAGTAACCATGGCCCAATAATTAATGCTTCATATTAGAAGCTCCACATGTGACGTCTGACAATTTAGAACTTGGCCCTCTGGCGGACAGGAACGCATCGCGACTCGTTAGCTTTACAGATGCATTCAGTTGAGTAGATTTATGAAGAAAAATTGCAACATTGCCTGTGGGTAGTCAAATATCATATACAATATCGGACATATAGGGGACTAAAATAATTAAGTTGGGCGACATTCTGTAGGTAATGATGTAACCGGATATTTTAACGAATCGCATTCTTCTCTGTATGTCTGTTGGGTCTGTATTTATGTATGTATGTAAGTATGTCTCTTTAAAGCATATATATGTTCCTATGTGTATTAATGTATAATATAAGATTCTTTGTTAGTTTATAATTGAAATCTTGAAACTTTTAGAGCGCATTTGTCGGGGCGCTTTTGTCGGGTCGCATTTGTCCAGGGCGCCTTTGACGGTGTGCTGTCAGAAAGTTAGTCCAAAGGAGGACCAGGTCCTGTTGTCAGAAGCGGCAGAGTTACCAGTGAGGCGGGTGTCGTTGAAGGGAAGAGTTTGGAGGCCGATGATCGATTGAGTCAGGCTGTGAGTTAGTGACGAGATGACACTTCAGTTTTGAGTTGATGGTTCGAGAGTTAGAGCTGAACGAGCCGCGGGCAGATAGATGATGGTGGGTGATTGGCAATGACGAAGGAGGAGCTGTAAAGTGCGGTTTTCAGGAGGAAGATCGTTCCAGAGACGTAGTGCAGAGCTGGATATGGATCGGTTGTAGAACTTGAGAAGAGAGTGACCTAAGGTGGGGCCGAGAAAGACTGAGGCAGGAGGATGATCGGGTAGAGCTGATGTGACGGTAAGAGTTGTTGAAGAGTTAATGGGTATGCGTATGGAAGGGCAAGAGGTTTTATAGATTTGTTCTGGAAGGCAAGTGATGTTGAATTCTGGTTTTGAATGGTCAGGGCAGAAGAGGTTGGACGACTGCATTGAGGGATTAGGTCAACCATGTGTAGTAATTGTTTGATGGAAGTGCAGAAATAGGATTTAGTTCGCATTGCTTGTTGGGAAGAGAATTTAGGAGAAACGACACGTCTTCTCGAGAGGCTGGAGATGGAATTGAGAGTGATGCCTAAGAGGCAGGAGGAGTAAGATTCGGAGTAGGAGTAAGGTTCGGAGTAGGAGTAAGGTTCGGAGTAGGGAATGTAAAAAGCATGAGACATGGTCGGAAAATGTGAACAGAAATATATGAGGAGAAATTGGAGCTGGGCAGTGGAGAGGGGATATGCGATGAGGAAGAGAGTTGACAACTCTCCAGAGATGTCGAGGATTAGAAGAGTTGGGATGGATGTGAGAGGAGTAGTATATCAAATTGAGCAAAGTTATATGTTCTGGACGGTTGAACTTGAGTATACACGATAGGATGTTTTGCAATAATGTCGTCCAAATTCTTTTATTGCTAAATCAGATCTTTCACTGCGATCTTCCAGAAACATATCTCATTATTATTTTTTATTGTTATTATGTAATCTGAATCGCTCAGCAACTTGACGAAAAGTCAGCTTTCGACGAGTTCGTCACGACAGGAAGAGAAGGCAATTCCCTAAAACTAAATCCTGAGAGGCAACCAAGAATATGAAGTGTTGACAACCTCATCTTCTCAGCCTCAGCATATGAGGGTCGAAGACTAGCTGAGGATTTATCTTTCCCACTTGCTTCCCACCCGAATTCCACGTTAAGTCTACAAAATATTGTCCAGTTGATACTCCTTGTTATATTCTATCATGATATTTTAATTATACTGGCAATGGACTTATGTATGTTCTGTTAACAAAATATTGTGGTGGGAGACAATAAAGCGATGTTGATAACCAACTGTGTGCGGTCAGTGTACAACTTTACTCGTATTGGCTGGCTTGGCTTGAGCAGAGATCTCGACAATATTTACGTGGAATATTTTTTATCGATTCATTGATCAACGTATAACTGACTAATGATTATAAGTGGAACCTGCGAATTGCTTGAAATTCGCAGTAAATATCGGACAAAACTACGCGGAAGAGATGCGAATGTGTATCGCTAATGATCACCTGTCATTGATGTTGGTTTGACACCTGTGAACAAAGTAATGTTAGCAAATATGAAGAAAATAAATATAAAAATATGATGTTCGCTCGTGCATAAAATTATCTCGTATAGATCTAAGTTGAATTGAATAACTGACCTGCTATGCACCTAAAAGCAGCCTCGAGATAGGAGGCAAAGTCTCGCTGACACGGCTTCATGTCGACGAGACTTCTAACGCTGACGTCACAGGACTTGCGTCCGGTGCAGAGGGCGTCGAAGTGAGTGACGACGTCGTTGGAACAGCCGAGGTTGAAGTCCCCCCGAATGCAGCGACCCAATCGCATCCGACCGTAGCTGGCTGACGTCATCAGGATGACGTCATCGCCGTCGCAGGAGGCGTTGAAATGCTCGGTCAGACAATATTCACGGACCTCTGTAAATAAATACAAAGATACGACAGGTAATGTAATTATGTATTTGAGGAAATCTAGAGTAATGGTAACGCACAGTAGCGCAAACTGGTGTAATTTGAAACATTCAGTCAGTCATCTCAGATAGTCGGTCGATCAATCAGTCAATCTGATTAAGCCAGTAAGTCGTTCGGTCCGGTAGGTCAGTCAGTCCGTCATCAGTCAGTCAGTCAGTCCAGGGGCGTCCAGATAGGGGGTCCTGAGGCAAATGCCTACTACATCAGCTAGGAGGGAGGGGACATTTTTGTGTCTTGGGGGAATATCTTGTCTTCCTGGCACCTTGGACCGGGGATTTACCTCCATCACTCAAAGGGAATTTATGCCCCTGAGTCAGTCAGTCAGTCAGTCAGTCAGTCAGTTCGATTGGTCGGTCACCAACGACAGGAAAAAAATAACTGATAAAGAGTATAAATTTAAAATATTAGACTCATCAACTCGAGAACCCGCTGGGGGGCGCTTACCCTTCAAAGTTTGGCCTTCTTTGTGATCAGAGACAAGCAATCGTATGATCATGTTTATTAATAACGATATTGAGAAAGAGGGACTTACTTTAGAGACCGTGGTTTAGTTGGGTAATTATGTAGGCCTTTACCTGTGTTGTGAAATTGTGCATTATACAGGTACATATCAGGTGCGTATTGAGTCAATGTGTTTATGATGCTGTGAATCGGAAGAATCCCATTATGTTCTGGTTGTTTGTAAGAGGATACGATGTGTAAAGGATGGAATAAAACAAATGAATCGGATCAAAGTTATCTCACGCGAGAAACAATCCAACCATATTCATTATCGGCTTTTCTCCTTTTATTTTCCTCCTCCTCCTCCTCTTCCTCTTCCTTCTTCTACTTCTTCGCCTCACTTCTCTTTACCTTTGCCTTCTACTTTTAAATAGTTCCTCCCATTCTTTTCTTCTTCCAATTCATCATCGTCATAATCATCATCATCGCCGTCTTGATCACCGTCATCATCTTGTTCTTCGTCTATTTTATCTTGTTCTTGTTCACCATCGTCTTCATATCCATTTCTTCATTATTATCTTCTTCTTCTTCTTCTGCTTCATCGTCTTCTTCTTCGTCTCCTCCTCCTCCTCCTTTTCTTCTCCTTTCTTCTTCTTCTTCTTCGTCGTCTGCCTCTGCCTCTGTTGTTCCGTCCATCGTTATGGATGACGGCATCTCCATCGCTGCATCATTGCGTCTGTTCTTCTACCGCAGCAGACAAACCCATGCAAGACAACAGATCAAAAGACGTATGCGTGTGAATTATAGACCAGGAAGAGAGAGAGAGAGAAGAGAGAGAGGACATAGAGAGAGAGAGAGAGAGAGAGAGAGAGAGAAGAGAGAGAGAGAGAGAGAGAGAGAGAGACATAGAGAGAGAGAGAGAGAGAGAGAGAGAGAGAGAGAGAGAGAGAGAGAGACATAGAGAGAGAGAGAGAGAGACAGACAGACAGACAGACAGAAAGAGAGAGAGAGAGAAAGAGAGAGAGACATAGAGAGAGAGAGAGAGAGAGAGAGAGAGAGAGAGAGAGAGACATAGAGAGAGAGAGAGAGAGAGAGAGAGAGACATAGAGAGAGAGAGAGAGAGAGAGAGAGAGAGAGAGAGAGAGAGAGAGAGAGATAGAGAGAGAGAGAGAGAGAGAAGACAGACAGACAGACAGACAGACAGAAAGAGAGAGAGAGAGAAAGAGAGAGAGACATATATAGAGAGAGAGAGAGAGAGAGAGAGAGAGAGAGAGAGAGAGAGAGAGAGAGAGAGACATAGAGAGAGAGAGAGAGAGAGAGAGAGAGACAAGAGCGAGAGGAGAGAGAGAGAGAGAGAGAGAGAGACATAGAGAGAGAGAGAGAGAAAGAGAGAGAGAGAGAGAGAGACATAGAGAGAGAGAGAGAGAGAGAGAGAGACAGACAGACAGACAGACAGAGAGAAGAGAAGACAGAGACAGAGGCAGGCAGAAACAGAGACAGAGAGAGACAGAGACAAAGACCGAGAGAGAGAGAGAGAGAATACTAAGAGATGCTATCGGACAGAGGAGGACAGACGCAAAAGCGCCTCTCAAAAACCAAGTGCAGGGCATCAGCTTATTAACGAGCGCACAGAGAGATAATGGAGGCGTATACATGCAAGAAATGGTATAAAGGCAGAGACATGCTGCTTGCTAACATTCATCATGTTGATATAAATATTGGTAGGAGAGATCATCCTGGAAAGTGCATGGATGCTAACGATTTGAGGCTCTGTTCAGAAAATTTAAACATTTGAATAGCTGCATTTTCATACGCTGCTTCATAAAAAATACTTTTTAATCGTAACCTCGATTTTTTCTCTTTAGCGTCAATCAAAAATTAAGCTCTGGATACCAGCTTATTCACGAGAGATGACCTCCATCATTTGCTAACTGCATGTGCAGATGCGTGTAGTGAAAACTGCGCGTCAGGTGGTACAACCAATTCAGAAACAAAATGTTCGTCTTGCTGGAGTAGGTCGTAATTTCAGTTTAACGACGCTTTGTTCTAACAGTAAGGATCATTAGCGTTGCCCTCCTCCTTAATCCAGGCGTGGGAATGGCAAAAGTAATTCTTGTAAAACAGGCGAACTACGTAGTTTCTGTTGTCGTAAGCGCTTAGGCAGATGCGAGAGGCATTATGAAGCGTCGCATTGATCTCTTGTTATTAAGTAGAATAATCATCGCTGTCCTGAAGCTGAGGCTTTTCTGTCGGTTTTTACAAGAGGTCGCTCTCTTCCAATATGCGTTTGCCCATTGAATTGAACGCCGTTACCCTCTTCTTTCTTGTATGTACGTCTGCGTGTTTGTCCGCTTGTTCTTTTGCGTGTTCGAATGTTTTTCTATGCGCCAGAGAATGTAGAATTATATTCGTCCTAGTATGGCGTGTATTTAGTGTGGGCAGGCATTTATGTTTGCATATGCATTGATATGTATTAATAGTTACTGGATAGCCAATTGCCTCTGAAAGTTCGGATTATCGCTCAGTTAGGGCAATCCCAGGATTCTTTGAGGCAAATCAGAACAGACGACAGAATACGTTTTGGTCTACTCACTGATTTCAATATTGTAATTTGTGTGGTGCTCTGTGTAAATGCATTGGAGGCGAACAGCTACGCTGCTTGCATTAACACTAATTTGTCAGCAACGATAGAGAATTATTTAAAAGCACTACATGGACTTTTGAGTTGAGTGATATACAAAACAATCACTTTCGTTAACTTTTTAACTTTTGAGGCAATACGCGTAGACTGAATTTCTTGAGAAATGTCTTTGAGATTGACGAATTTGACATTATTTCGTATGTAAACAAAGTCTCGCGAGACTATCGCTTTCCTAACCGGAAATCGCGTCTGATTCGCCGTCAGCCATAAACCAATAACCGAAGCTTTATCAATTCAGTATTACTGTGTATACAATGTATTGTACAATTGTAGATCTATATAATATATATCTAATTAAATGTACTGAACATATATATATATATATATACTGTGTGTTTGTGCGTGTGCGCGCGTGCGTGCGTGCGTTTGTGTGACCCATCTCTATGTGTGGATCTGTTTGCTGGGGTGTGTATGTGTTAGTTTATGCGTAGCTCATCTCTCTCTCCCTTTCTCTCCCTCTGTCTCTCTCTCGTTTTCTCTCTGTCTGTCTGTCTTTCTGTCTCTCTCTGTCTCGCTCTCTCTGTCTCTCTCTGTCTCGCTCTGCCTGTCTGCGTATATATATATATATATATATGTGTGTGTGTGTGTGTGTGTGTGTGTTGTGTGGATTGGTTTGCGTGGTTCCAATCGTGGCATAAGCCTGTGTACCTTTGAGATGTGATAAGTATGGAAATGTGATGCAGTAAGAGCCATTGGTGTTACATCGTCTGCATTGAATTTGTTGAAGACCTCGACATGAACTTGAAAGAGAAATGGGTTTCAGATGACGCTAACACGAACGGACGATGACGTCACACAACACGCTCTTCAACTTACAAAGACCTCGAGCTCTTATCATTTTAATACAACTGCTACTTATTCCACTACTACTACAGCTCCCTGAGGGATCCTGTATACTTCGGGGCACAAAAGTAGTAATAATAGTAATAATAATGATAATAATGATAATTATTATTATTATTTTAAACCGATTATAGTTAAGTGTCAGTTATTTTTACTATTTATTATTTCGATAATTTATTACTATTGTTATCATTATCATTATTATTATTACTATCATTTTTATTATAATTATTATTATCATTATTATTATTATTATTATTATTATTATTATTATTATCATCATCATCATTATTAATATTTTCTATTATTAAAATGTATTACTCTTATTCACATTATCGTTATCATTATCATTATAATAATAATAATAATAATAATAATAATAATAATAATAATCATCATCATCATCACAATCGCAATGTTTATTTGGCTCCATAGTATACACCGTGTTTCATGCGCAGTAGTAGCCTCCTGAGGGGGTGAGAGTGGAACCCTTGCTCTTCTCATTACAGGGCGACTCTTAATAGTCAGATTCCATGTCGAAGAATGACTAATGCGTTTATAGTTTGTTTGGGAAGTTTCTGCTCAATGTTGATTGGACGGATTGGAAAATGGTTAGACGGAGGATGAGGCTGGGTGGATGAGAGGGTGATTGGAGTGATGGATGACATTTGAATGGAAGATGATCAAGGGTAGACGATGTTGGGTGGACGAATTGATGGGTGGGTGTACGACGAGTGGAATGGTGGGTGGATCGGTTGGATAAAGATGGATGGATGGAGATGGATGTTTTAGTGGACCATTTGGGTGCATAACAACCCAACCGACTTGACTGAGCGTTTCGAAATGCAGACTGATTGACGTTCAGAGCATAAGAAATGAATTGAGACACAAGATAAACAGAGAAGGAGTCAGGAAGTGAGAAAGAGACAAACAGACAAACAGAGACAGAGAGACCGAGGAAGTTATAGAGCGAGAGAGAGACAGAGAGAGAAAGAGAGAGAGAGAAAGATAGAGAAAGGCAATTGGATAAGCAGACAGACACACCAATTAAGACATACGCAGAAACAGATAGAAACAGATGAGACTGGTCAAACAAACAGATATAGATATAGATTGAGCAGACGGGTTTGGATTGATAATTAGGTGGATCCACAGATCGATAGATTTGATAAATACTTAGATAGAGGATGGATGTATAAGGGCAGTTAGTACGGTAGACAGACGGACGGACGGACGGACGGATGGATATATGGATGGATGGATATATGGATGGATGGATATATGGATGGATATATGGATGGATGGATATATGGATGGATGGATATATGGATGGATGAATATATGGATAGCTAGACGTTTATAGAAATAGACATGACATCTTACACGCAAAGCTTGATATTAACAGGGACGGACTGAAGTGGAACATGCAGGCAAACAGAGACATCGAGAAGGCACACAGAGAGAAGCAGACTTAGAGGCACAGAGAGAGAGGCAGACAGAGAGGCACACAAAGAGAGACATACATAGCCAGCTACACAGACATCCACAGACCTCCCTAGTCACCGATACAGTTCATCGGCGTCAAAAAAAGACATGCAGAAATATCGCCATTCGTCAACTGCTCACTAACAAAAAACCACAAACACAGACAAACACACAGACTCAGGCAGAGTAAAAGAGACAAACACACATACACACAGACGGAATGAGAAGGCCAGGTAAGGGAGGTCATCCGACCCGCCAAAGGACCGCACAGTGGCGGCAGGGGTGGCGGCTACGACCGCCGAGCGAATGACTTCGTCGCGTGCCGGTGTCGTGTTCTACCCCTCGTTTCGTCGGCCAATTCTGGCGTTTCCATCATCCTAATCATCCTCATCGACCAACCCGCTGCCGTCAGCAATTTGGCAAAATTAATAGCGTTGGGGTCCGGAGGGACGCGAGCTCGACGGCCCCGGCCGAGCGACGCACCGAAGCCCGTCACCTCGACGCCACCGCAGCCTCGTCTCACGGCACGCACCTAGCTTCCCAAGTCGACAGCGGGTGTAGGATTCGAGGTAACTAGACGTGATCATAGGAGGTACTGGACGATAGAGGGAGCTGGCGGATCGTTAGAGAGAACTTCTGAACGTGTGAAGTTCGTAGAGTACGCGGTTCGATTCTGGAGTCCAATTAACTGGATTAGAGAGGTGGGCAGAGGAATTAGAGCGAGAGGCTTGTCTTTCTTATTCTGTCGATACTACGTGCTTATTTCTTTTAGCGACACGCAGGTGTTCGGCAGGATAGATGGCGGTAAGATGGCGCCAACAAAGGCGGACAGATAAAAGGACATGCGAAGGGGCGGAAGGGGTAGGGATGGAGGGAAGGGTGGGTGGGTGATCTTTGGATAGATAGAGGGATGATGGATGGATGGACGTTCGGATAAGGGCATGGGAGAGTGGAAGATAGAAGACGGACGATCACACAGATGTACGATTGATCAGTGGATGGATGGACAGACGGAGGAAGGACTGATGGATGAAGGAAGACTTTGATCAGTTAGTCTATTGAGCCGAGAAATGTGTTCATAAAATAGTTGTTTTACTTTCTCCATCGTTCTATCGTTGCCTTCTGCATTCTTCTCCAGACTTTCAATCTCTTAATATTTCTCCCACAATTCTCTCGATATTTACCCCGAAATCGCTCCATATTACTTCTCAAAATCTCTCGACATCTCTATCCAAAATCTCTCCATGTTTCTCCACAAAATCTCCACCCATCCTTCCCAGCCATAATTATGCCTGCTTAGTTTTCATCTACTTCCACCTCTTTTCCCATCTCACCCTTCCTCTAGCCATGACGTTTCTCCCGGTACCATTCTTCCGATCATCCCTTCCTCTAGCTAACCTTTCCACCAGTCACTCCATTCATCCAACAATCCATTTCTCCCTCTACACCTTCCTATGGCTCATATTCCAGTATTCTCTCCACACTTCCATTCATCCCTGACTCCCATCGCTCCTCTTAATCTCTTCCTCTCTTTCGCTTACATCTCTTCCTCTCCTTAGTCTCCACCACTTTCTATTTCTACTAGACCCGATTCCGGTTTGTCATTGGGGAGGTCAGAATGGCTGGGTCCTCAGCTTCGGCCACAAGGGCGTTGATACATAGTACCGTATTCTTCAGATTACCAGAAATTCTCATCTTTTTTGACAAATCGACCCTGATTTCTTCGTCGTAGTTTCCTCCACTATCCACATTTCCTCCTCTTCTCTTACCGCTGTTCCTTCTCTTCCTCCTCCTCTTCCTCAATATCCTTTCCATCTTCTTCTCTTAACTCTTCCTCTTGTTCGTGCCTCTGCTCCTCCCTCTCCTTCCCTTCCTCCTCCTTGTCCTTCTTCTCCGTTACCTCCTCCTCCTTCTCCTCCTCCTCCGTTTTCTCCCCTCCTTTTCTTCTTCCTCCTCCTCCTCTTCCATTTCTTCTCTCCCCTTCGCAGTTTAGGCGAAATTAACGCTGCGTATCCTCAGCGATTACTCGCTCGCCATCAGCGAATGACGAAGGCGTCTATTTCTCATTCGAACCGAATAAGACCTCTCATGAATATTTATGAGCATCCTTCCTTCCGCAACCACGTACATGTATTACGCCGCCGAATATCGAAATAGACCGCGTACACCCGTCAGATGTGGACGCCTGCATGCATTTATTGCTGAGTGAATACGCACAAAGATTACTTATCTATCGTGATGCTACGTTTTCAAAATGCTACGAAAATTAGCATTTAGCAATGATGGATATTAAATTTTAATATATGTTATTGTGCAAGCGAGTATTGAGCAACATAGGAAAAGTATCATATGGGAGTTGAATGGTGACTGGTGTGTTGACATTTGTGTAAACGTTTGATCTATGAATCACAACTCTGTTGAGTTTAGATAGAGTAGCATAGACTAACATTAAGTTATATATACCTTTGGTACCATCACCTCTTTGATAGGGGAGAGAGGTCATTAGAGTTAGACACCCTAGGTTCAACTACAAGGGCGCTGATTCCATTTTACCTTCATTTGCTTATCTTCACCTTCTTACCTTTACCGTCACCTATTGGTTGAATGATGAACGGCGAGTATGGTATTGAGAAACATAGGATAATTGGACCATCTCTGGTTAACTAGTTAGTTCCTCCTAAATGAATGCTATATAAATGACTGATTACCATTACAAATTTAAGGTATTCAGAACAGTATCCTCACTATTGCGCTATAGAAAAGATTATGATTAATTAGAGACTACAACTATTGATATGACAATTATCAACCGCAAACGTCGTACGCGAAATTGTTGTCATCTATGTCATTGTTAATTTGATTTTAATTCTGTCAAAAAGTTATTTCTATTAGGAAATGTCTTCGTTGTCTATTTTGGCATCTTTTATTTTGTCCATGTCTTTCATATTCAATCAATTTACTACGCCGGGACTAGTCCTATAATTTGAAAAATTCATGATTTCATTAAATAAAATATCGCCTATATTTTAACGTATCGTCTTTTCATGACGCTTGTATTATAATCAAACAGTTCTTTTTCATGTCAAACCGCCTGTTGCTTTTGTATTTTCTATTTATCCTGATCAACATCTTACATGCGATATATTCTATTAGCAATTGTCAACCATGTCTACCACCCTCCTCTATATCTACCGTCTTTGCTTCCCCAAGCGAAAGACTGCAATGACAATAGAACAGTATTTATAAATGCCACGTACATCCGACAACCATGGACCCGCGCAGCGCTCAACGCATAGATGTGGAAACTGCTTTTCCTAAGCCCGAAGCCGAAAAGCCGTTGCTTACAAACAGGCAGCGCTGAGTTCTATGAAATAACACGAAATCGATGTGTCGCTTCATTATGCGTGTAGCCTCCGCTTACAAAGATATTCGCAGTAATACCGCTCTTAAGGCGGTCGCCGTTGTAATTCGACCTGCGCCAGACGACATAAAATACCTGGACCGACGACGTTCTGACAGTGTCTGTATATAGTGATATGGGGCCCGACCCGCGTTGCCCATCGGTTATGGCTAATAGGTGGACATCTTTCATGGCTTAAGCATGGAATAATTGCCAAAACTATGGCCTGTCTTTGGTTTAATCGACGTCAATTTATATTGGAACAGTCCTCTGTGGAAAATGAGTAGTTTTCCGAGAGTTGTTTTCCGAAAGGAAACGCCTCGCCAATTTGAAACTGCAGCAATAAATCAGACGACTGTTACCAGTTTAAAGGATGAAACTATGAGTCTCACCTTTTCAAGTCTACATATAGCTCGTCTTTGAGCGTGATCTCACAATGCGCTACATAAGTCTGTAATGACGGCATTATGAAAATACATTACAATGCATTTTTGAAAGCGCTATTGATAAATCCGTATGTATACATTATACAAGTATACAAACATCCAGTCAGAGGCGGCGATTTCGTTTGAGAGGTGGTGGTGGGGGGACATCCAATGAGAGGGGTAAGAAATGTAGAGGGGGACACACATATAACGTGTACCCTCACTGTAAAAGCTAAGAAGGACTCTTCCCCTCGAACCCCTCCCTCCTCGGGATCGCCGCCTCTATATCCAGTCGCCTCTGATTGCTACGTTAACCAATGGTTTCTGTTTAATGACACTGTGTGATGACAATGATCATTAGCGTGACCGAGTAATAGCGGCCTTTCTGAATTTGATATCATCCAAGACCTGGCTACTACACAGAGCCTAAGCAAATAAGGCCTACTAAAAAATGGGCGTACCATTGCAAAATGGACTATCATCACTCTTCTAGTATGACTAATTAAAATAGGCTGCGATCTAATAACCTATCCAATGACAATATCGGAGTCCAAAAGAGTGCGCTGTTTTTATTCCTGCTTATTTGATTTAGCACATGAAAGCATCGGTAGAACGCGATGGTGTAGCCGTATAGGCTTATCTTGTGACTAGTAACTGGAGGGTCGCAGGTTCGCGTATACTGACCATGGATAGGTTGCTCAACTATCACTGTCTATGAGGAAAGCAATGCGAAACTATATCACTCAGTTTATTCCCGGGTGACGTAAAAGCCAACGAACATGCCTTAGGGCAGAGAACTCATCATCATCATCATCATCATCACCATCATCATCATCATCATCATCATCATCATCATCATCATCATCATCATGAATGAAAGCATCGCATTCAGATTATACAATGTAGGTCCTGCGTATCCCTCTGCGTATGGGCCCCTATGTGCAACTCTAAAGCGCATGCGTTCAGGAATAAAGACACACGTACAGATGAGATGTGGGTAAATTTAAGAATAATTTTAAAATGACATCATGTGCGTGCATGACTTTCGATATCTGTCTTGAGAATGAATCGAGGTTTTATTACTGTTAACTGCCCTTTTAAACAGAAGCGCGTGCCAAAGATACACCTTACATGTGAAATTCGTCAATTTCCTTTACGAAAGTTTATATCAGAGTTCAACATAAGCGAGCATGAATCACTAGCCACTGGTGTCTACTGCAAATGCCGTGCTTTTATAATAAATCACCGCTTTTAACAGAACTTGTAATTCCTCCAAAATTGAGGACAACACTCATTAGAACGATTCATCAAATGTTTCTTTTGAATAAGAGTTTGCAGTCAGTCAGTGCTATAAAGTTCAAACCGAACAAACGATTCTACTAACTTTTGAACCCTTTAAATGACATTCGCTAGATGCGAAACCGATCAGTCTCTCGAGTAGTATCAAGATATGTATGGATACTAAAGGGACAGGCCATACGTACGCTCCTATACCTAGGTCCTACGTAGGCCCCTACTTAGACGTGGGTCCAACGAACAATTCTTTTGACTGACTGTTTAAACAATGACTACAGATTGGATCGTACTCGATGGTGAACGCCGATTGACTTGCTGGCTGGTCCATTATCATACACGTACTTCTGCCAGGGTTACTCTATGTGTACCTATATCTGTGCATGTCTGTGTGTGCCTGTGTGCGTGTGTGGCTGCAGTCGTTCCATAGCAAGATAATAATTATGACCTGTGTTTGTTGAGGCACGGCCAATGGACGTTGATCATTATACCAGCGCCAGTTAATCGCTTTCTGCTCCGAATAAGAAAACAGACGAATCTCCATCCAGACTTCCATTTTTAAGCAACCATCTTAACATATAACCATGACCATAACCATCAGTTTTATTGCTCCAACATACAAGACATATCCGTTAACAAGATTCATATTCAGTTTTTCTATTTAAGACAAAAGGAGACCCAGAAGGGAGCGTGGTCCCGCTGGGTAGGGCCACTTATATATGAATAGACAAGATATGAATATATTTAAAGACGGTTGAAGGCTGATAATATGCCTATAAACATAGGATATCATAAACACACACGCATAGGCTACGTATATTTATATAAATGTGTTGCATGACATTGTAAAAAAAACTATTGCATTTTTTATGCATACATAATAAGATCTGTGCCATTGTAGCATTGTACGTATACGTGGATGATAATGTCATACTATTCATTCATTCATTCATTCATTCATTCATTACAGAGATTTATATAGCGCCCCTTGAAGGCTACTACTCAGGAGCGCTCCCTACTCCAGCACGTTTAAAAAGAAAAGTTTTAAGGCAAATATAAAATGAGTCTGAGTGGATCCTTAGTGACTGTGAGAGTCACGTGTGGGGATTGCTGACGGACTGAGGGAGAGAGAAGGGGAGAGCAGGGAGGCAGTGTCGAGAGGTGTGGGACACAACGAGATTGGGCGAAGAAGGAGAAGGAAGGAATTGACAAAGAGCGTTGAATTTATGTTTAAAATAAATGTAAATTTAATAAACGTGGTTGGAAGTGAAAACGGTCGTCACAGTGACAACGCATGTCATCCTTGTTATGGATGCGTCGCTAAATAAATTTATATCAGTCAGTCAGGTCTTGTCGACAGCATTTGTGCATTTAAGTGTATGAGATATGACGATGGAAACTACACGTACCTTCTCTTACATGTCTTTCTAGCTCTGTGCCTACGTTTGTCTGCATGTAGTGCGTTATTATTGGGCCTCATTGTAATATACGAAGAGAGAGTGACACACACAGATTGCAGAGCCATTGAGCACACTAGACAGACATAGAGGCTGATAGAGAGAGACAGACAAAAGAACAGAAAGAGAGATAGTCAGGTATACACTGCGCGTGTATGTGAGAAAGAGAGAGAGAGAGAGAGACACGCAGGCATACATACAGCATGATACACAGGCAGGTACAGCGCAGATGCAAAGTCGGCAACAAAGAACTGGTATCGTTTTCTCGCAAGTGTTCCCCGCGTTGAATATTTGAAATGAAAGACGAAAGATGGACACACAGGATCATTATATGCAATAGACAAGAGCATCTTTCATTTCATGGAGCAATCCAACTCCTCCCCTCCGCTATTTTCCATATCTTTCTCTGTACTTAACTCTTCACCTGTCTAGATTCCCTTAACTGCCAATCTTCGTTTCATTCTTCCAATTCCTTCCACCTTCCAATGTCTGATGTCCAGTCATTGCCGGATTATTAATCTAGAAGGTCGCCTCTTTCCCCCTCTCTCCATCTCCCCCTCCTTATCCCTCTCTCTGTTTGTCTGTCTCTCTCTTTATCTCTCTCTCGTGCGCCCTTTGTCGTAGGTGGACATGGTAAATGATATTGCGCCACGGACTTAATCAAGCTCTGACCGCTTTCCAATATGTATATCCTACCTCACAAATTGATAGACAGAAAGACAGACAGACAGGCAGGCAAGCAGACAGACAGGCGGGCGGGCAGGCAGGCAGACATACAGACAGACAGACAGGCAGGCAGACAAACTGGCAGTCAGAAAGGTTTGGCAGGCAGACAGACAGGCAGTGATGGAAAAATACTTCCCCATAGTCTTGGTGTACAAGTACAATTACTTGTCCAAAAGAGTATTTGAAGTGCAAGAGGACATACGTTTTCACAAAAGTATCTAAACGATAAAGTGGAAAATTGTTCTATCACTCACAAGAAATCATGCTGGCGATATGAAAATTGTTAGAAAACGTTCTCGTTTGAATTTCTTGGCGAAGCTGACTATTTTCAGCACACAATTAACTTTATATTCCGATATTTGGATATCCTTAATGACGATTTCACAATTCACCGACTTTCAATGCAATGACAACCGCCATTCGCATCACCTGAAGGATGTGCTTACTTTAATTATAACCACGGTTTCACTCGGTGCGTAAAAACACTTGTCTTGGAAAAGTATATAAACTTTATATATTGTAAAATAGGTTTACTAAAAACACAATACAATGCGAAAGACGCACAGATACATTGAGAAAGAAAGAGAGAGGCAGACAGACAGACAGAGGGACATACACATAGACGGTAAGATAGAGATAGCCAGAGAGTAAGACTGAGAGACAGATACAGACAGTCATTTAAGAGTCATCGTGGGCACTGATGGACGGATATATATATATATATATATATATATATATATATAGAATGACAGAAGAGTAGAATACTCGATGAAATATATATATATAAATATATACACATATATATACATAGGGGAGAATGTCCTGCATTGGGTCAATTTTTACATTTTAAAGCACAGAATTGGTGTTGGTTGTAGTACTTTTATTTTGTTTTAATTATCAGAAACAGCAACGTTGTATGGGTCGAATACGGTTAAACAACAATATTGCTCCAACAGTAAACTCAAAAATATTAGTGTTTTCCTTGCGGGTAAAAAAGTGTCCCAATGCAGACCACCATGGGGAGTCACTTTTATATATTAATGCACACAATTATTGTTAGTTGTTGTACTTGCATCTTCTTTTAATTATCAAAAACAGTAACATTTATGGATTGAATGTGGTTATACAGCAACATTGTTCCAAGAGTAAACTCAAAAATATTAGTATTTTCAATTGGGCTACTGGTACAAACTGTCCCAATGCACACCATCATGAGGAGCATTGGGACAGAGCATGGGTCAATTTTTACATTTTAATGTACACAATCGGCGCTAGTTGCAGTATATGTATTTTGTTTTAATTATCAGAAACAGCAATGTTTTATGGATCGAATATGGTTATACAAAAAAATTGTTCCCAGTGTAAACTCCAAAAATTTAAAATTTTCCTTACTGGCAAAAATTGTCAGAATGCAGGCCATGAGTGTTGTCCCAATGCAGGCCATCAATGGTCAGTGACTAACGTTTTTGATAGTAGCCCAACTATGCTGTATACGACCTTCAAACTTTACCCCATGCTTTGCAATATACTGTCCTAAAGTAGTTTACAGAAATTGTCGGCTAAATTAGCACAAAGCGCCTTGTGCGTTGACTGACATTAAACGATTAACATTTACTTTTCTTACCTAAAAATAAGATTTGTCGTTTATCTGTTAGAAGCTATCTTCTTGTCTGTCTAAGACATGATAATCTTCATCGCGACATTAAATACGTTCGCTAGGTGATGCACGTCCGATACAATGATAGACTAGGCCTTGATACCGCCACTGACCCAATGCAGGACATTACCCAATGCAGGACATTCTCCCCTATATATATATATATATATATATATGAGGCTATTTAGATTTTTCTATTATGACTACTAATAAATATACATAGTTCGAACCCATACTCTCCATCTTACTAAGTATTTCATCTCGCTACTCTGCCAACTTGTCAAAGTTATACTGACCAATAAAATAAGTTCATCTAATTTCGTAATCCTTATCTTAAGCTGAGACTTCTAAAGCGCCGTTCGAAAGCTTAGCGCAGGGCACCAGATGCTCATTCACGAGCGCTGCGTCGAATCAGAGGGGTTGTCCAAAGGGTTATCCGAGGCAGATCAGAGTCCGGGCAATCAAACTCTCTTCCTAGTAGTAGTAATTAAATTCATTCAGTTACGTGGTGCCGTTTTAATGATGTCGAAAAGATCAATCTATAATAATAATAATAAAAATAATAATACACATAATAAACATAATAATATTAATAATAATAATAATAATGACCGTTTTTGTTGTTGTAAATGCAGTGAACGTAACTGATGAATATTGATAACTGATTCTGTTCGTACAGGAATTTATGAAACACAGTCATCAGGAATCATTTGGACAAGGAGCATTAAACCTCAATCATCAGTACAGATTTTAAGATCCCTTCACG
This sequence comes from Bimastos eiseni, assembly GCA_959347315.1. Lineage (NCBI taxonomy): Eukaryota > Metazoa > Annelida > Clitellata > Crassiclitellata > Lumbricidae > Bimastos > Bimastos eiseni. The sequence goes on from OY365810.1 coordinate 40,682,175, forward strand.
TACGCTTTTAAGCACCTCCAATTAAAGTCTTATTTCAGTCTAATGGGCTAATTAACTTCGCTGCTGGTTTCGTCTGCTGCCAGGCCTACGCCTCATAAAGCAGGAGGGCGACGCTAAACATCATCGTTAGCATATAGCTATCATGTACAGGCCTATACCGCGTAGTTTGAAGAAAACTACCCTGCACTCTGGCAGTGCAAGTCCTTACCTGGATAAATGAGGAGGGCGACGTTATTGATCCTTGTTATCGTTAAACTTAAACTAATAACAATAATAAACTGTACGTGCGGCATTATTCTGACACAGCAAGGCTACCCTGCGACTGACTACACCTGTAAGAGGTTGAGAACGTTACGTTACGTCAATAACGTTCAATTGGCTGCTCTGATGTCATTGTGAAATAAGCCTATGTTATTGGTCAATTTTAACTCAAAGTGTAAATGGTTAGACTATAGGCCTACATACAGCGAACAACATTGAATACTGACGAATCGTCTCAAAGTGACGCTATATAAAATTCCAATATTTACAACATTTATAATTGGTACAATCTGACGGACAATATACTGAATTAAGCGTATTTAATCGTTCAACTTGATAAAGAATACCATGAAAGACCACCAGGATATGTGTTTAACTTGGGGTTGACAGGATTAAAATTGGACAAGAATTTCTGAATTTGTTTAGTCGGTTGGGATAATTTTAAAGGTGTCTAATTAGTGCATGTTATTTTACGTTCATAGCGACATCTGACGTATTTCTGGGGCGTTGACCTCGACCCTACATTACTTAACATTAGTTAAAAAGGCAACAGCTTCAGCTGAAATTCTAACGCAGTTGATTAAACACATGACGTCAGTTGAGGAACAATGGTGCCACATCATAGCAAAGATTATCAGAATCGCCTCCTCCTTCGTACAATCTTTTGGGACTGACATTCCGGGTCACGAGCAGTGTTTATCGACATCTTATGACTACAAGGTTCGGTTTTTTCTCATATAAGATAAATCGAAACCATATTATTATCCACCGATTTAGGTCTACAATAGGCTATATTATAGATGCAGCATGTCACCCGAGCCGTTTTATTTCAATGTACGCCATGCTGAGAAGACAAAAACCAGAGGAATACTTTGAGTAATTGAAAGAATTTGTATGATTAAATCCGACCAATCACCACGTTGACCAGGTTCTGCAGTACAGAAATTCTGCTGAAGGACAGCGAATCGAAACCGTCAACAAAATTCATACGATTCGTTAAATCTAGCTAGAATTATATTAGCGTTTTATTTAAAAGATTTAGCCTTGGATAACGATATCGTAAAAGAAAGGGGTCTAATGATATCCGTAAGGAAACCGGCACTACCAGAGCCCAAACAGAAGTGGAGTTAAACACCTTCAAAACGCTTTCAACCACTTTATTTATGCGTGGCAGACTGAATATTTATATGAATCGACGTCTTGGTGAAATCAGCACTAACAATAATAATGACATTTAAAGTTAAGACAATTTTGGATGGTGTCTTCCGGACGCTATGGATTTCTTTGCACTGTACAGTATTATGTTCTAAATTGTCGTCAACGGCCATTGATACCATGCAACGAAGTTAAACCTTATAAAAACAAATAATTAATCGGCTGCAGCTGATAGCTGTAAGTGCTGTAATAATTATGCCAAGCAAATTTCTGTCGACGGTAACGATCACTGTTATCAAAATCTGTCGTTGAACTCTGGATCCATCTATTAATAGGTAGTAATATTTTTCATAAGTACGAAGCCTCCATGTATACCCTATCTGTTTTACAATAATGTTCTATTCTATTCTATTATATTCCATCAAAGAGCTGTCCACGGTTTGGGTCTACCAGTGGGTCGAGTCGACCCATGGGTTGAGTTGGGTCGGTTAGGGTCACGAACATCTGAACATTCAATGGGTCGGGTCCAGATCCTGGTGGTTTGGTTGGTCCCAAGTCCGGACCCATTTCGACCCACCATTTTTTTATATTTTCAACTCCGTGCTTATCATAATGATTCGTTGCAGCTTACATCTTGGAAATAAACGAAGCAAACGAATGACATCTTCACTGATACGTTTAATTATTATGAGCAGAAAATGACCAGACCTAGACTATATATCATCTTATATACAGCGGTCTGACTGTGTTGCGTTTTCACGACAGTGAATTTTGACGCAAAATAATATTAGTAAAATTGGCACAAAGGCGGGTCAGGTCGGGTCGGATTAGGTCGGGTCATGCACTTTATGGGTCGAGTCGGGTCAGATAGTTGGCTTCATAAGTCGGTGCGGTCGGGTCGGGTTCATTTCACATGGATCAGGTCGGGTCAAGAAAATTGGACCCGTGAACAACTCTTTTCCATGATAATTTCGGATCTCCATAAGCCTAGACCATCTCTCACAGTACTTGTAAACTTTTGAGAGGCTCTTTCGCTACAGAGATCCACTTGTGGAAAGATGTCTTGAGAGAGCGGGAACATGTCCTGCCTGCTATGATTCGTGCTGTTATAATTATTTTCATTTGGGTACGTAGTATACTCCATATAAGATTTCAATACTAGTTACAGCAGAAAGGTAATTCCATAGCAAAAGCCACAGACGCATTGGCACGATGCCAAGCTGTGACAGTTCGAGACAGAGGTATTAGAAGGTCATGACGGTCAGAGAGAGACAGAGAGAGAGAGAGAGAGAGAGAGACAGACAGACAGACAGACAGACAGACAGAAACAGAAAGTCTAAAACAGTTATTTTACCATAGGCCTACTACATGCACAATAATTATTGCACATATGTCTCTAAATGATTTATTCTGGTTTAAGACAATATTATAACATTCTACACATTCAACTCAGTAACTGATGAGCTAAGCAACTTTTTTCCTTACCTCACTAAATATCGTCTGGGTCTCTCGCACTGGGAGCGCCTCTGAAGTCTGCATGACTGTCGTATAACCTGAGGGGGCGTCATTTAAACGAATAAAATGCAATTCAGTGCCATCCTCAGCTCGACTGAATGTCTCGACTGCGCTGTGTGAATGCCCCACGCGCCCAGGGGCATATCTGGTCAGACTGTTGGGGTAGCGCGAACCCTACCTAAGAACGCGAATATGTGTATTGCAATTATCCACACCAATTTCTGTGACGTCAAAGGCATCGGGCGCCATAACACGTCAGTATACCCTGACCCTTCCCGTCCTCAGACCAGACGATTGTACATAAACATGGAGCCGATTGGTTAGACGTCCACCTTGTAGCTGTGAGGGCATGGGTTCGATCCTCCTCCCATCTCATGAGAAGGATACCGCGTATATAGTGACCTCGAGCAAGTTCTTCACTCATAATTATTGTTGGCGCCCATCGATTGATTTTTCGTCATTAGATGCTGGCGATTAATAAAAGCATAATATTAAGACAATATCCGTCGAAACCAGTTGACAACAGTGGTCACGGGACAGCAGTAGTCACGTGGACAAGAAACGATTGCTTACCGGATGATTCCGTTCCAAATGACGTCAGAGCCAATACGACGCACGTCATAAGTCCCGCCATGTTTCGGCCGACAAAGATCATCGTTTCACGGTTTCTTAGTGACGTCACCTTGGTAACTTCCGGCTGTGGGTTCCGACGTCTCGAATCCTCATCGGTCTACTAGGTCCTTGCAGAATGGAAGCGGCCTGGATTTGGAAGCAGTTATAGGTATATTATCAACACCTAACAATATTAGATAAAACGTTCAGATACTTCAAGAACAAAGTTCCGCTTGAATTGATTCTTCCTCGTTTAGTGTTTCCTAATTTGGAAGGCGTGCTTAGGCGTCATATCAAGGATGACCAGCGCTGTTGTATTTCATGCGACACTTAATACAGCAGTCGTTCAATTGACTTATAGAAGCGTGACTTTTCCGTCATTGCATGGTTCAAACTGCGTTCACTCTGTGAGATTAGACTATAAACTAATGGGCGACTTGCATGGCTGCCAACAGCTAAGTTCGACTCCTGTAATAACTTGCCATCATCTGTTCATACTGTACTTGTAATCATACTGTCGTTTGTCAGTTTGACATCAATCGAAAATTGCTGTTGCTTTTATCCTCACAGACATGTAATATTATCGTAATCTTGAAATTTCCTCAGCGCACAAAGAACCCAAATCGTGGAAAGAACCGGGTTTTTCCGTATCTGCTCAGATGTCTTTTCGTCCGAGATTATGAATTCTGCAATTAAAGTAGAAGACCCATCTAACCTATTAGTATAAGTCGTTACTGCAATCATCCATTTGCATTTTGCTTTCATCCGAACAGCGAGTGTCATTAACAGGAAAGTGTCAAAAGATTTTCACATCCATCATTCGTCTGAATGAGCAATTTAACCACTGGCACTCAGTTTCGAAATCGTAAAAGTTGCCACGCTATATATTATATGCTACGTCCTTTTTCCGAAAACCTCTCGAGACAGATATTGAGCGATTCCTAAATTACTATTTGCAGACTAAACCAATAGACAGGTGTAAGGAGTGTTACGTTCATAAGCAATGTTGCGTTAATAAACAGTGCTATGTTTATAAACAGTGTTACGTCTATAAAAAGTGTTACGTTTGTAAATAAAGCTGCGTTTGTAAACAGTGCTACGTCTATTTTTTTGTCTGTCTACGTCTATCAAATGCTGGCAGCATTTAGACGGTTTGCTTAGTGTCGCCAGCTTAGTTCAAGTGCTTAACGTAATCGCTCACTTCGAGCAGTCGCTTAGTTCGCTTAACTCGACCTAGCGATCGCTAACTTCGCACAAATGTCGCTTCTCCTAAGAATTGTCGGAGCGATGTTCTAAGCGGTATTACCACCTTTAAATCCGCTGCCATTCTACCATGTCGGAAAGGAATCGTCGATTGCTACCGCATGTCGGCAATTTCCTTAAATCCCCAAATCCCGTTGCGCATGCGCCGATTGTGGCTCCGCGTGGTGGCGTTGGAAGCGCGCATGCGCCGTTGAATGCCGAAGACCCCGATGGCGACGTAGTGCGCCTGCGCAAGATGAAGAACAAGAGGCTCGTTTGATTGACAGGCTAGATTTCGGATCCTATGCCGCGGAACAGTTCATCATTTGACGATGGACGTATGCGAGGTCTTTAATGCGATGGATGCATGGATCTTACATCAGCCACAGTACTCAAATATATATACATACGAAAATGTATATATATATAATTTATATACATCATTATACATGTATATAGATCTGCATGTATATCAGTATGTATACATATACAGCTATAATACAGGATATATATTTACTTACTTATTCCCTTCTCCTCCTTTACCTCTTGTTCCTCATTCATCTGTCTTTCATTCATTTCTCTTTGTCCTTTTCTTCCTCTTCTTCCTCCTTTACATTCTCCTTCTCTTCCTCCCTTCTCCATCTTCCTCTTCTCCGTCCTTTTTCTCCTATTCTTCCACCTTCTCTTCCTCCTCCACTCCTTCTTCCACCTCATCTTCCTTCTTCTCCTTTGCATCTGATCAGACCGTCATTCGAATCATGACTTCGTCGATTACCAAATGCTTCTCAATCCAATTCTTTAATCAACCCACTTCTTATACCTCTGCATAGTTCTGTTCCCCAGTCCGTCCGTCCGTCCGTCCGTCTGTTTATCCGTCTGTTTATCCGTCTGTTTATCCGTCTGTTTATCCGTCTGTTTATCCGTCTGTTTGTCTGTCTGTTTATCCGTCTGTTTATCCGTCTGTTTATCCGTCTATTTATCCGTCTGTTTATCCGTCCGTTTATCCGTCTGTTTATCCGTCTGTTTATCCGTCTGTTTATCCGTCTGTTTATCCGTCTGTTTGTCTGTCTCCGCCTGTATGATTGTACATTGTGTGTGTATTCATCTCTGTCCCTGTCTGTCGGTCAGTCCCAGAATGCACTGTTGTTACTCTGAGTCTCTTTCACACGGGGGAGGGGTTCACTGTCGGCCTCTATGTCCGCCTCACTATCTGTCTGACAATCTCTGTTTTTGTCTGTCTGTCTCTTTGACTGTCTTTCTGTCTGGCTGACTGTATGTAAGTCTGTCTTTGTGTCAGCGTGTTTATCTGTCTGATCATAACTATGTCCTCGTGTCTGTCTGTCTGTCTGTCTGTCTGTCTAACAATCTTTCTTTCTGTCTGTATGTCAGGTTCGTCCATCAGTTTCATCTTGTCTGTTCGTATGACCGCTTGACTGTCTGCATTCAATGTGTCTTTGTGGGAGTGAATCACCCCAAGAATTTCAATTAGGTCACCCAGAGAATAGCTACAGCTGTACGGACAAGAAGAAGTACTTGCGCACTCATTTGCTTAGCCTCAGCATATAAGGCGGGTGGGCCAGTCATCTTCCTCACCGCCAGAGCCTACCACCGACAGTGTGCGGTCAGTGTATTCGTTTTGTGGTTTTATTCGCTAGGGGGGCGTAGATGGAAGGGTAATCTAGAGATATCGTTCCTTCCATGCGGGGAGTTGAATGACCCCCCATCTCTCTGTGTCACAAGAATATACGCACAAGCATACACGAATACGCAATAGCACACGCAGGCACACATACAGCAACACATAGGCACATAAAATTACATATGTAGGCACACTTTAAATCACACAAGGATGAGGATGGTGATAAGAGGATGAGGATGGTGATAAGAGGATAAGGATGGTGATAAGAGGATGATAAAAGGATGGGAAGAGACGGAGGTGTCGTTGGTTGGTGGCTTCGTTGGTTTTTGAGCCATGTCCATGCATTAAGAGAGACTAATGCATCGGAATCAGGGACAAACACTTGACAACATCACATTAACGACGACCTCCGTGGCAACAGACAGACAGACAGACCGACAGACAGACAGACAGACAGACCGACAGACAGACCGACAGACAGACAGACCGACCGACAGACAGACCGACAGACCGACCGACCGACAGACAGACAGACAGACAGACAGACCGACAGACAGACAGACAGACCGACAGACAGACAGACCGACAGACAGACCGACAGACAGACAGACAGACCGACAGACAGACAGACAGACAGACAGACAGACAGACCGACAGACAGACAGACAGACAGACCGACAGACAGACCGACAGACAGACCGACAGACAGACAGCATGGAATGACTTATTATATATGAATAGACAATGATATGCAGCCAATGCGTGATGTTAAATATCAACTTCACTCTCTGTCTCTCTGTATCGATCTGTCTGTGTGTATGTCGTTCTGTGACTGTCTATGTCAGTCCACATGTGTGCGTTTGTGTCAGTCTATGCGTGTGTATGTATGTGTCCGTCTGTATGTATGGGTCTGTGTGTCCATCTATGTGTTACAAATCGGTTACCTCGTCTCACAATTGGAGCACTACATCAGATATGAAAAGTCAACGAACGTACTACAATCACTAGATAATCGCAAAATCAAATTACAATTTACAAAACAGGACATCTCAGAGATGCAAGAGAGTGAAGAGAGAGTAAGCAATAGAAGTTATTATTACCATTACGATTACATTTATCATGGCCTCCATACGAGTGCGGTGACATTCCTCTCTCTGCCCATCTGAACTCCCCATCCGATTGTATGTGGCCAGTGTACTGAAGCCTTGCTGAGTTGGGTAGGGGCACATGTTTAGACGAAGCCTAAATCAGTTTCTGACAGGTCAGGTAGATAGTTGGAATTTAACGACACTCTGTGATAACATAGACCATTAGCGTCGCCCTTCTCCTTTATCCAGGCTTGGGACTGGCACTGGCCGAGTACTACTACCAGTGGCGGAGTTAGTCTCTGACGCTGATTGTTGCAATTTAACGACACTGTGTGATAACAAAGACCATTATTATTATTATTATTCGACAGTTTAACGTCGTCGTATGACATCAATGGTCGTTGACGACAATTTGAAACATGTAATAAATTCATAGCGTCCAAAAGACATACTTCATAACTGTCTGAACTTCAAACTAATGTTCACTGTTTTACACATAAATAATAACAGACTAACATCGTATATAATACATGTCATGTGGTATCTCATGCAAATTTAACAATATTTGCATCAATATTTGGATCAAGAAATGTTCAAAATAAAACAAATTGTGTACGACCAATCACTAAGTACATTTGTCTAATCATCATACCTTCAAAGAATTATTGGCTTGGAATTTTTTCATAATGTTCTTATTCGATTAAACATTATCACAGAAATGTTTTCTAATAATGTAAGTCTATACTATTTATCTGTTTTAATATACCAAGTGATAACGCAGTGAACTACATCCTTTTATAGAAGAGGATTGAATATCAGCAGCCGAATGTAGTTGACATTTATTACTTTATATCAGATCGTTTTAAAGGTGTCTAAAATGCAGTATTAATGACATGAATGTGTTTTGAGTGGCGACATCTAATGATAGCCTTAACGTACTTGGCCACTGTTGTTAAAGATAATCATGTGTCGTTACTGCGCATGCGTTTGGGCTACAGTACGGTAACTGCAATCATCTTACATTGATTAACGACCATATTTATATTACATCGGCATAAACTTCGATATTTTATCACTTGGAATGGGCCTCCTCAGGAGCTCCGGCTTTTATCCAAGATCTCCGCATCTTCTTTCTACTCTTTTCTTAAATCTATCCTTTCTGACCGTGGTTGTACTGGGTAGATATCCTGAAGAGGCCCTATATCAAGTTTAATTGATTGGCAGATTGATTGATTTTCAGTTTAACAACACTGCGTGATAACAAGGATGATTAGCGTCGCTCTCTCCTTTTAATACGTGCTTTGGACTGGTACTGTCAAAGTGCGAATAGAAGCGAAATTATGATAGTGAAAGCCTAACCGTAGGAACCTACAAAGTCGAAAAACTCAAATGTAGTTGATATTTATAACATCAGCTGAAGTCGTTTTAAAGGTGTCCAAAAATGCAGCATTTTAAAGTACATGTACTGTTTGAGTGTTAATATGAAATCGACCACTGTTCGCACTCAGACAAATGCCAGTCCCAAGCCTGGATAAAGGAGGAGGATGACGCAATCTACTACTACGTTTACAGCCTTTACTCTCATAACTTAGTTTCTCTTAAACGTTATTGTGTCTTAACAAAGCTAATGTCACCCTCCTTCTTGGTCTTCGTGTAGGACTGGCGTAAAAAAGTATAAACATTATTACGGGCATAGCGTCTTTCTGTAGTAGAAACGGCTGAATCTATATAGCTGGTTATAATTATTGACACCTGCACTGCGATGCATCATAACGTTGCGCTCCTTCTGCATCTAAGCTTTGGACTGGCACTATTGAAAACCGCCAGTAGTAGAGTGTGGGTAGTTCTGTTTAACGACTCCTCTGTGTCATAACATTAGCATCGCCCTCCTTGATCATTCAACCTTGAGACTGACCACTACACCAGGGTTGAAAGTGGGATTAAACCGTCATAGTAGTATTCAGCAGTTTATCGACATCTTATAGCAACAAAGGCTGTTGACGTCTTCAGCATTTGTTACATTTTAGTTCGATTTCGTAAATAGTTTTAATCCTTTGTCTTTATGTTTTCTTCCTTTCTTTTGTGTTGTTATCGATTCCATTTCTGCATGACAGGTTGCCGAGACAGCAAAATTCGACATATGGTTGTTGTAGATATTTCATAATATATAAATGATTATTACATTTTATTCCTACATATATATATAAACATACATATTGTATATACGTAATGTATATATATATATACAATATATATATATTATATATACATACATGGGCTTCTACAGAGAACATCCGTGGAAGCAGACTGCTTCCAATTCTTCCTTGGGGGAATAACATTCAGTGATCTTGGGGATGAACATTTAATTAATTAACTAATTAATTAAGGCATTGTTAAATAAATTATTAACTCATGTATTTGACAATTTAATCTAGATGCTACAGAGCTACTACTATAACACCTTCTTTTGCAAGATAAAAAGATGGCAATGATCTTTCTATAAGGTCATCATATTATATAGGGATTATAATGTGCAGGCCTACTGCAACTTATGTCGATCATGAAAGTCTGGATAATAGAGCAAATTGTTGCAATTTGTTAGTCACATAATGCAGCAGAAGAAGCGTTTTATAATTGATGATGCAGATACGACAGCAGCAAGAAGAAGGCAGCGGTGTTGCTAGGTCACTACGTAGAACTGGACGAAGTTTGATATGGGCAAGATACTCTCTAAGACGAAGACAGACAATTGTCAAAATGTTGGCAGGGTTTTCTCTGGGAATAAGCAATCTTTTGTTCTGGAGACAGTTTACGAATGCGGCCTTTTGAAATGATTCTTGACTCATCGAGCTCAGCAGCCATAGACGCATTGACGAAGTAAGAAAGAGGATGCTCATGATGTGGTGGAGGGGTTTGCAGCGATGGGACTAGAATTAGAGACGAGAGAATTCGGCCACACATGTGCGTTCCTGGCCAGTACTGGATCAGATATGCATGCAGCTGAGAGACAGATTCGACGATGACGCATTGTTGATAGTAATGTAATTGTTTGCTACCAACAACCTCAAAAGAGGATCACGTTTAGAGCCTATCACAGTCAATGACATCGTGCGACTCATTAAGATCTACAGTCTCAATTCCGATGTCATGGTGCTTGAGTATAATGCCTCTACAGACATGGCCTCAGCCATCTCAATGTCCTTCTAGCATTTGACAGTTGAACTGGATCTTAGTCACTTTTCCAGAAACCGTTCATTGAAACATTAGGCTAAGCATCGTCAAAAGTCGCCAGCGGTCAACCAGGTACTGGATGAATACACAATGCAGAATTATATCATCCGAAAAAGACTTTTCCTCAATAAAGAATTACGTCATCATTGCTATGTTTGCAAGATCTAGGGACCAATTTAAACGACATCGGATCACTGTCTATACATTCTAGTAAGTTACTCAAATTAAGTGAGTCTCCCAGCATAGCTTGGATATTATAACGATAGACCAATGATACCAAGACAGGTCCCTTACTTCAGTTCAGCATATGGTGTCGCCGTTAGGCTAATCTGAGAGTGATCACTTGAATGCATCTATGTATTTTAGTTAAGCAACATTACTATTTTTATTAAGAAACATTTCTATAGTAACAATGTTACGTATACAATAGCAATGTTACTTGCTGTTTTAAGTAACACTAATTTTGTATTTTACTTAAGTAACATGACTATTGTAATTTTTTAAAAGATGCAATGTCTGAAATTCTGAGTAGTCCTAAACTGTTACAATAGTTCCTCATTATCTATGGAAAATCTGTGTTTAATTAGGTGTACGTAATGTACTCCTAGGCTTGATGCAAGTTGGCAGAGCTTCTTTTTTTGCTTGCGAAGGCTCTTTTTTGACCGCATTGGTTCTTTTCTTATTTCAGTTTTTTCCCATTAATGTTTTTTTCATCTTATTTACAGAGCATCAGAGCAATTTCATGACCTCAATTAAACTATCAAACCATCAATCACGCTTTCGTTCTTAAAACAGTCAACAGTTAAACCAAAAGTGGGTGTATGCCTCAATATTAAATAATATTATTTAAAACTGTCAGAAATGAGAATATAATCGTTCAATATAATTATGATATATGATTTATGGGTATATAATGTAAAAAAATCAACCTTTTTATGTGAATGCAAACGACTGCGTAGATGATTGTAATCGATGCTGGTTTATAAGCCTCGCATGCATATTAATGAGGTCGGAAATTTGTAGCATAGAATTGACGTGTGCCTGGTTCGTCTCGGTCTACCTTTCTGTGTATGTCTGTCTCTTTCTCTGCGTCTGTCTCTGTCTGTTTGTCTATATCATTCTGTTTCTTTGGCTGGCTGTCTCTGTAAGTCCTTTCACCGAGCCTGCTTCCTTTTGTCTACCTCCGTGTGTTTCCTTGTGCCTCTGTCTGAATACCTCTGTCTGTCTGGTCTTCTGTTTTACTGTATGTCTGTCATTCTCTGCAGGTCGGTGTTCGTCTTTCTGCCTGTATGCGTCATTCTGTATTTCTACATGGCTAATTCTATATTTGTCTTCTTACTCTATTATCAGTCTCTGTGCGTGTCTGTCTGTCTCTCCATCTGTCTGTCTATGTCTGTATGTATGTATGTGTTTATGCATGTGTGTATGTATGTGTGTGTATGTATGTATGTGTGTGTGTGTGTATGTATGTGCAGACAAACAGAAAGCACAACTTAGAGAGATAGACAGACAGACAGACGGACGGACGGATATACAGAAAACAGACAGACGGACGGACAGTCTGTTTGTCTAATACCCGTCCGTCCATCCGTCCGTCCATCCGTCTGTCTGTCTGTCTGTCTCTCAGTTGTACTGTTCTCAGCCAGCGTACATACTACATTCTCTGAGCTGCTGTGTATTTCCGTCAGTAATGACTTCGTCCAATGCAACTGATGCTGTCTGATTCTGGAGATGATCTGCTTTCTCCTCCGCAGCAGCAGTAGCCAACCTCAGTCGTTCATTGATAGCGGACATAGATTACACGAAAGCATCATGTAGCTGGACATTTATATGGCGCCATTTGGGAAAATGATACTCGAAGGTGGCGCCCCAACGAAAGAAACAAAATCATGAAACCAAATATCTGTCAATCAGTCAACTAGTATAGTTACAGCTTAACGACATTGTGTTTCCTTACGTGGAACGAGGTAATTATACCTACTGCGCATAGCCAGAACTAGGAATGAGCTACATTCCATTAACCTGAAATCTTACTAAACCAGTGAAAGTATTCCTATATGATGGCGTGTAGTTGACTCCACAAACTCCTAATACTCTCTGCATATTCCAAACAAGTCAGTTCAAAACTTGTCAGAGAAGCATTTACGAGAGGCTCCACCAATTTCTGTTGAAAGATTTAAAGCTCATATTTTAACAGTTGCATTTAACATAGTAATTCCATTTCATCGTTATATATGCCGCATTTTTCTGAAATGGTTATCCCAGAAACGGATTTCCCATGTTCTTTTTCCCTTTCATCTCTGATTTGAATCAGGAGTGGTCCTTCCAATTAGAGGGATAGCATGCCAACAATCACGCACACATTAATATATATATATATATAATTTATATATAGCAATATATATATACATATGTATGCATACAACAGCGTGTATATGCGCAAAATGAGCATATGCGTTCTGTTATGTGAATATGCCTTAATCTAGATTAGAGGATTTGTAAGCTTTAGATTCGTACATATATATTTTGCTCTATCTTCTTCCCGTTCATATATAATATATATATAATTATATAAAAATATATATATATATAAATATATATATTATAAATGCATACACAGTGCTTGCCATCCATGATCATCCCAAGAAGGAGCCATAATAATTATAATCTATGCTTCCTATGCGACGCATGCATCGCACATGTCTGCGTGGCGTCAAAACACACACACACACTCACACACACAAACACAGACACGCCACACACACCTACACATATACATACTTATTATGTATTCTATATATGCAATATTTCCACCGAATCCACCCTGTATGTTGCATATATAGAAGGATGATAAGACTGTTATGAACAGATGCCTCTATGTTAAATGCGTATATATATATATATATATTCTACAGTAACTGATGAATATAAGCGTATGTTGTCGTTGTTGGTATCCATCGATGTCATGGTTTGGACGTTGGTTGGTTGATCGCTTAGAGAGACATCGTTCGACCCAATCACCGATCCATCGCCAGATCACAGCTCAGATAGAAACCGTCCAGCGCTACAGCCATCCGCTATTTTACGAACTGACCACTGTAGTTTAGAGATCTACACAAGGACTAACGGAAGGAATGGCAGGCAGAAGGAAGGACGAACGGACGGTTAAAAAGGACGTCTGCACGGACGGGTGGAAGGACGAACGGATGAAATTACGGACTAACAGATGGAAGGAAGAACGGACGGTTAAAAGGACGTCTGCACGGACGGGTGGAAGGACGAACGGACAGATGGATGGACGAAATGACTTATTACGGAATGGAGAGAGAAGGGAGTAAAGATCGGAAAAGAGAGAAACAGGTAGAGAAACGGACGGACATGGTCAGGAAGAGAGAGGGGGAGGAACGAAAGAAGAGGAGAGTATAATATTAAACGACATATACATATGCAAACACGTCTCCATACACATTTATACACATATACACTAAACATACTACACACACACACACATACACATACACACACATACACACATACACACACACACATACACACACACATACACACACACATACACACACATACACACACACATACACACACACATACACACACACATACACACACACACATACACACACACATACACACACACACATACACACACACACATACACACACACACATACACACACACATACACACACACATACACACACACATACACACACACACATACACACGCACATACACACAAAGAGAGAAAGACAGAGAGAGGGAAAAAACCGGGGAAAGAGACAGAGCGAGACAGAGAGACAGACAAACAGACAGACAGAGAGATTTATACACATACAGAGAGACAGAGAGACAGAGACACAGGCAGATTACTGCAGAGAGAAAGTGCATTGATATTACCTTTGCCCCATTCGAGCTCTGCGTCCATTAAGATCGGGGATAATGCGTCATTAATGACAACCTATATCGACTGACAGAGAGAGAGAGTCAGACAGTCAGATAGACACAGACAGACGAAATGAGAGAGACAGAGAGAAACAGTTTCAGACAGAGAGCCACATAGAGACACAGAAAGGGACATTGGTTGGTATAATGAAGGACGGACTTCTGGGAAGAGAGGAGTGGAAAGAATACATAAAGGAGTTGTGGTAATGTAAAACCGTTACTTAGAAACTGGAAAGAGAGTTACCTGGAAAGAGGGAAACTAGAAACGCAACTTATTACTTAGCTCGTGAAGTGGCGTTATATAAATGTTTGATTATAATAAATGAAGACGAATTTATTTGAGATGGGAGTCAGAATGATCGTAATGATTGCAGTGCGGAGCAAAAGATGATATATAGAAAAAAATAATTGATGAATGAAATATGAAAGATTTAAATAGTTGAGCAGAAAAGCGATACCCATAACGGATGTTGCGAGCGTTCACGAGCGTTGGACCTCGCCCATTATGCTTAACAAACTTTTAAGAGACTGCCGAAGGAGCTGCAGTATACCTACCACTTTAGACGATACGTTACCCCCACTGCGTTCCTAGGATGAAGCTAGATTGAAACATTCGCCCGGTTGGTCATAGAACCCCTATCAAACCGTGTTTCACTTAGTACCCACCCCGCTTAGAGAATGGCCACGTATTAGGACATTTCATCCATGTAAACAGTTTTATGGAACATCCACAGTGCCACTATCCTTATTCTGCTAAAGCGCCTCCACACGAGCACCATCATCACCATAGCATCATGCTGACTACTCTGCTTGACCCCTCCCCACGGAGTCTGGCCTGGCAGCACAACTGGTTAAAACCCGACTGTTGCGAGCTTGATTTGATATAGCGTCTGTATTTAAGATAGTCTCCCTTGCGCAGTTTTTATGAGGCGCCGAAAAATTTCGAAGATTACATTACAATACAGATTGTGATTCATTATCGTCGTTGTAGGCCTAGTAATAATCATCATCAGAATTATCAGAAGCATCAATGTCAGCACGATCATGACGTCATGCTCATGATCATCGTCATCATCATCGTCATTATTATCATCATGTTTGGTTAGGAGGCGCATACGTCGGATTGTAATCAACGTCTGGCGGCAGTTAACTGCCTTCAGATCCATATCGCAGTCTCTGTCTGTCTGTCTGTCTGTTTCTGTTTAGTTGCTCCTCACCCTGCCAATGTGGGTTTATCTTTCTCTCTGTCTCTGCTTTTGTTTCTGTATTTGTCCGTCCGTCTGTCTCTCTCTCTCTTTAACTCTCTATATCCTCTCCACCCGTACCTCACTCCCTCCCTCCCTCCCTCTGCCTGCCCATCTATTGTCCGCCCGTCTGTCTGTGCCTTTCTCTGTCTGTCTGTCTCTGTCTGTCTGTCTCTGTCTGTCTGCCTGTCTCTCTCTTGCTCTCTCTCTCTCGTTCTCTATCTTTCTCTGTCTCCGTATCTTTCATTAGTTGGACTACTAATTAAGCGAGTGGACGATGTCCCCTCTGTGCTTCCGTAGATGCGTCCAGCGGCCATTAGTAAGTTACATCGTTGGAATGGTATGACCATCGCTCCATGGCAAATCCATCTGCCGCACACACCCCCTCCCCCATTCACCCTTCCATTCTCCTCCCTCCAGTTCTCCTCTTCTGTTCTCTCAGTGTCCATCCCTACTCCTCCATATATCACCGTCATCTCCTCTCCTCTCCTCCGCTCTTCCACTCTCCCTCTTCCACTCTCCCTCTACCTCCTCCTTCTCTTCATATTCCTTCACCATATCCTACTTCTTTTCCTACTGGGAAAGGGAAGCAGATTAACATATACTAAACTCGCGTGCAGAGCAGAAGATGCGAGTTCGATTCCAGCAACCCTCTAACGTTGACTAATCCTTCATTCGCTAGGCGGCGGAGTCAGCTAAATCAGATGTATAACGTGACGACAGCCTAGCATGGCTACCGTTCAGTTAAATTCGACTGCTGTAATAACTTGTCATCATTCGCTCATGTTATGACTTGTCAGTTTGAAAATAAACGAAGATATTATTATTCCACTCGATTATCCTTTTTCCCCTTCTATTAAACCTCCTTCGTCCCCACCTCCTCTGCTTCCCTTCATCTTTTTATTCCTCCTCCTCCTCCCCTTCGCTTCTTGTTCCTCCTTCTCTTCCTATTCCTCATCCACCTAGTACAATTCCTTCGCTGCTCTTACCATCGTTCCTCTCTATATTCTCCTCCTCTCCTCCTTCTTCTCCTATTCATCATCTTCCTTACTCGCTTCCTTTTCCAGGCTCCTCCTCCTTCAAATTATAATATAGGTAAGAAACCGCATGCCGTCTGACGTCAATGTATCCTCCTTATTCTTCTCCTCCCAGTCCTTTTCCTCTGCATCCTCCTTCTCTTTCGCCACAGCATTCTCCTCCAAATCCTTCTCCACATCCTCTACTTCCTCCTCCACCTCCTGCATCGCCCCATACTTCTCCTCTGCCTCCTCTAATTCTCTCTACCCTTCTCCTATAGTTAAGTTGTCGTCGTATGCAGTTGGGTGTCACTTGTCGCCACTCTAAACCAACCGACTGATGCTGTTAACTCTGCTTACATCTACTCAGATAAAAAAATCGTAAAAGAAACCCATCATCAGCCGAAGGATAAACCGATATTTGTAAACCCCTTCCTGCAAACCAAGTCGGCTATTACAGTAGAAGAGCATTACATTAAGGCTCATGCCATATTTAGCCTCAACACCTTGGATAAAACAACTCAACCGGATCCAGCACGATCAGTGATCCGGGATTTTGGATTTTAGATCCGTCACAGAGAAGACTTAACCCGTCGCCTAAATGTGTTTCTGTTCCAAAATCAACCATATCCACACTTTGACACTTATCATCGAGCACCAAAAACATTTATGAGGAATATAAAAATACCCAGGATAGCAGTTTACACTGCATAAAAAATTCATGATTTGGCCTCGATTTCCGATATTGTTTGTCCCGATGAAATTATATTTTACAAAAAGGTACGCTCAGATCTGGATGACCTTAACCTCTACCCTTTACAGGAGATATGATTTTTCCCGAATACTAAACAAGTGAGTCAATTTCTATTGTTCACTTCCTCTTTACTTTCTCCTTGCTCCAAATACGTCTATTTTTTACTAGATCATTGTGATTGCTTTGCCATTGCTGATAATATGCTGCAGGGACAGCATATATTATATGCTGTCCCCGCAGCGCGCTTGCAAGCGGTTCAATAATGCATACATGCTTACTTGCTTACATATCGAAAACAAACAGTTCCGAGGAGCATAAGATGGTCGGTCGTTTTGTATAGCGCCAGAACATTCCGGTTAATTAATTGTACGTCCGCGCGCCGCTGGTTCCCTTGCTGGAAAATCTGCGACAGAAGGGGTTAGCTTTTCTTGACCCAGAAGAATTGATATTCTGTTTATTTCGCAAAACAGATCAATACGTCACACAATAAGGAAGATTCAGTAATTAGTCGCTAGCTAGCAACAATAACTACGGCGAAAAACATAAGCACATAAATTTATTACTTTCATTTTATATATATATATGTTACATATATACTGTAAGTATATATACTATATATATATACTATATATAGAGAGAGATATATATATATAATATAAGAGGGAGAATTTATGATATTATAGAGAAGATACCGCAAGCAGTCTGACGTCAATGTATTCGAAAGGCGCCTAAGTTGACGCAAAACGGGGCTTCTCGTAAATAAATCATTCACTCAAGGCGCAATTTTCGCGTAGGCAACACCACATCAGCATAACAAAACACATACACGTAGCAATGCGATCATACGCTGAAGTAGACAGACAGCGAGTAAGACAGACATGAAGACAGATACGGAGACTTACAGAGACCAACAGCATGACATGCCGAAAGAAAAAAAATGGCCGATGTATAGTATAGAATATGTCACCTAACAATAGGCAATTACGTATGCTAAATTACAGTATGATAACCTTATTACATGTATGCGTTGCTAAGGACACACGTCCATTATTCGTAGTTTTAGATATTATTGCATAAAGGCCTTTGTCACGTCACTACAATAATGAAAGTGTTTCATAATTAGGTTTACAACTAGAGACTAGAGGCCTATTGTTACGTCATTTCGATTATGAGTCTTTTATGAAATACGTCTGTTGCCTAACTAGCAATTATAAATTAAAAAAATGAAGGCTTATTGTTACGTCATTCAATTAGGAACCAACTCCGTTGTTGATAATTTTAAAACAGTTTTAACGCCCGTGAGCTAACCTTACACAGAGATATTAAGTGAAGATCAAGCCCGGTTGCTATAGGGACGAGAATGAAAAGGTGTAGGCCTATAAGACATTTATTCTACAGTTACACGTAGTCTAGGCCTACTATTTATTATTGCTAAACATCATATTTTGCTAGTCAAAATGTGTCATTGTTATGAAAAAATAGACTACTAACAATACAAACACCTACATTAACGTTTTCTTACTACTAAATAAAACTGATAAACCCTATATAGCCAGCGATTTGGTTAATAATTCCGATATTAATATACCACAACTTTAGATCTGAACATAACCACATTTATTTTGCACACGCACATATTTTCTCGAGACCTCTCCTTATAACTCCAATCACCCCCTTATTGCGTACGTAATATATACATGGACGGACCCCTAATTTCTGGGAGCTGTAGAAATTGCCTGATTACTAGTACGATTTATATGCAGACCAAGTAATACCAACGGTTTATTAGGGTCGTTAATGAGCCGGATAGGCCCTACATCAAACATGCTTGTAGAGGTATGGGCCGTGTTACGGCGCCATATAAGTTGTCTTTATTATTTATAAAGTCAAATATCGACCAAACTATAGTGAAGAGTTTTAAACATTGCACAGATTTCAATTGTTTTTTTAAAGCGTCAAAGCTTGACCGTCTCTGTTAGGGCGAGTACGACTGCGTAGCTGTTGAGGCAGGTACAATGTAGTAAATAGGCCTATCACTTGGTATCGTCCCATGCAGTCACCGGAGCGCGTCGTAATCGAAGCGTGGAACCGATGGAGCGTCACTTCCACGTGACCGGAATTAGCGTTGCGTGCTTCGAGTTCTTGACCAGCGCATCATTCGTTTCAGGTGCTTAGGCCGTTAAGTGTACTGGAGACAACGCCACTTGGACGCCGCCTCCCTCCCTCCCCTACTTGGACGGTTTCTACTATGCGCGTAATGAGCACAGTCAACTGATGAATGACCATTGCAAGCATCAGTCGATGGCGCTTAGTTATTGAGAGAGAAGGACTTGCTCAATGCTCAAAGCCCCTATACGCTTTTACCGTCTCCTTGAGATGTTGAACCTATGCTGAACGCGTTACAAATCTAGTGTTCGGTTTAATATATCGTTTTCGGAGTATTCTTCTATTACTGCTACTACTGTAGCCGTGATTATTCTGTTTACATTACATTACAATAGTTAAGCTTGAACAATATATATATATATATATATATATATATATATATATATATATATATAGATCGTTATTATACATTCAGATTAGCTGAACAATCGTTAATACAGACAGTACAAATTCTATCAATCACTCACGTAGGCTTTAATGTAACTAGGATTTACAGTCAGCCCTCATTGTTAGGTACACCTTGAGTAGTCAGTAGCTGACCAATCAAAGTAGTCTGTTCTAGGATAGGCCAGTTTCCTTTTTGGCTGAGGAGTCACTTATAAGCTGCAACACTGTTAGGAACTGGGCGGTCTGACTTCCGAAGAACTCTTGTTAACGTTGTCAGGCTCGTCAACTTGCACCATCCATAGGGCTCGGACATTATCATCTGAACCATACTCGTATTAGTAAGTATATGTAACAGTTATGTATTAGTCATAATCATCATATACATTATTATTATATCCACTCTGTATTTAATAAAGATAATTGTATCGGAAATGTCTCTTCATGTGTAGCTAGGTTCCCATAACGTAATCGAACTTACTAATTTTCTAATATAATAGCAGAGATAGTTTAAGTATCGCCAACAGCGTTCCTACACTACTACTACTACTAGGCCTACCGCTACATCTTCCCCCTCTGCAGCTACTAGGCCTACTACTACCAACAGCACCTACGATCATACTACTACTGAAGCCCATCTTTTCACTTGGATCTTAAAGGTAAATTCGATTGGCAGTTACGGTCGATATCAGTCTCGGGTCAAGGTCAGACATAAGGATATGGGTGTTCAACGAAAGAAGCATTGTGACCAAATGAAGAGCCTAACGACACGAACCAATAGGCAGAAATTAGGTCAAGGCACTCTGACGTCACATGGTAAATGTTGGCCTATTATTATGGTTATTATTTAATATTTATAGCAAACGTGTGGCGTCGACCCTGCTTATTTTCAATATCTTTACCTAACCATAGAACACCAACCATAACCGGTCCTTTTGAACGGACGTCACGCCATATGAGGCTCGTGTTAAAATCTCCTAAATAATCCAGCATCCCGATGCAAACCGGGACGTCACGCACAGAGGAGTGACGCGTCCAAAGCCAGTAACTACGGGTGCTGATCCTTTCAAAACCACATGCGTTGGAATCACGTTTTATCATTTACAGGTATAGCCTACTCATTGCTATAATGCATTCGTCAGAGTCTGCCTCTCCAAGTGAAGACCAAGAAACCTGGTTGGTGGAAAATGCTATTTCGAACAATCCAGCTTTCGAATAAACAGCAAAACCTTGTTTAGAGATTTCAAATGGATCAGCACTAGGTATTACACAGAATGCAAATATTCATTGCAAACAAACAATAAGGGCCCATCCATATATTACGTACGCAAAAAAATCGGATTTCCCTCTGTTGCACTGCGTACATTTCGTGGACCCCTCCGCCATGCGTACGTACATTTGCGCTACACCCTCCCCCCAATTGCAAAGATTAAATAGTTAAAAACAGATGTTCCTAGCTATTTAAGACATTGATTTTATCACAGGCCATTTATATTTGTTAAACATCATGTTTAACAGCCTAAATGTGTTAACAGTTCTGAAGAATTAAAACACTTACTACACTTTGCATTTGAAACCGTTTTAATTCTACATAAAATTGATTAAGCAGGAATGTAGTCTGTGATTAGGTTACAGTTCTGAGTTTCATATTCTGTATTATGGACGTCATCATTAGACAATTATGATTTCGTACGTATACATATTTTCTGGACCCCCTCCCCACGTACCATACGCACCCGGCCGCAAAATGGCCAAAATTTGAAACCCCCTCCTCCTCGCTGCGTACATAATATGTGGACGGCCCCTAAATAAACACACATGACTATATACACAAACGAACCTAAATAATAAGTCTAGAAATACGATCACCCAAAAGGACTGGAAACTGAAAACCCTGAGATATTTTTTGGTAAACTCGTCTACATCGTGAAAGACAATTTCTATTCATAGTGCACAGTAGCCTATAGGGTAGAACTGAATGCATATACAACAATGCATTAATTGTTATCTTCAATGTACTGGAGAATGTAGAGGTGGCGAGTACTCAACCAGTACTTAAGTACCTCCAGCTTCCATTCAAATACCCGGACCATCACAAACTAAGAAGTAGAATAAGACAAATAACCTGAGTTTTGACACGAACGAAGGAAATTGTTTTCATTCACGGGTTTGCAGGCAAAGGTAGAGTATACTATTATAGTCTCCACAACACAGATGAACATACTTCATATAAGTATATGAACTTTTTTCTTGATTGCAACTTTAAAACATCTCAAAGACACTGTAATCGAGCATTTATATAGCGCCTCTTCGAGACATCTACTCAGAGGCGCTCTCTGTGCAGGTTTACATGATGTTTAGTGTCACAGTGAAACATATCTGTTAGCAAAACTCTGCACAGTACAGGGTCAAAAGAGTCACCAATGGTGGGCCCACGCACAAGCATGGAACCAACCAATGAATTATCAGATGGCATGGATGTTCAGTCTGTGCTGGAATTTGTCTCAAAAGAAGTGATATATTCACTTAGGATCTGGGTAAACTATAAAACAACATCCCCACAGGCCAAGTATCCATTCCATGTCGATCTGGTCAAGTAGTCATTTCAATGTCTTCAATGTCGAAGTTCACTAATCTAGCCTACAAATTGAATTCAATGCACTGCACTTACTATGAGCGCACTCTGCCAAGCAGGGCGACAGACTTCATCAGCAGGAAGAGAGTGAACCAAGAGACACATCTTCTCCTGAATAATTAAACAGATGGTTACGAGTTCATGACTATGAATGCAATTAAGTCTGCTCTTAGAAATCAAACATAAATAAAATGTCACGAGTTGTGACATTTTATTTATGTTTGATTTAAACCAATGGTCCAATGCCAGATCGCGACCCACCATCTTGGTACAGCTGCTCTAGAGCGACCTTCCAAATGATACTGTTTCTTGTCTATGACAAGAAACAGTATCATTAAATAAACCAATGATACATTAATAGGGTGGAAAATTCCGTATAAAATGACGCGTGACTAGTTTCAGCAGGGTCTTGAGGCGGACAAGAAGTTACTGTCTTAGGTAAAAATTTAATTATATTTATGTAGGATAAGTGACCAAATTTTCACATTTACAGAATCAAACACTGCCTATGAAAACTCACATTTAATATTAGATGAAAAATTGAAGTGGGGCGACATCTGTGGCTAAGGATGTAACCTAGATATAGTTACGTTAACTAGTTACAAGCATACAACTTCTTCATGTGTCTGTTTGCTTTGATCAGCTTCAATCTCAGCAGACAGTCTAGTCATAGACAAGAAACAGTATCATTTGGAAGGTCGCTCTAGAGCAGCTGTACCAAGATGGTGGGTCGCGATCTGGCATTGGACCACGGGAGAAAAATTTCGGGTTGCCTATATCTTTTTATTCAATATTTCAATTAACAATAATTAAACTAATAAATAAAAAGAAGTGCATCCTACAAACAGTCAGTCACTCCCTGCTAACTAGGCATCACCAAAACACAAGAAATAGGTATTGACATTCATATGTATTTTAATTTAACCCACAAGGCAGTATAGGCGATAACAATTTTAGTGACTCACAAAAGAGAAGCATAAAAATAACTAGGCCATGGAAAAAGTTTGGGAAACACTGCTTTATAGGAATTTTAAGTTTAAGTAATGATCATAATGAAAGCGAACGATGAATATGATCCAACAGGCGTCAGTCTATTTAGATCGGGTCAGTCTATGCTGACCCTGTAAAGAAGTTGGTCTGTTGGCTGGTTGTAGACAAATTGCTTGAGTTTCTTCAGAAGATCAAAGACCACGACGTTTTTCGTATCCATCTGCAGTGATTCTGCCTCATCAACCAGATGCCGGAACCTAGCAAATCAAAGCAGATTCATTACAATTAATCATCAATATTCATTACTACTAATTATTATTCATTGATATTTATTATCATTCATTAATAGTCATTGCTATTCATTAATATTGATAATCATTCAATATTCATTAATATTCAGAAACCCAGGAAAAGTGTACCAGTGAGAGTTGTACTGATATCGCCTTTTGTCAATAATGCCAAAATTGTCTACAAAAGCTGCCAAGTAATAGTCAATTATTGAAATAGCCAAGACCGATAATAAAACGTATTTTTTAGCAATTAGATATTTTGCTCTTTTCTCTTTTAGTAACTATTATTGAGCAAGAAATAAATAAATTTATTTTCAGCACCATTGCAGGCTGTAGCAGGATGCTACTAGATAGCTAGTACATGGCATTGTTAAATTTATCAGACATCTGGCGAGCTGCCAAAACAAATAAAAATAATTTCTAAAGGGTAAACCCAAAAGGAACTACAGACTCTCACCAGTTGAAGTTTCTTTCTTACACACATATTAATTGGCTCGATTAGAAGTATATGTAGCTATGGGAACAAACCCCCCAATTAAAGCTGCCTAAATATATATATATATATTATATATTTTATATATATATATATATATATATATATATATATATATATATACATATAGCCAAACCATAAATAGTCATACACATACTCAGAGGTATATTCAGACATCAAAGATTGACTTGGCAGAGTTATTTAGAGTCTAACCACTCCGAGGTATATTCTGTATCAGTCTTTTTGAGAAGTTTCCGCATTAGTGGGAAGTACTTTTCCGGAATCTCACCAACTGAATTCAGACTCTGGAAGACAAGACGAAACTTCTGCCGACGGCAGCTAAGGACGCAAATCACAAAATGATTTCAATAATAATTATTCAATAAATAATAATAATAGGTTTATGCTTACGATTACCCCTAATGTAATATTTGCAATGTATATATGTAATGTAATATATGTAATACATGTATGCATAAGTTTTCATCACCAATGATCACTTTCTCATATGTAAATGTTAGTGGCTTAGCTATAATGGTGCATCATTTGCTTATTAATTATTAATTAATAATAGCTACTAAATAATATATTAATACACCAATTAAAAAATTATTAACGATATAATATATAAATGGTGCCAGTTGTGTTGCGTGCACCGGTTTACCTCACCTTTCCAATTTCTCCAATTCCTGAAGCGTCTTGCGGTGAACTTTCTCTCGCGTCTGCGCCAAGAACTCTCGAAAATTTGGCACCAAGAGAGTTGGATCAGTTTTCAGTACGGCCATCTTTGATCTTTGGTCTTTTATCACATTTCTAGCATTTATACAGCTCTAGTTTAAGAGCAATTCATTCATTCATCAGTAATAGAAAGCTACATCTGTTGACAGCATTGACCAGTAATGTAAAGTAACAAAATTTATGCTGACACCATGAACCTGTAATGTAATATATATGTTGTCAGTATTAACTAGTGACCCAATGTAACAAATGTTGAAAGCATTAACCAGTAATGTAGTGCTACATAGGTTGATGACAATCATTACTCTCCAGTAATATAAAGTAACATGTGTTGACAGCAATAGTCACTTTGCTGTAATGTAAAGTAACACATTATGTTGGCAATAATTATTACTGCACAGTCGTGTAATGTGAAACGAGATTTTGCATGAAGACTATCACCAAACTGACACAATCTAGTTTATTTTGTTGCCCATGGTCACATGGTAAGGTATGTCAGTGTAAGCACAGGTAATACCTTACAAGGTAGAGTAAATTGTGGTATGATACCCTATTGTGAATTCACACTTTGTAAGAAACCATAAACCAGAACTCAGGTCATTACCAAAATACAGAGTTGCATGGTTTCAAGACTTAGCTTTGGTCTCAAGACTGTTATGGTCTCAAAACTCTGCTACGGTCTCAAGACCATGTTATGGTCTCAAAACTTAGCTTTGGTCTCAAGACTCTGTTATGGTCTCAAGATTATGTTATGGACTCAAGACTATGTTATGGTCTCAAAACTCTGTTATGGTCTCAAAACTCTGTTATGGTCTCAAAACTTACCTTTGGTCTCAAGACTCTGTTATGGTCTCAAAACTCTGCTATGGTCTCAAAACTCTGTTATGGTCTCAAAACTTACCTTTGGTCTCAAGACTCTGTTATGGTCTCAAAACTCTGCTATGGTCTCAAGACTTAGCTTTGGTCTCAAGACTCTGTAATGGTCCCAAGACTCTGTTATGGTCCCAAGACTCTGTTACGGTCTCAATACTAAGTTATGGCCTCAAGACTCTGTTATGGTCTCAAGACTCTGCTACAGTCTCAAAACCATAACCAATTAATGTCTTACGCACAGTCCCACACAAAAATCAGTATAATTTTAACAAAGTTAAATGAATAAGAAAACAAATGGAACATTAACAAGTACACAGTGAACACATAATAGAGGGAGTATACGGCAACACTCGGTTTCTGATTACCTTTTCTTTTTTTGATGACTCAGGTGAAGTTGAAGGCTGTCCCTTGTCAAGCTCTGTTGCCACGGTGGTCGATATCTTTAAGAAAATCATTCAGTAGGAACAAAGTTAAAACATATTAGATAAGATACTGCAATAAGTATCTAGATCCATACACAAATAGAGAGGTACCAAGATTAATTAGAGATATATATCCAAATTAAAAGCAAATACAACAGGATTAAGTACAGAAGCAACTGCGAGCGAATGACATACTTAAGACCCATATCCATGGTATGGTTTACTATCCGGGTCCATCCCCAGAAAGGCTGAGTCTCGGGCTCTCCCAATTGAAAGTTGAGTGCAATAACCAATTGGCTACAATACCCACTCGAGATTCCTAGGTAACGGTCGTATTGAATAACTACTTACATCACAAAACATTACACAATGTGATTGATATGCAAGTAAGTATATTCATTATCAAACTTCATATACAGAAAAATATTTGCAAGTGCAATCAAGCACATCTATCTACAATATATATGTGTATATATATAGTCTATTATTAGCATATTGATAATTAATAAGAAGATTGGTGATAAAACTGATTACTTGGTTGGTGAGGATTTTCCAAGTGTTTCCCCTGTTTTGACAGCCAGAAGGTCTTCCCAGACATCTACTCTGCGTAGATTAATCTTTGTAGATGACGGACTATTACCACCAACCTTCACCCTTAAAGAAAAAGCTATCGATACATGCAGTACAACAATCAACAACTGCTGTAGTCATAGCTAATACAAATAGACATCACTGTCACTATCATCATCATCATCATCATCATCTTCCTCTTCTTCTCCTTCTTCGTTGTCACCAGCTCCTCTATTCCAAGTATGGCAATCCAACTGAGTACCATCTGGCTGTTGACATACCTAGAAGTACCAGGAGACCAGACTCGATGTCGACTGCTCGCTGCAGAGGAGACATCTGACCCTAAGGAGATGATTGAGTGGCTGGGCTCAAGACCGGTCGTTTGAGAAGTTGGGGCAGCTGCAAGGTCTCTGATCCAAGGCATCAGCTGGTCAATGCCTGGCAGCTGCACTCTAAATGAACTGAAACAATCAAGGAAACCAATTAACACAGAATTTTATTCTTACGTAGACTCACACTGACTTATGCTTTTACGGAAAACTCCGCAACTGCTTGCACTTTGGGAGTGTCAGACCCAAGCCTGGATGAAGCTGGAGGGCGACACTAATGATCTTAGTCATCACACAGTGTTATGTACAAGAGTTAACTGGTTAGCATGCTAGACTGTCAACCAAAGCCCATAGGGTTTAAAGCCTGCTGCAGGATTGCCCGGAAACAGATATTTTGAAATGTAACACTTCCTTCTGAGTCCCTTAGTAAAGTTAGTGCTTCAGAAATGTAGAGATTACGATTACAGTAACTCTATTACGACTACAGTAACACCACAGGTCATAAACCACTACCAACTAAGACTGACAACAGATAATACAAGTAACGGGTAATGTAACCAAGTTAAATTTAGATGTGCTAATGTTATAACTGTTTATTGCAACTGTACTTCTGCTATCGATGCATGTATAAAAAAAACAATCTGTTTATTGTGCATGAAGACTATTGTGTTGTGATTTTCAAAATTTTACATAACATGCATTTAATTATTTTTATTTGATCATGATCGAAATTGTCGATCATGATCTCAGTCCATGATTCGGTAGCCAATAGCCCCATGGCTCGGTACCCCACTATAATTTGAGTAGCTATATCATGCTAGTTTGCAACAATGACTCTGTTCATATGAATTGCAAGCATTTGGAATAATGGATAATTATACAAGAACTACCAAAAAGTGAAAGAAAATTAAACTATGCAAATTAGGTTTAAGTTTTAAAATGTTTGTCTAACCTGTCTGTCTGCTGGGAATTCTCAAATGGAAATCGACGAAAAGAGAAAACAACTTCCCTGTTCAACGGTTTCTACAACAGAAAAAAGGCTATAATTCACAAATAAAAAAAACAGTAATTCTAACAGATCTATGTTAGTAGTCTCCAAACAATAGAGCATTATTGCGCCAGGCAATTGTTTATGGGTAGTTTCTATAGAGACTACTAAATAGCATGATAATCAGAAAAAATATATATAGTAAAATATACTTTTTCGTTTAAGGAAAATATATATATATATATAACATTTTATATATAGTTTCTGATATGTGTCATTGTGTGTGTGTGTGTGTGCAAATGTGTGTGTGAACTTGCTTAATATAAAATATAACTTTCGATGATTTCTTTACACATTAGAATTGTCATCAGCTTTACTTTACATGTAAATATTTAGATTTGACATGATTTGAGTTAAGTATGCGTGTTTTCTTACCCTTGACCTGAGAAGGCATTGACGCATGTTATGCAGAGAACAGAGAAGCTGGAAGATGCAGGTCAGCTTCTCAGTGAAAAACTCGCTTCCAAGATGAAGGGTCTCGAAACTTCAACAATATCACAGACTGCGATGTCAATCCAAAATGGTCGCCAGCCCTACTAAGATTAAATGGCAGAGTAGAAGCCTAGAGTGTCATATGTTCAGGGCCATAATTGATAGGCAGGTAAGGTATGGGTGCCTAGTCAAACATATCGATAGGCAGTTAAAGTACAGGGTTCTGAGAAAACAATATCGATATGCAGGGAAGGTAGAATCAGTTCCAGATGAAGAAGCAAGAGTAAGGCATACAGGTAGAGAGCTGTGATGAGTGGTGCTTAGGAATGGAGTGGTGAAAGAGATATATGGAGAAGCAATTATTCAGAATAGGAAATATTCAAATAGAAGCGATGATTATTTGTGCGGATATCTGTGAAGCGATAGTCAGTGATGAATGAGTTCATTGGATGATCAAAACAAAGTTATGTTTAACTGCGGTTGAAGACTGCTGCTTGTAAAATATGCTAAACAGAGACAAATAAAACAATGAGTATTGTAAACATGCATTTATTAAACGCCACTAACTAACGACCAAGCATCAAACAGTGGTGCTGAGCAATTGAAAATGAGATACTTGTTCTGCGGCATCCACAGCAGAGGCTCGAATCCGTACTCTTCGTATTAAACGCCAGCTTTATAGCCAGCCAGCTAGGCAGCTACCATATCCCAAGTAATAGCAAATGATTATTGACAGGCGCTCAGTAAAAACATAATCTTTAGGCAGATTACCTGCATTCAGGACTCTCCAGTATGGTTTCCTCCACTTCCTCCTCTTCCTCTCCGTCTTCATCTTTTGAGCCCCTCTTCTCTTGCTTCCTGTAGATCTTTCTCAGGGTTTCATTCGACAGCACTCTTACAATTGGAAACTGGACATCAGCTTTCGCCTTTGCGTCGATGATTGCCTGCTTCCTTTTCTATAAATACCAGGCAATTGTGCTACATGGACTGCAATTTCTTTCTTCTCGTATCATACTTACAAAGTTAGATTGGCCGATTCAGTAGACTCATATAAAACTAAATTGAAAGTGATTAGGGCTGCGTTTACAACGCCTTATAAATCGGCGTTGTTATTATTATTATTTCATAACTGTACCTACCTTTTTCTGTTTTTAAAATGATATACCTTTTCTATTTTAAGTATTTGTAAATGTCATATTAAAACTACGTAATTCCATTTCTTGTGTTTACAAAGTATTAACCTATTTCCGATGTGTCACATTTACAAATTGATATATCGTAACTTCATTTATGTTTTTGACAATTGAAATTGACATATTTCTACCTATTTTTCAAATTTCTCGTGTTTACAAAGTACCACACTGCAACACTTCTGATACAGTATGGCGCTTTGCAATTTCTGCTATTCATATTTAGAAAGCACCATATAATAAATGCCTTAAAATCCTAATTTCCATGATTACAAATTGCCACATCACAACTATTTTTTCTATTATTCATGTTTGAGAAGTGCTTCTTTATCTTTAATTTTTCATATCCTAATAACGTTTATCCATTCCTAATATTTAAAATAGGAAATAAAATTATTACGAATAATAATAAATAATAAAATTCTCACTGAACTCACTAGATTGTAACTAGCTGCAATTGGACAGCTTGAGATTCCATTAAACAAACATACACAATATAATACTGAATAACAAAACAAATACAAACACAAGCCAGAGCTTAAGCAAATCCCAACTAACCTTGATTATGTCCAGCTGTTCCATGTACGGTTCACCATGTCGGCAAGCAACCAGCACCTCACTCGTTTCCTGGAGTAGCTCTTTAATTGCATCATATCCAGCTTTCTTAAAACGATCGGGATCACCTAGTGTCAAAACTGACTTTGAATATGTATCAGCTGTTTTCCTCTAATAAAAACACCACCAATGAATCATAAACATGGTAGAAAATAGTTAATTAAGTTCAAATTGTAATTTGTAGTTTCAGTCTAAGGACACTGTGTGATAACAAAGATCATTATTGTATTGTATTCTACACTATTTAAGTATCTATAAAGCACCTCTGGTAGGATGAACCTTTCAGAAGCGCAGCAAGTGAACACTAGCTTCACCCTCCTCCTTCATCCAGGCTTGGGACTGGCACTGTCAGAGTGCAAACAGTGACAGAGTTGATAAAACTGTGATGAACAATGTAACAAATAACTATTTAGGTATTGTAGCCTAAAACAATTAGCTAAGCGTGATATCTCGGCCACTGCCCTAGGTAAGTGCAGTCCAACCTTTATGACACTGTGGACCACTGAACAAATTGCCAGAACAAGTCCCAAACACTTGTTCATTTCAAAGTTATTCCATTGAATACTTTCATTCAAAAATTGAATGAAAAAATTTGACAGAAAAAATAGATCTCATGTACATGAAACTTTTCTGGTTCATATTATTACATTGAGTCTATGATTTCCATATTTAACTCAGTCTAAACTGTCACTTGGGATTTCTATTGACTAAAGTTAGTAAAGTAATGTTCACTTGCAGTGGAATTCTCTCTCCTAGCAAATGAGTAAAACTCAACCATAAACAGAGTAGGCCTACAATGACCAGACACTTGGAGGAAGCAAAGAAGATTGGCCATCTGCTGAGGCCAAGAAAATGAAGTCGCTAAAACATCTTTCCCACAGCTGCTCTTTAAATTGACTTAATCAACCAATCTTTATCCTGACCATAACCATCACCGCTACCA
Source organism: Bimastos eiseni (assembly GCA_959347315.1). Taxonomy (NCBI): domain Eukaryota; kingdom Metazoa; phylum Annelida; class Clitellata; order Crassiclitellata; family Lumbricidae; genus Bimastos; species Bimastos eiseni. The sequence continues at coordinate 40,714,010 of OY365810.1, forward strand.
CATTATTTTTCTCTACTCTCAGAAAGTTCTCCCTGTGCGTTTGCTGGGCTAAGGTATTCATTGCTGACAAAACAATCTTGATGTTTATAATGAGAATAAACCAAAGTATATTGATCCTTTTTACACTTCTGTTGATTTCTTGTTCTGAGCTCTTTCCATTATATTCTTCTAGTAACTAAAACATGTAAAAGGCATGAAAAGTTCAACTTCATTTTAATGCGTGACATTGCCTGGTCCATAAAGAGTTCAAAGTTCATCAAGAGCCTTCGAGAGGTTCTTATAAGGCGCTATATAAATAGCCTAATACAAATACATAATACAAAGTATGACTGCATGACAATAGTTCTAAAACTGTAGTTCATATCTTGTTTAACACTTCATTCTATCTTCAACATGCACCTCGGAGCAGGTTTCTTAACGAGAGCCATATCAAAATTACATTGATTAATGAAGATTTCAAAAATGTAACTTTTTTGAAACAACAGCTCATAATGACTCTACATTAAACTTCTGTTTTATAAAGATTTCAAAGGTAAACCTTCTTTAAAATATGATGTCCAAAAGAGTTCAATGTTTCACCTAAATGTCAATGTTGATAAATAATTGAGAAATTAGTTGCATACCTCAACAGGGCAAGACTCTGGATGTGTTGCAAGAATGTCAGTTAGCAGCTTCCGAGTTTCTGCGATCTCACCCCCAGTGACCTTGAATGGTACACCCACTCCTGATAATGCTCCACCCTCTAAACAGGCCATCCTGGTGGCATACTTTTCCTCCCATGACTTGCGTGCAACCTGCGTTGAGACCCAGCTGGCTGTTCTTGCATGAACAAGGTCGGGTCGAGAAGGCTGGGCTGTAAGGATAAAGGATAACCATAGCACTCTTCATATCAATAAAATAAATAGCTCATTGGAACTCTATGAAATGTATTTTAAGTAAAATTCATATACCTCATCATAGTGTAAAATAAAACATAATGGAATAAACAGCTCAATAGAACTATATAAAATTGTTATGTCATAATATTTATAGTATATATATATATCTCTGTTCATTTAACAAGCTGATAATCCGCAACAAATGACATTCATACAAAGAACAGAAGAGAAATGAAAGTTATCCAATAAACGTAAATAATGTGGCCTACTTTGGGTATTACAAAACTAAAACTCTGGATATAAGATATCTATCGGGGATAGTAGGAAATTGCGGATAGTAGGAATATGTAGATAGTACAAACATTTTTATTTATTAATCCCTTGGTCCTGGAGTCAGTAGAATGATGAATTCCAATGTCTCCTCTCCTGTGCAAAGGCAAATTCAGTGAAGCTGCCAGAATAGCACACAATGGCTGCCCCTCAGGGTAGATATATAGCCCTGCTATTCTTCACTGACCTTGTGTTCCAGTCATATCTTCTTGGTAATCATTATTACAATTTTACACAAGGCACGTGAAAACCAGATTTTAAAAAACAATTACAGGAGGAGTTCTTAATATATATCTGGAAAACAGGGTCATCTTCAACAAAACTGGTGACCAAAATAATTACTTGTGATTAATTGCTAAGAATTTACATGTAAAAATAAGTAAGAGTGTCACCTTCAGGATCAACGCTGACTTCCTTGCATGTTTCTTCCCCCTCTGAATCAATAAGCATCTTTAGAGCTGCAGTTACAGTGACTGTTGATGAACCTACAGAGACAGAGCCAGATATCGCAGCTAAGGATGACTACATGTATATCTCCAAGGCTCATAAGGCTGATAAGCGGTTTTGCGCGTGTAACAATACTTTATTCCAGGATCATATGGAATTGACATTGACATTACACAGTAATGATGTAGGCCTACCATTTAAATGGTGTGTTTGATCCATATTACGAATGACGCCTAAATTAAGTTTTGTGCGCAGTGTCAAACGTTCCATCCCCAAAAATCAAATTATGAGAACAAAGATGTTATTAAACAAATGAAAATATACAGATATGACACATTGCAATTCAATGCATTTCTGAACGGTGATTTATAAAGTAATTATTCTAATAATAAAATCAATCCGCCTCAAAATTTGCCTCCCTTGAGTTGCGCCTTTTCCCATGGCACCGCCGGAACAACCCTGGCTATACGGTAGGTCTAGCAACTGTGTAGGCCTACAGTCAGCGAATAATAAAAAGGTCAGTTAGGCCTAAACCTAAATTTAATTAATAGATATTTATTTCTTCATGGCAGTATTCCAGGTCGCATAATTTAAGGAAAATGAAATAACATTGGGTCAAACCTGAAAATGAAAAATGTCGTCTGTTAACATCGACGTTAAATCCTGATAAATCGTCGCCATCAAAATAAAGACACTTCTTAAGCGCTATTATTAAACTTCTATAGCATCAACAGTTCAGCAATAATGGCGCAAATAAATCACATATCTTTTGGCAACGCAGTGATATGTGGCAGAAGGTAGGACAAGTTTAATGACGAAACAAGAGCGGGTCTAGGCTATTCATGACTTGCTAACTGTACGCCGTGGTTAGTGGCGGCGTTGCATGGAAGCAACATACGTACCAAAACAGACGAAAAATCACCAAAAATATTTCATAATAAAACAAATTAAAATATTTAACCAAATAATTTGTGAATAGAATAAAATTTTCAACTTTGTCAGAACATACATACTTAATTTTTAGTAGTTGCGGTGTAGGCCTATTGATGCTTTCGAGACTCAGAATAATATACTTCCATAGCGCCAGACAATTGAACATTTCCTGTTTAAAAACGTTCTGTTTTCATTTTGCTATTAAAATTAATTACAGCTTAAAATTGCAAATTTGTTTAAATTCAATTTTCAATTTTGTGAAATCGTTAGATGTAGTTTTGCTGCTATTTTAAGTTCACGTTGCTACGGTTTCTGGAGTTTATATATATATATATATATATATATATATATATATATATATATAGGCTAGTAGGTCTACTGTAGTTTACAGATATTAAAATTAGACATAGACAATGTCCGACGAATATATTGCATACCAAATTTTCAAAGCCAGCTGCGCCACAAGCTGTGGTTGATTTCAGTGATTGAATTAGGCTAGGCCTGTGTAAATAAAAACAAGCTAATAGAAATGAGCTCGTATAAAACCGGCAAAATTTAGACGGATGGGATAATTCGAGTCATTGGAGACCAAGTGGTTGGATTTTCTAAACAATTATTGGTTAGGCCGAAATGGTTATTTAAAAATAGTGGTGAATACATAATTGCAGGCTTATTGTAAGCGTGAAAAATTGTTGTGCCTACATGTAGGCCTAAGCCTTATATAGATCCTCAATTCCCAACTAGGTAAAAATATGAATTTTAAGTAGGATATGCTATTTTTAGATAGATTTCAGTTTTAATTAGGTTCAGATCCAACGGTCAATGTAAACTCTAAACAGACAATTTCGAGAGCATAAGTGCACAGTATATATAGCCCTACTGGACATAGCACCGATGCACTAGTTGTTTCCCTTTCAGGCTTGACCTAACTCACACCCGAATTACGACAGTTACCTGGCCTAAATATTGTACGAACTCTTATGATAAATTGACGGTCCTTTGTGATGACACGTTTCTATCGATTTTGTTTTGCCTGTGAGGATCTGATAAGCTGACATATCTCATAGCTTTACGCTTCATCCCGAACTGAAGGACAATCGCATTGAAGCAATGACGTATTAGTTGAAAATGGGACAGAAAAGCCGAAGGCCATCAAAATGGCAGCTTCAGTGCGAACTTAGGCCTACTTAGTAAAAGGCCATAAATGTGTGCTCTAAAAATCTTCATAGAGTAGCAATAGTGATGAAGCTTTGTTTATAGGACCACCTGTCGCAATAATTTGGCCTTGCTCACAAATTGTTTTATTATAACTGAACTTGAAGCGAACGTCAGAACTGGATAGGAAGTTTAGGAGGTTCAAAGTATTGCAATTGTCTACACATTTCTTCCTCGTACAGGAACATTGCTCTAGACTTTTACGGAATTCGAAACAATATAAGACGGGCTTTCGTGGGGTCATTTCACTGAGGCACTGCTGCTCAGATTGCCGACTGCTATATAGGCTACACGTACATCTATCGACATTTGTGGCAATTTGGTGCAGCATTCGACCATGAAATCCTTATCATCTATAGTCATTTGGACTGGACTAGATCACATACGTTATATATAGGTCTAATGCCTATATCTTAATGTAAAGCCTACTTGCCATGACCAACTATCCGTCGTCACAATTTGGCCCAGACCGAATCGCCATTCAGAGGGCGATTCGATGGTTTGTGGTCGATCATCTTCCATCGTCATCTTATTGATCTCTGAATAGTTTGGTCTTTATCGTGAAATGCGAGTCTAATTCAAAACGACGCACTCTTCCCATCAGATATAATCGATGGGCTTCAGCAGCTATACTAAGTAATTTCTTCATTCCCGGAATTCATATAGCGCCTCTTCAGAAGTCTACCCAGAGGCGCTCTTGTGTGCACCTCTAAACTTTGGTAGTATGATCATAATATCAAATACATAGGCCTAGCATTATCAGGCCTATTGTACGCAGGCCTATAGCTACAGACGAAGATCTCGATTTTATTGAAGCCAGTGCGTTGAACGTTCAGTTAAATCTCAACGGTTTAAAGTGACGGAAGAAACAAAGTCATAAAAATATCACACAGATCGCCTCTCTAAACGTCCACTTTCCTTAATAATTATATCCACTTTGAATGCCATCAGGACTGTCCCGTTGGAATCTGTCCACAGATATCCTTAACTCTCGTATTTGTAGGTTTCCGAATCCGTCCGTGCGTTTGCCAGACGGTCAAAGATGGCGTCGTCGTCGTATTGCGCTGGTTCCCCACTGTACAAGGCGTCTGGCTTCTCATGTAGCGCTCGTCGTCGTGCGTGTAATGGTTCAATTCCGGAGATGCAGCGTCCACGGCAATTGCGTTCCCGCCTGAGCCGTCCAGTTTTTGGATGGAACTGTTGCCTTGATCCAACTGAGATGACTGCTTTTCACTCCTCATGGCTCGGCTGTCAAAAACAGAGAAAGCAAGTTAGCCTCACGTCATGTAATATTGTAATTTAATGTAATGGAACATTTATATAGCGCTCCTTAAAGATACCTACTTAGAGGCGCTCTCGGCGCTAGCCTAAAAACGATGTTAAATGCAATTTCATACGAATATTTTACATCAGTTATAGCAAAAAGTAGGCTACTGTATTGCATTTCCGGATTTCCGAAGAGTCTATGCAGGTACAATCTGATCAGAGGCGCTCGCAGTGAGAAAAACCCGGCAAAGAAAAGTCTTAAGAGAACGGGTAGACACAATCAAATATTTGGTAGGAGCCGTCCGAGTCCGAGGTATCAAGAGTTCACGTCGGTCTAAAGAACGAAGAGGACAACGAGAAGTAGGGCCCTAGCCGAAAGAAGACGGCATAATAAGGTCACAAAGGATAGCGTGGAGCCTGACCCAAAAGGCGCTAACTCATAAAGCTGACATAGTCCTTATAAAGCTCACTAGTCGGTTCGCTAGGAGGCGGAGTTGGTTAATTCAGATGTATAGCATTATGCATGGTGACATGAAAGTTCACAGCTACATTCGACTCCTGTAATAATTTGTCACCTTTCGTTCATACTGTAAGCCTACTTGTAATCATAATTATTGGTTTTTGTAGTTTTAAATTAAACGAAGATGTCATGTACGGCCAAATCTACAGTTAACAATCCTATCACTTTTCCAACAGACTATTTTCGGACTATAGTGACTTTAAGTTAGATGACCATGATCTGTATAGCCATATATCGAATCTAGGCCTATATAATAGCGATAGACCTAAAACGCTTGAAGGCTAACCCGATGGCAAATATGATGATGACGACACTTATGACGAGAACGAATGACGCTCCAAAGATGACGTATATCCAGATTGGTCCACTCGATTCATCTGCGCAAAGAAAACAGTCTCGTTTTCATATTAAACTGCATTCACCAGATAGACCACTACTATACAGGACCATTTATGTAGCCCAAAGGCGAGAACAGCCATACAAATCATACAGCTCCAAATGAAAACAATTGAAATTAATGTATTGTGTTGTATTCATTAATACCTAAATGGGAGGATAGACAGATAGATAGGTCAGTTGATAAGTAAGATCCCTTCTGCACACACACACACACATATATATATATATACATATATATACATTATATATATACATACATATATATACATACATATATACATACATATAAGGGAGATGATATAGTATTGCATAATACACAGATATATTTAAATCCGCTTTTTAGACTTCGTGCAAGATATTGAATATATTTCGGTTTTGTTTCATGTCCCATTCGCTGATGCCTAGTGCATTAGACGTTTTCGCCATGGAAGCTACTAATCCATGAGAATTAGATGGGCATCATATTCGCCTCATATTCCCACCCGTATGAGAACACGGGTACCCTATGAACTCCATCGATTCATATTTACAACTGCCCTTAATAACTAATAGTTATAGGCCGAACCCGGTTCCTGAAAGTTTAACGACAAACCAGGGCAACTGATAAACGCTAACTAATAGAAATATGCCCGCTGTCAAATGAACCTTCTTAGGCCTAATGCGCCTAAGGCGCAGGTATGACGATAATTATCAGCAGGGCGGCGGAGGTCAATTGAAATGGTCACAATTAGCTCAGTCTTTCTGAATAGACGCGCACCAACAGAAAAGAATTAGCAGTTGACATCAGACAAGATATAACTTATTCGCACCTGTTTGGCTTCTGTTGGCGCGTATTCTGTCGCATCTGACCAGTCGACCGTCGATGTAGACTGCCTCGTGTCCGTTCTCACAGACGCAGCTGTTGCCATCGACGCAGAGGGTGTGGACGCCAAGACAAGGAGGACTACACGTCCGAATGGCATATGGCTTCTCAGACTCCCTGCACGCTCCTATCGGACAAGTCAACTTAAGTTTTAATGTCGTTATAGCCTGCATGTGGCCTACATCCCACATGATCCTTTCACTTAGTGAGAAGTGACGCAGTATGCCTAATAATAATGAATAAGTATTGTTCATCTTAACGACACTGTGTGATAACAAAGATCATTGGCGTCATACACCTTTCTTTACCCTCTTTTCTTTAACTTGGCTTGCATAGAGCTTGTCATGATTAGGTTCGTTGGAGTCCTTTCAACTCTTTTTCTCGGTAAGTTTCCGTCGAACTACAGAACTGAAATTTTGCATACATGTCACGCTTGGATAAAAACGCAACGTACCTAATTTTTACGGGCATAACTTAAAAATTGAGAAAAAATGACAAAAAATGAACCAAATTAAATATTGTTTACCCACTTGAACGAGTCCTCATTGACGAGCTCCATGGAGCTTTGGCAAGTTTACATCATAAATGATCTCTTAAGTAAATGGATCGATTGCACCATCTACCAGATTACCAAAAGTCAATAAAAGAGAGTCCCGAAAAACCCATGTTTTTACTTCCACTTGTTTAGACTCGGAACCGGCGCTCTCAGGGTATGAACAGTGGAGGAGTTTCAAGGGCTGAAGCAATTGTAAGTAGGAGATGATAACTGTGATTAAGGTGATGTGATTTGATGACATGAAATATATAAACCGAGATTGAACGCATTTAAAGGTGTTTAAGTTTAAGTTTAACGACCGCTTTTGCCAACAATGACAGTTTCCGTCGACAGAAATGTGCTTGGCATATTACATCACTTATTTAAAGGTGTCTAACCGATCATTGTGTGTAATCCATGATTTAACATCATTTTTTTCCAGCCTTCCATCTTATTTACCTCAGTTTTGCGTCTATTTCTATAACAATCGCCTCGATAGGTAGAGTCGGACCCAAGTTATACCAGACAGTGGGATAATTCTTGGGATGTTTCCAGTGATAGCTTATTCCTCACATGGCCAGAAACGCTAATCACAAAGGTTCCTACAAATGCCGACATATGGCTATTAACTGATTTGGTGGAACGGATCATTTCTCAGCTTGTGGCGTTTGAGCCACCGAATATCGCTTTCCAGAAGAATGTAGTGCAATATTAGGTATCCCGTTTAGGTAATTATTACTACGTATAAGTATATTTATGAACTCATTAAATGTATTGAATTTGAAGTATAATTAGTAGGCCTAAGTACTTTAGGTGACCCTACCTATATATAGCGGGACCTAGATCCCTTAATGGCCTCTAATTGTCGCCAATGTCACAGGAACCTTGAACATAATTTGATCTGACTGGTTACAAAAAATAAATAATTGATTGATTGATTGTAAACCATTCGTCCTTTTCACGTAGGTCTGATATGTTAGAGTCAAAAAATAGATTACGATGATGATAGTGATAACAATGTTGACAAAGACGACGACGATAATCATTACAAATACTAGCTGTTTAGATGTGAAAAATCACAGTTCGGACATTTTAACGTTATTTACAAACGACTGACGCAAGAACACCGGATGCAGTTGATTATTATCTTAAGAGGCATACATTTTATTTCACATAAAAATGCAGTAATGATTTTAGCACTTTACCTGAAATTCATCAAGCAAAAATGTTTTTAATAGCGGTCTTTGCATTCGCTCACGTTTCAACCGCAAAACTGGCGATGTTCTCGAATTTCACTCATTAAGTCTCCATTTAATACTAATAACTGAAAAATTACTTACATTACACGAAGTAGTACCCGTATACGTCAGTAAAAGTTCTTTTAAACGTATTATTTACGCTCGTTCAGATTAGTTGAACCTTATAAAAATCTTAGGTCGGCCATTTCACTGCATATACATGGGCCGGACGCAAAAGCACCGGATGCAGTAACGTTTGCGCTGCATATTATTGAGGTCACCCTTATTTAAATACGACGGAAGCAACAATAGCACTGGATGCAGTAAGGTTTGTGCAAACGCCGCGTGTGAATAAGTGAAACGTTGCATTACGACAGACACACTTGACTTAGGTAATTATTATTGTTGATGGCGCATTAAATATGGAACATGGCCAACGTTCCTCTACATTCTCAACTGGGGCTTCATTTAGAAACCTGGCGCTGTATCGGTTTCCAGCTTAGGCCACGTGATCGTTTACATAAGAGCAGCGTCGGCTACGCCTATCAACTGACCATGGACGATGAGTCCATCTGATCGTTGGCACCAGACATATCGAGAGTCACTCGACCAGAACGATGCGTGCCAGCTATATGTCGGACAATAGCCACCGGCGCACGCTCGAGTTTCGATGACGTCACTCGGACAGCCAGCGCCGCCTGGTGCCGGCTTGACAAGAACGACACGACTTCTTGTTTGACGACCCTCTACGCAGTTAAAAACAAAAAAGCACGAATCAATTAACAAATAAATTAAAGAATCAATTATTCTTATAACCAACCAATCCATGTATCAATCAGTCAATCCACCAATCAGTCGTTCAGCCAATCACTGTCCTCTTTGAAATGATATGCTCTTGCACATAATATCTTCCTGTTCGGTCATACATATTCATTAATGAGTGAGAAGACCACATTGAGTTAATTACTTATTTCGTTCATTCGCTGCATTATGTTGCAAAATATGTGCAAAGTAGTTCTGGTAAATGATAACTAACTGTCAATGTAAAATGGCGATAAACACTGGAAAAGTAGCTCTCGTAAATATGAGGCCACGATTTATACACCTTTAAATCGCTCTTTCCACAACTTTTGTTTTATTATCACTATTGCTTCAAAAGATCCGTTCAATTTCTGAAAAACAACCGCGTAGCCACATACAATCGGAACAAATGGAATCTGTTACCTTTTGCCATGCTTATCAACATGGTCAAAGTCTACTCTTTTCAGACCATCAGAAAAAGAGTAATTTTCAAGATGGCGTCGAACATGGCCGCCAAAGAACAAAATTGTCTATGATATCTAAAGCACTACTCGCCGTTTAAAGACATCACCCAACTTTATCATCTCTAGCTGTCTGCCCACCCGAACATTTGTGGACCCGCAACCGGTTTTCACACCCCACGCCTATCGATCTTGTTTTGACTAAGCGCCTGTGAATAAGCTGGTCAGTCTTTGAGTGCTATAGAATGGAGATATGACGGTCAACCTACCGACTGATGGGCCTGCATCGCACGGTCTATGACATGGGCCCCAGGGCGACCAATCGGACACGTGGCAGTCGTTGGGACAAGCGATAAGACAGCTCTGCTTCAACTATAACAGCCCAACACAACGAAGGATATGTTACATTCGTTAGCTTATTATTATTAATTAAATTATTATTATTATTATTATTATTATTAGTATTATCATTATTATTATCATTATCATTATCATTGTCATAATCATTATTATTATTATCATTATCATTATTATTATCATTATCGTTATCGTTATCATTATTATTATTATTATCATTATTATTACTATTATCATCATCATCATTATCATCATTATTATCATCATCATCGTCATCGTCATCGTCGTCGTCATCATCATCATCGTAATCAATATCATTATCAATATTATTATAATGTAATGTATTATTAATGCAATGTATTGTATTATGCAATATAATGTACTATATAATGTACTATATAATGTACTATGTAATGTATTATGTAATGTATTATTTATGTATTATTAATGTAATGTATTATTATAATGCGATGTATAATATAATCTAATAATTATTATGTTATATTATAAATAACCCTTCCTCTAGGGTTCAGATGGATGGGGCGTGTACAGTGTATACCTGGAAATATGGCTTGGCGTAGATGTCACAAAGGGCTTCGTCGACCGTCATCGCTGCGTCTTGTCTGGCGCATGACAGGCTGCGTGATTGCGTTCCGTAGCCACACGAATTGCCCTACAAATCATCACCAGACACTTCTACACATCATCTTCTGCTTTCTATTATTGTTGTCAGTGTTGTATTTTGTAATCGTAATCCTAATTGGAATTGTAATCATTCTCCTAATTGTAACTGTTATCCTAATAGCAATTATAATCGTGATAGTAATTGTAATCGTTATTATATTTGTAATGGCAATTGTGGTCCTAGCTGTTGTAACTGTAACAAGCCAATTAATGCAAACACTACTAAATATATTGTGAAAGTGTTTAATAGTGTTAGATTCTGGACCCTAGGCAGCTATCTGGACTCTAGTATTTGACTAGATTGAATTCCTTAATGCTTGTGCACGATGGATGAAGGAGTGGTCCTTCTCTATATGAGAGAGCGGATGTGTAGGATTGGCCCTTCTTCTGCTTTTGGGTCTCATGGTGAAACATGTTTAGGCTTGTTGCTTGTTTTGTTGGTTTGGCGGTTTGTGATTGTTCTACGGGTCATAGTTACCGTTTATATTAACAGATTTTAATTTACTAGGGTTTTGTTAATAAATTACGAGCACGCCTCGTGTTTGTCTTTACGACCAGCCTTTGCCACTGCTATATTATTTTAATTTTATTTTGCCGTGTCTAAGATTTTATTGAAATTATAAATTTTCGTATTTCTAACGAGTCTCTATTGGTCAATCTACACCGCTTCTAACAAAATACAAAACAGCCTATTTTATTCTGATCTTGTTTCGCATCTGGCTAATTGTAATAGTAATTTTTACGTTGTAGCCTAGTTTCAATCCACTTGAATTAAACAAAATGTATTGCATTTCTGTCCGTCTCCATCGACTATAGCTAAAACAGACGATACACAACGCTGGCGCTATCTCGTCAATAATGTGACCATGAAGATCGTGAAGCAGCGGAGACTTTCCCCACAAGGTGCATTTATCCGAAAATAGCGTGCAGAACCTCAGCACTGGGAGGGATAATAAACAAAACCCGGTTCTAAACAAGTGTAGCCGACATGTACTGTTCTACCTCGATAGAGCATGGATCCCAGTCAGAGAGCCGCCACTGGAAACACTCCTCGTAGGCGCAGTATCTGTGTTGAACGAGTGGGTCAGGACAGTGGCGACCTCTATGCTGTGTGGTCACTATAACGCTGCGTGACCTCGTTTGAACACCTACAAGTTACATCGGAGTATTATAGACGGGATGGCACGCTTCTAATTTTAAGCACGCCATTTAGCGCCTATGGCAGATATAATAAAATAGCGTCGTTTGGCAATACTATCAAAGGACTTTTGGATGAGATAACATAGGAAAACCCTAGAGACAGAGGAAGGAGAGAGATTAGGATGGGACAGAATAGGTTAAGTAAGTTATGGTGACGTTTGGTAGGATAGGGTAAGACATACAAAACAGAGCACAGATCCATTGTTGTAATTATGGACCAGTGGTTTTTATGCAACTCTGTAAGACAGTACCCCATTCGTAGGTTTAATAATTACAATACATAATCCACTTGATTATACGAAAATTGAAGTGTGAAATGCTAAATTAAAATTATAATCTAATGAGGCAATGGAACTTTTCTGTGAGGTCTCTGGACTTCATTAAAGCTTTCGATAGTCTTAGACTTATATCGTACTTCGCCACTGTTCACACTCGGACAGTGCCAGTCCCACGCCTGGATAAATAAGGAGAGCGACGCTAATGATTTCTGATATCATAGTGTCGTCTAACTGACATCATTTAGTGATTTTTAGACTTCTAACAGCCTTTGACATCGTTAGATAGATATCATTAGGTGTAAGCGAAGGTTAATTCGTATAGCGACTCTGCATGTGGACTTAGTTAAACCGTCGAATATCTTAAGACTAAGGTCGTGAAGTGAGGCTGACTACCTTGTCCACAGGTCAAGGAGCACGGTGTCCAAGGTGTCCACTCCGATACAACGCAGTCAACTGGACAAGGAATCTTACACGAATCCTCGCTAATGGTCATCGATGGCAAACCTACTGTCTGGAAAATCAGTTATTAATCGAATTACGAAAAAAATTAGTAAGCCAAAGTAAATCAGTAATTAATCGTGTAACCGATCAGGCACTAACCCATTAGTGCCTGATTTTATTGTTAATAGTATCACCGACTGATAGAAACAAATTTATCTGGTTACCCGATTAACCAAATCATAGCCATGATGAAACTTTTCGTAACCGTCATGTATGAATCATCATTCGTATCATGATCATCACCATCATCTCTTAATCATGATCGTCTCTTTATCTTGATCATATTCATGATCATTATCATGATCATCATCGTGATCATCATCGGCGCCATCATCATCATCATCATCGTCGTCGTCATCATCATCATCATCACAGTTATTCGCATATATTGGCGCATTAGAAGTCCTTATATCAACCGACATCAGCGTTCATCGATACACTAGCTTGTCCCTATGGGACACTTGCGGCAACTGGCACCCAGTCAAGGGAATGCGAAGCTAGCAGAGGGTTGGGGATGGTTGATCGTACCTCTGGTAGGCTGGCGCAGAGCACCCTTGAGGTGACAACCCCATCCTCTCTGGCACATTCTCCGTATCTAATCCGTCTTCCCACCCCACAATCCCTTCGCCCATAGGGGAGGCAGAGGCTCCAGTTGGTCCAGCGCCATGAGTAGGAATGGCATCCAGGGCCAGAGTCGCACCTTTCGAACTCCTCCAGGTGAGGGCAAACGGTCCCAGAACCTTTCGCAGGGTGACGGATTATCGCACGGGTACGACGACGTCGAGCGCTGCTCACACAACCCTACGAAGTAATGTAAAATAAAATGTAGGATGTAATATAAAGTGAAATGTACGAAGTAATGTAAAATAAAATGTAGAATGTAATGTAAAGTAAAATGTAGGATGTAATATAAAGTGAAATTTACGATGTAATGAAAAAGTAAAATGTAGGATGTAATGTAAAGTAAAATGTACGATGTAACGTAAAGTTCGATGTTATGTAAAGTGATATGTATGATTAAGGCTTGGCCATGGGGGCTTGCATGTTTCGGAGAAATGAAAGTAACAACACAACCACTATTACAATTGTTATTATTATATTTATTATTACTATTATTACTATTATTGCTACTGCCACTATATACTACTAACCATAGGGTAGACAGACTGCTACTACTATTACGACCACTACAACGATTAGTGCAGTAATTTACTAGAGAACAAAACATTTTGGAAGACCAACATTGTAAACGCGTGCATAGTCTACCTTTTAAGGCAATCTAGGGTCGTTGAGCAACTCATCATTAAGCACTTATCATTAAGGCCATAGACAAAAGCTTGGTCATTGGGCAATTAATGAAATAAAAATGGCATGTTAGATATTCCATTTTTATATGAGGCATTATTGTTAAACCACAGTCATGCGTATTCCAATCTGCGACTCCTAAGTCTATGGGAGGGGGTTGATTTTCTCAATTTTGTTTTGATTTAGCGCCTGTGAGAAGCTGGTTCCCGAGACTTCGGTTTTGAGGGCGCTGTAGAAATGTTGAGTCTACGATTACGTTATGTGAAAGCAAAGTAACTGACCACTGTGCAGACTGACCAGCTTGACCAGTTGGAGACGACACACTGACCAGGACAAGGCACGTGACAATAGTTAATCTCAAATGGCCTGGACTGTTTGTCGCAGAAATGCTCCCCCACCTCTTGGTCGTCTGCTTTCTCTCCCACCTTTATACACCTGCAGTCACGTGTTCACATAAATACTTTTGTACAAATTCAATGACCTGGTTATGTACACAATGGTACAAAAACAACAACCATCATCATCTACTCGTCATACATCATCGTCGTCGTCGTCATCGTCATCATCATCATCCTCATCATCACCATCATCGTCA